>CM076968.1:36075777-36169404 GCA_039105355.1 Benthosema pterotum
ACAAAAACAATGCAATAAGAAGTGCTTGTTGCACCTGACCTGAGTCATTCTATCTTCCATCAGTACAAGTTGTTGATGAACACCAGGCTCTAGGCTTGATGAACGCCTCACTAACTTCATCATACAAGAGTGTCGCTCGAAAGTAGCATTGGCGGTACCGCTTGGATAGAACGCGTTATTCAAACCAGTTCCTGTCCCCTCCATCAGGTGCCCCAGATGGTCTGGGGGAGGCAGGTTACAGACCAGTATTAATGCATGTATACATGAGGGTACCTATCCAATGGGATATGGGGAGAACATGTAAACTCCACATAGAAAGGCCCCTTTTAAAAATAATAATAATAAAATAGTTTAGGGACATACAAGGTTTTCACCCGGCAGCAATGGTTTTGAAAGACTTCCCTCTCAAACTCAGAGACTTAGGGGCATATTGCTTCTCTCCACGCAGCACTCGGCTCTGCCCATAAAGCGGCCTGTGATATTTTTATAGGTTTCTACATATAGAGTTATGTTTTATGGGTCGGCGGCTTGTTTTAGTGGACGAGGGAGCGCACGATTCAAGCTCTTTTTTTTGTTTTTTCTCATTTTTTTCTTTCACATTGACTTTCAAACCGTACTTTCTGGTGAAAGGGAGACATTTCTTCATTCAGTAATGATTAAACCTGGAGGCCCTTTGAACAACCGGTTAGGGAATTAGCGAGAAAAGGTTTGAAGAGCATAGAGAGGAAAGGTGTTATCTCCAGTGTTGTAGTGGTGGAATATCACTAAGTACAGTACATGCACATACTGTTATTTATGACTAGAATATTTTCCCCCTTCCATTCAAAGGATCACAAGATATTTTCCTTCAATCAATCCCTTGATCGTTAACTCATTGTCAACTACCAATTAACTGAAATATGAAATGGTTAATGAGAGCCGGCTATAGCTAATTCAAGAGTCCTCTGAATCAGATCATATTCTAACCGGGCACCGGCAAAAACAGAAACTTCATCACTGCTGTACAGAGAATAATGGGCAGCAATGAGTCTGTAGATCGACTATTTTTTCTCAATAAAAGGGCTTAATCGGTCCATTCATACTGTAATGTTTTTATTGTCATAATGTCATTATTGAAAAGGAATTCTCAAGCACAGATCCACTGTACAGTATACTGTACTTAAATTGTTAAATTGTTTTGACAACACCACTGTTTGCTTTTATTGCATTTGTATTGCTGTATACAACAGTATACTTCTAATCTATGACTCTTAACTGCTCTGCTGCCTCTGAGCGACTGACCCCCCCCCCCCCCCCCCCTCGGTGGATCAATAGAGGTATCTCTCCTGTATTCAAGTACAGTAGATCATAGTAGGCCTAGTAGTTCATTACTACCACTGGCGACCAGGGGCGGATGTAACATTTCCCAATTGGGGGGGCGGGGGGGGGGGCAGAAGAAAATGGTAAGGGGGCAGCTTCATGAAGCCGCCCCCATACCATTTTCAGAAGTGTTTCAAACACTTTTAAATATAAGCACTGAAATATCTTGGGTTGTTTTGCATGCCATCATGTTTGGTGGCGCAGTCTGGGCATTTAGGGGGGCATTGCCCCCCCCCCATGCTTATGCCTATGCCTAGATCCGCCCCTGCTGGCCACCGGTTGTAAGGGGAACGGAGAGGAAAAGGGGTGGTGGGTGATAGCAGCGGCGTGTGTTGGAGGAGAAAAGGGCCATTGTGTCAGCACTTTGGATTTTATGGGTCCTTGGAGAGACGAGGCCCGCACTGTGGCCCCGACTCGACCTGTTACTGATGGATGGGTCTGAGGTATTAGGGGAGAGGGGTCCGAGGGTATTAGGAGAGAGGGAGAGAGGCTCATAGAGGTTGCATAAAGAGGTGGACAGATTCTCTGGGATCGCAAGAACTGCACCCCCTCCCACAGTAAGTAATCTCTGGTCCCCGAGGATCCTCCTAGTCGGAAACTCAATCCTGCTGCTGTGTTCACAGTTCACACGCGTGGACACTCTCTCTCTCTCCCCCTCTCTCTCACACACACACACACACACACACACACACACACACACACACACACACACACACACACACACACACAGGCGTCTGCGACGCCTTCTGCCTCAGACAGAGCCGGAGACATTTGGAAAAGGGACTGGTCTAGTACTGGGTTCCCACCACCAGCCCTTGTGGCTTCAGATCCACCGGTGGGTCAAAAGCAGTGGTGGATGTAGTATGAGTACTCACATTGCTGCATAAAAGCCTTCCATTCACCTCCACAATGTGTTCTCTCTTTTCCAGAGAGACACTGATGACTGGCCAACGCTTGCGACAGGCGCTGGGACCATTACAAATTAGTCGCGACCAGTGAAAACGGTCAAGCGTTTATAACTGTCGTGACCTTAAGCCTAACCCGATGGCCAAAATGTTCGACCGTTACCCACTAAACCTATACCTAACCCCTAACCCTAAACGCAACCTCAGTAAAACTTATCCCTAAACCTAACCTTAACCACAGACTGTCATACCAACGATCACGACCGTTGGTGCCAAACGTCGCGGCGTATGAATCCAGCTCACTGGAACCTTGGATTTTCTATCCAATGCATTGGCTTTTAGTTTGCCCAACGGTCAGTAGAGGAAGCATGTGTCAGTGGAGTGGGATGTTCTGAAGCTGGATTTTACAGTATGTTAAAACTCTATTAAGTACAGATATTCAAAAATAATTCACAAAAGTACTGTATTCAAGTAGGCCAAATGTTCTGTTACATACTCCTTGGTGTAACTGCAGATATTGTCTGCAGTGGAAGGCTGTTTGTCTGGTTTTAGTGTCTAGGAAACTTCAGCCCAGCTGACGTGGCTACAGTATGTGACCTTGTTACAGATACTAAAAAAAGGAAACAGTCAATGGACTTCAACACTGGACCTTCAAATTGCCCGTTGTCATATTCGTCAGCAGAGTTGGGGGTAACGAGTAACGAGTAACGAGTAACGAGTAATATTACTACTTTTTCAGGTAACGAGTAGTGTAACGAGACTACCTCCTAGAAAATAGTAATAATATTACAGTTACTTCTACTAATATTACTTCGTTACTTTTGTCATGCTGCTGCGTTCAACAGTATTGCGTTGGTGAAGGGAGATGAGCTAATGCGACTTTAGTTTGATCGGAAAAAAGATGAGCAGCGGACTTTTATTAGGCAGACATACAAAGACATCTGGTGTCAAAGCTGCGACATTGAGGCGTCAGAAACGTAGCGCCGGAGAGCTGTTTGTGCAGCTTGTTGTCCCTATTTATTGTCCCGATCCTCAATAGAAGTCTATGTAGAAGAGCCGCCCTTGGACTGGCCACTTAAAGAGAACGGAGTTGGCGCTATACTGCTCTGCTTTGCGCTTACCTCTCCCGTGATTCTTTGTTGAGATTTGAATCGAAAAAATCTCAGTCCATTCTCACCCGATTGCAATAATTCCAACTGTGGTCCAAGTATATCCAAGGATATTTTCATTTGCCATATAAGTCATGCGTTTATAATATGAGTTTTTCACACAATAGCTGGGGGAAATGTCCACACTCGAAGCCTGCCTGTATATGCGCTGTCTGTCAGGGGATTTCCCATAGGCTACACAGCTGTTCTGATTACGCGATGCCAGTGGCTTAATCATCGATTAAGCCACTCGAGCTATAAGCCCTCATATACTCAATATTAAATCAAAAAGATCTTATGCTTATGTATGTTTATCATACATTTTAATTTTGCATTAAAACATATTTGACAGACAGAACTGTAACTAAATAACAATCCACTGACTGAAATAACAGCCTACTGCAACTATGTAATCTATGGTAGGCTATATGTTAATCATGTGTGGCATATAAATATTAATATATTTTAGTATTTTTTTTCCAGGGTGGGATGTCTGTATTCATTCATCTAAATACATTTATCTAAATACATCCATCCATCTTCACCTGCTTATCGGTAGTCGGTCGTGGGGGCAACAGTCACCCAATTGATGTTTGGCTGATTTGTGACTCTTGTTATTCTTCTTCATTAGATTCAGCTCTAAAAGTAGCTGACAGATTGTGTAGTTGTAGCTAATTTCCTTTTTTCAGGGATCTGGGTGCAAAAGTAATATAAAAAAGTAATATGTAATATACTACATATTACTTTTGCATCCAAGTAATAAGTAGTGTAATATTATTACTTTTCTAAAGGGGTAATAAGTAATAAGTAATATATTACTTTCCTAAGTAATATTCCCCAATGTCATGGACCTTCAAATTGCCCGTTGTCATATTCGTCAGCCCCACAAATATAGACATGTGGAAATGTGTGTTTGACATCAGACCTGTGTGAAAGACAAGCCTGTTTTTGGAGGGTTTTTTGGACAGAAATACGTGGAAAATAGCAGAGGGTGTAATCAAAGAGGAGGCTATGAGAGCAGGTGTTAAGCATATGAAGAATACATTAAGGATATAACTCATGTAGGCCTACTTTTCTTTCTCCTAAGATTGGTAAGAATTCAGTAGACTAGGAGTCTTTTTAAGGCGGAAAAAATCTGACCCGTCTGAACTGTGTGTGTGTGTGTGTGTGTGTGTGTGTGTGTGTGTGTGTGTGTGTGTGTGTGTGTGCGCGTGTGCGTGCGTGCGTGCGTGCGTGCACATGTGTGTGCATGTGTGTATTGGGATTTCAACAAAAATCATTCTTTGAATGCATTCAGGGACTATAATACCCATCACCATTTTCCCCCTCTACACCAAATCTCTTTGCTGAATAATAACCAATCATTCAGCTTGTAGATTGCTATTTTTGGTTACCATCCAGTAGGCTAGAGGGATGCAAGGGTTCAAACCGTTAATTTAAGAAGTAAAATAAAAACATAACAATAATCACACAAAGACCACTATAAAACTCTAAAGATCCTCTGTTGAATAATCCTGCAACACACACACACACACGCACGCACACGCGCGTACACACACACACACACACACACACACACACACACACACACACACACACACACACGCACACGCACACGCACACGCACACGCACACGCACACGCACACACACATGCACATGCACACATGCACAGGCATTTGAAAACTTTGCTAATGAAGGTAGACCTCTAAACAGCCTTCAGTGTAGCAGCATCTTAATGAGACATCAATGCAGACGCGTGTGTGCGTTTGTGGTGCGTTTGTGCGTTAATTGTGTGTGTGCCTGCGTGTGGAGCAAGAGATGTTAGTTTTTAATGAGACACAGGGTTCAGGGTCTGTCACTGCATCAGTAATGTTGACATTGTTTCTCATTGAATTATACCAGGCTTCAGTCTTTATTAGGATTCCCATTAGCTTCCACAGAGTGTTGGCTTGTCATCCTGGGCTATGGCTGGAATCGGGAACCATGCACATTGTTGAACCCATGCTATATGGGTACAACAGTGGTGATTTTGACATTCCTTTTAGATTTCATTTTAATAAGTCATTTGAATCCAATTCCATGTAGTTTAGTCATCTGAAAGTCTGTTTTTGTCTAGTTTAGGGCCTCCTAAATATCATAGAATTGTTGTCGATGAAATCTACAGTTGGTTTAGTTGACTAAAATGCATTTTGGCGGTGTCTCGTTGGCGTCTAAAAGCCTGACATGTGGTTGCAGGCCGCAAATAGCCAATCAACAATAACCATCAACAGTAGATGGTTATATTTTCAGAGCACACTGAGTGCAACCAAACACAAAATTACTTGTCCTTTAGTTGTAGCCTACTGGATGTCTCCACTAGTCCCTGCATAACAAGTCACTCTCAAACTCATCAACTACAGTATCTTCCCTGTTGACTGTCTCTCTGACAGCGGTGTGCATGTACTGTAGCAACATACCTGAACTGGACTGAACATGGAAACACAGCTGTCATTATTGTCTGCCCCATATGTTTGGGAAGGTTGAGAACCTACCAGTATGGGAGGCTGAAGTTGAACCCATACTCTAAAATGCTGCCACCGCCAATGGGAGTCTGAACCACTAATGCTTCTAGTAATAGTCACGATTGGCTGAATCCTAATCTCAGAACTCATTCTGCAGTGTTGCAGAGATGTTATTTCTGAGTGGTGAAACCACTCCGAGGCCTGGCGTTGTCCCTTTGTACACCTGTACAAATGCCCCTATGCTTAACATATATTCAGGACCACTGTTTCACCTATACAGAGTACACTCAATTCACACCATTTGATGTGCTTTTTTATTTTATTTTTAAATAGCAAAAGACTTGTGGTCCTACTGTATATTCAATTCATCAACATACCATAGCAAAACGTACACAATTGTACATGTAATCAACAAGACAGTGCATTAGCATAGAGTGCAGTGCGTCATTTTATATATTAATCACATCAGCCCAACATGGGATTGTGAGTCAGTTTATCTAATGTCTTCCTCCTCTATCTATCAAGTTTATTCCTCACCCAGGAATTGTGTCTGTTTGTGTGCCAGCCAGCGTGCGACTTCAACTATGAATTATGGAAGAGACCTCCTTCCAAACATTGTTAACATTGTCATTCTCTGTTGCATTTCTTAAAAAAGATTGACATGCAATGATGACTTCATGCATTATAAATGTCCACCTATTTGGTGTGTTGGTTGAAGGGAGTTGTTTTTCATTGTGATTTCATTTGTTCGTTTAGTTTTACTCCACTCCAACTCATAGCCAAATATTTTGATTTTACTCCACTTCAATCATTTGATTTCTTTGTTTCTTTGTAAATTTAGGTTTTGCTTCTTTGTAAATTTAGGTTATTATTAACATAGGTGTACATTTGCCACTTCAACCCTATACATTTAGACCATTTAAAAACACTGTTTTGTCTGTCTGGCAGCGAGTGTTTTCTTTTATGGAGCAGCCTGGTGTTTTTGGTTGTTCCCCTCTGTCTGTGCTTAGAGGATTACCTCAATTAATATTACAGCTCTGTGGGATGGAGTCCCACAGAGAGTATTATCCTCTTCAGGCCTTTATAGCCTGGAATGTGTTACAACAAGTGCTCCACTTGTTGTGGAGTGAAATTACTTTTTGTCTGCACTTTCTCATTATTCTTTCTTTTTCACTTAACCACTTAAACCAGCTCAGTGGTCTTGCGGTTAGAGCCTCCTCACAGAGATTTGGAGTTTGGGGTTCAGTCCCCGGGCCGGTAATACCAGAAACTAAAAAATGGTACCCAATGCACTCAGCAAGGGTCCCTGTGACAGTCTGACTGACCACTTGAACTCCAATTCACTTGTACATCTTGTGCAGGGAGTATACTTCTACATCATGTGAAAAATATTTGTTGCCAATTGCCTGAAATTCAAATACTATAAAGAACACTTGGCCATGTGCCCTAGAAGATGCACATCTCACTGTACCTTTATTTGCACAGTTTGTGGTATATTATTTAAACAATCTTATCTTGAACTTCTAAGATGTATGCCATTGTAGCCGGTTTGGGTCTCACTCCTAGCCGACCACCAATCTGCGTTGTGTTTAACCAGTGGACTCAGGGATTTGGGGCACTGTTCAGCCGTCTCTGGCATATTTATTTCTGTGTAGAAATAAAAAGGCACACACATGCAGCAGGCATTAGGCACAACACACCTCTGCATCACACCAACTTCTTCTCAGTCGGCAACCGGCAAGAGCGCGTGTTTACAATTCAATATTTTCATTGCACAATACATTCACATTACATATACATTCAGTTCTACAATACAATTACTAATAAATATTACCAACGACTAAACAGTATTTTTTTTATATAAGAGGTAGATGAAATAATAAAGTGCAAAATAACAATACAATAAAACATGGGAGCAACCAAAACATACCTGTGTAGAAATAAAATGGCACACACATGCAGCAGGCATTAGGCACAACACACCTCTGCATCACACCAACTGTAATGGAGGACGAAAACAATCAGGCATGCTACAGTGCTAAGTGTGTAAATGCACAGCCTCAACGTGTGTGTGTGTGTGTGTGTGTGTGTGTGTGTGTGTGTGTGTGTGTGTGTGTGTGTGTGTGTGTGTGTGTGTGTGTGTGTGTGTGTGTGTGTGTGTGTGTGTGTGTGTGTAGTCAAGTCCTCACTCATACTGTTAAACAAAACACTACAAAAACGTCACCCAAAACGATCTCAAACCAACTTAAACTAAAGCACACCAGTTGCATAGTAACATAAAAAAGTGCATAATAACATGTTTTCACCGTTTTCACTGGCTAAATATGCTTAAAACAACTTTAAAACGAAAATCTGTGCAGAGCAGCAGAATACCCACCTTCTCCTCTGTTGGCTAACGGCAAAGAGGAAGAAGGGGAAGTAAACAAAGGCATATACCACTCGGAGAAACAGGAAGTGAGGACGTCAAGAACTTCAAAATAAAAGTGCAACACAAAAGTGCTCCCATAGCGAACTAATACAGGTACTACAAAATAAAAGTGACAATTAATAATATGATGCGTGAGGGATCTTTGGTGGAATGCATTACTGTATATCTTATATACCTGCTACATTCACCCCTCCTGAATTACACCAAAATCCTGAACAGCTGACAGGACCAAATACTGGCTGGGACTACCAACACTACATTAGAACTGGCACGGGAAAACATAAAGATCTAATCTTTACAATCAGCCAAAAAGCTGCCTGATCAACAGGCTCAGAGAAAACAAAAGGTTGCGCAGGCCTTAGTCCCTCTGAGAATCGGTCGGTGCCGTGTACACCAAACCACCCGGCCCACCTGAGTCCCAAACCACACTGGTGAGTACATTCAGAAAGCACATCATATCATAAAGGCACAATGCAAATCAAAGAAAGGAAAGAAAAAAAAATGTGTGAGAAAAACAGAGAACAACTCAACAAAACAAAACAACCCCTCCAGAACGGGGTAAAAAAAAAGACTGGGTCCCTAAGCAGACTAGATGCTGAGCGGCTTCTGGACCATGGTCTCTATCAACCGGTTGGCCTTCCTAACAACCCTGCCAGTACGTGTCCTGACTACACCCTGCGTGTCTGCTTGTGCTGGAACCTGACTGACTGGACCCTGTTCTTCCTCAACAACTGGTGCTGTGTCAGGAACAACTGTCGGAGTGTGGACTGAGTGAACACTGGACGCTGTGTCTGATATGTCTACTGCTGGCACTGTGACTGGTCTGACTGACTGGACGCTACTGGTGTCAAACCCTGACGCTACATCTGGGGTAACTGACTGGTGTGACTCTGTGTCTGCATCAGACTCGTCTTCGTCCGTATCAGCTTCATCACAGGATCGATGACTGGCACCATCTTCTGCCCCACTGAGTACCCAGGCGCTTGTCCTATCCTCTGAATCCTCTTCGTCCAAGGAGTCGATGGAATCCTCCAGTTGAGACTCGTCCTCTGAGGCATCGAGACTGTCCTCAGTGTCCGACACACCACCAGTGGACTCTACAGGCAGGAAACTGATGTCCAGGATAAGGTTGCGATGCACCACCTTTGTCTTTCCGTTGTTATCCTCCAACTTGTAGATATGAGTCTGTGGATTGCTGTCCACGACAGTGTAGACCGTCGGTTCCCACTTGTCTGCAAGTTTCTTCTTTCCCCTCTCGCCTTTGTTGGCAAGGAGTACTCTGTCTCCCACGTTTAAACAATTTCCCTTGACCTTCTGGTTGTAACCTCTGGCTTGCTTGTCTTGCTCTTTGATGGCATGTCTTTGAGCGATGTCAGCTGCTTTACGGAGGTGGGACATAAGCGTTGTCACATAGCTGCTGTAGTCAACAACCACTGGATCATGCAGGACCTGCCTGAACATCACGTCGACAGGGAGTCTTGGAATCCGACCAAACATTAGATGGAAAGGTGCGTAACCTGTGGTCTCGTGCACCGTTGCATTGTATGCAAACGTCAGGGTCTGGATCTGCTGGGGCCACTTGGCTTTCTCTCTCAGTGGCAGTGAACGGAGCATATTCCCAAGAGTCCTGTTGAATCTCTCAGTTCCTCCGTTCCCCATGGGATGGTATGCTGTAGTGTGCGACTTGGAGACTCCTGACAGCTTGAGCAGCTCTGCGATAAGCTCACTCTCAAAATTAGCTCCTTGATCTGTGTGAATTCGTGCTGGAAATCCGTACACACAGAAGACGTTGTCCCATAACTTCCTAGCAACTTGCTTTGCCTGTTGGTTGGTGCAGGGAAAGGCGTGAGCCAACTTTGTAAAGTGATCAGTCAGAACGAGGACATCTACAGAACGTTGCTTGTTATCCTCCGCACTCCAGAAATCCAAACACACGAGTTCCATAGGAGCAGAAGTCCTGATGCTTTCAAGCGGGGCTCTGGCAGAAGGGTCCGGAGTCTTGGCCAGGATGCACCTCTGACAGCACTTCACGTAGTCTTTGATTTGATGCTCCATCCTGGGCCAAAAGAAACGCTGTCTCGCCAGGTGAATCGTCCTTGCCTGTCCTTGATGTCCGGCTAGATCATGCACACCACTCAAGGCTTTCCCAATCAGGTTCTGGGGCAAGACGAACTGGTGCCTCTTCTGCTTGCTCAGGGGATCCTTGGCGATTCTGTAAAGCACTCCATCAACAACCTTCAGTCTCTCCCACTGCTTGATAAGTGCCAGAGTGTCTCTGTCCAGACCGTCTTTCTCTCGCCTTGAAGGTCTCCTATGTCGAGTCAGGAAGGGCATGACCTTAGAGATAGCGGGGTCAAGCTCTTGACTTCGCCTGAGTTCCTCCAGGGAGAAGGCAGGTAGTGGATCTTGCCCAGGTGGAACTAGCTGTTGCACGGACTGGACGAGTTCTGCTGCCCTTGACTCTGCAGCTTCACCCCAGTGATCATGAGAATCGAGGACTGCCTTCACAACGTCGCCACACAGAGATTGGGAACTTTTGGGCGCAGTACCCTGCTTCGTCTTCTTTGTCCGATGACATTGCACTTTCAGACGGAAGGCATCTTGGACTCCTGTCGCACCAACTCCATCAGACTCTGCAAGCAGGTTGTTGTAAGACTCTGTGACAAGTCGCTGCCCAACTGTCTTTGCAAACGGGTCCCGACTGAGAGCGTCAGCCACAACGTTCTTGGTTCCTGCAATGTGCTTCAGACTGAAGGTGTAAGGAGCGAGCTTTGCAACCCATCGTTGTTCGCAGGCGTCGAGTTTGGGCTTGGTCATTATGTATGTGAGTGGATTGTTATCCGTCCACACTGTGAAGGAATTGCCTTTCAGCCAGTGGCTGAACTTGTCGCAGATACTCCACTTCAGCGCCAAAAACTCGAGCCGATGAGCTGGGTAGTTCTTCTGGGAGCTGCTCAGAGTCTTGCTTGCGAACGCAATGGGTCGTGCTTTACTTTCACCAGCTGGTATCTGTGACAACACCGCACCAAGCCCATCCAAGGAAGCATCAGTTGACAGGATCAGGGGACGTGAGAAGTCGGGATGTGCAAGGACCACACAGTTCAGCAGACTGTCTTTGAGACTGATGAAGGCGGTGTCACACTCTGCTGTCCAATCATCAGGCTTGAGTTTCCTGAACGTTCCTGCCTTCATATCAATCTTCTTCCTTCCTCTTCTCTTTTGACCAGCAGTCAGAGCAAAGAGTGGCTTGGCGATGGACGAGCAGTTCGGGATGAAGTGCTGGTAGAAGAACACCATGCCCAAGTAGGACTTGATCCTCCGCACCGAAGGTGTACACCCGTCGTCCTCCATGAGGTCGGTCTTTGACATTTTGGATATTACTTCCACCTTTGCAGGATCAACAGCCACGCCACTGCCATCTATGATGTGACCGAGGAACTTGACAGACGACCGCATCAGGTGACACTTTTTCGGGCTCAACTTCAAGTTGTGGTCTCTTAGACGTTGGAAGACGACCTCTAGTCGCTGCAGGGCCTCGTCTTCAGTCGACGCAAAGACAAGTAAGTCATCTAAGTAGCACAGGAGGCTGCTGAAGTTCAGATCTCCAAATATACTCAGCATCATGCGCATGAAGGAAGCTGGACTATTGCAGAGTCCCTGCGGCATCCTGTTGTACTCATGCAGGCCTAGCGGTGTGGTGAAGGCGGTGTATTTCTTGTCCTCTTCAGCCATGGGGATGTTGTAGAAGCCGGACGTTAAGTCCATAGTACTGAAGTAGGTGTTCCCTCCCAAGGCGGCCAAGCAGTCGGACTGGTGTGGAAGAGGATGGGCGTCCTTGAGTGTTCTTGCATTCAACCACCGAAAATCGGTGCAGATTCTCAGATTTCCGTCCTTTTTCCATACCATCACCAGCGGTGAGGCGTACTCACTGACAGACTTCCGAATTATCCCTTGCTCCTCCATGTCTGTCAAGACCTGGCGTAGTTTCTGGTAGTGAGCAGGGGGTACTCTCCGGTACGGAAGGCGGAATGGACGTTCATCAGTCAGTCGAATGCGGTGGACAAACCCCTTCGCCTCGCCGCAGTCCATCTCATGCTTGGAGAAGACGTCGTTGTACTGCTCGAGCAGCTGGACCAGCTTCTCCTTCCCGGTTTGGCTAGTCAGACAAGGCCGTATGTCGAGGCCGTCAAGACCAACATCCCGCAGTCTCTGTTCGAGGTCTGAAGTGCTGGTTGCTGTCTGGTGCTTGACTGGAACGGTCTTGTCAACCTGGCTGGAGCCTTGGAGTAGCTCAAAATCTTCCACAGCTAAGCAGGGTGACACATCCGCCAGCTTACAGTTCCTCTTCAGCGTGACTGGTCGATCGGACAGGTTGGTGACCTTCATGGGAATCCACCTATCACCCCACAGTGGTGTCACAACGCGGCCAACCATGATATTTCGTGGCATGGACTTGGACGAGGTCGGCTCCACGACCACGGTGCTTCCCGGTGACATGGGAGCATCGTTAGGGAGCTTACCCCAGACAAGGTGCTCTTGCATCGGCAGAAGAGTGACTGACTGTTTGAGCTTGACTGTGCCAACCTTGTCCGGAAGCTCCTCACCCCTCCAACGGGACGTGTTGGCCATGAGGTCCAGGAACTGCTCACACTCTGGAGACGAGGAAAGGCTGCACACGGAGATAAGGCGCCAGTAATCATCACTGTTCTTCAACTTGTGCATGAGAAACTTGATGACATTTGTGCCGATAATCAGATCATCTCGCTGGCCTGGCACGACGAGGACTGGAACGATGCAGCTCTCTCCATAGATCTTCAGTTCAACCTCGTACATGCACTTCGGTTTAGTGAGCTTTCCTCCACAGCCCACCAAAACCACTTCCTGAGTCATCGGTTTACGTTCTGACAGGACTTTCTGGTTCAGCATCCTCTCCTCTGCTTCTTCACTGAAGGTGCAGGCCATGGAACCTGAATCAAGCATGCCTTTCATCTGGAATGTGTTGTTCACGTTGACTGGAGCGTAGAACAGCTCATCGTACGGTTCAATTCTGTGTATGTTCTGTGCTATCACCTTCACACCAGCCGGTGCTGCACTGCACGCTTTCACATAACACTGTTCAACTTCATTGTCACTTCTGAGGGTTTGTTCGTTGACACCCACACGTCCCCTCTCCCAGTGCGGGCCTAGCAGTTTAAAGGCTGCTGCTGTGGAGGTGGATGTGTGGTCTGGTCCTCCCGTCCGGGAGTGGAACTGGAACAATCTTTCTTGACGTGTCCTGGCCTGTAGCATGACAGACATAGGCGGTCTCGTCGGCAGTGTGCTAGGGTGGAGTGTTCCACAGACTTGCAGACCTTACACTGCTTTCTTTGTTGCTGGTCAGACGGTTGCGGTCTGTACACTGGCTGGTTATACTGAGCCATCGCCTGGTTGTTCTGAACAAGCGTGCGGTCAAGGAGACCAATCAGAGTCCTCAGACAGTTGTCGTCGAACTGAGGAGTGGACGTGGTACACGCCTCGGCCTGGACAGGGGGCTGACTGGGCGTAGGTATGTCCTCAGACACGGATGCTTGAGCATGAACGGTGACAGGCCTCACGGGGCCAGGGCGGTGTGGTCTGGTGTTCAGTTGTTCTCTCGTGTCGATCTGGTAACGGTCAACGTGCTCCTGTATTTCACCAGCTGTCCATTTCTCTGGCGCTTTGAACCGCAGCACTGCAGCGAGAGAAGGATCAGGACAATACTTCACGAACATCATGGTTACCTCTCGACGTGGATCATCAATGTGTCGACCCTGTCTACTCAGGCCCTCCTCGGCTGCATCAACAGCTTTGTTAAGGCGGATCCAGTACTCAACCGGGTTCTCTCCTGCAACAGGAACGGTGCTATAGAAGTCTGCAAGAGGCATACTGGAACATGACACACTACTGAAATGCTGCTTCAGTATGTCAGTAATAACTTTGGGGTTCTCATGGGGCTTAAGTGATGGGTTGCTGCGTAGCGTTATACGGACAATGTCTTTGGCTTTGCCCATCAACTTAGACAACATTTCCTGATGCTGTTCTCCCAGCGGTATGCTCCTCTTCCTCAGGTAGGTCTCCATGAGCTCCTCCCACTCATGCACTGAAAGCTTGTCAGACCCATCTCCTCTGTACACAGGGGGCTCTCTCACATCGGATTGCATGACTAGCTTCACACCAGTCAGGTTAAGTGTAGAATCAACAACTGTCTGGCCTGTACCTGGGTTCTGAACCTGTACTGGACTGCCTTCATTTGTCTGACTCTCTCCCTTTAACTGAGCTGATATAGACTGTCCTACTTGCTGGGCGATGTGCGTGATGAGATTGCTCAAAGCTGGGCTACTCATGTCTGGGATAGCTGACAATGGATTAGCGGGCATGTGTGTAGCGGGGGGATTACTGGATAGACGAGTGGACGTGAGAACTGGAGAACCTGCATTGTCTGGAACACTGACTGGATGGGTGGAGCTAACTGGCAACCTCACATCACCTGGCTTTGCGCTTGGAGAACTAAACAGCTGTGCTACTGCCCCCCTCCCAAAACCAGGAACTGGAGAGTCAAATAGCGGCATCCCCCTCCCCAAAGAGTTAAGCAGCCTGGCGCCCCTCCCCAAACCAGAAACTGGAGTGTTAAATAACTGGGCCCCTCTCCCCAAACCAGAACCAACAGTATCAACACTTTTCCCATTTACAACATTGGAATCCATTTTTGTTCCAAGTAACGTGATCAATGTAAAAAAAAAAGGATAGTATTTCACAAGTACAATGAAAGGGTTTTTCTTTTCGTCAAATAACGTTTTCTTTCACTTGACACTTTACATTCGTTTTTTTTTTCCCCCCTTTTTTTTTAGACTGACTTTTCAGTTTGAAATGTCTTTTTTTTTCCGTTCCAAGGAAAAATTGAAAATAATAAAATAACCAAATCCCCAATGTCCTTTATTACTGTGACAAAGTCACTTCAGTAACCTTTTCAAAAGGAACCTTAAGTCTTCTCGTTGTTGTTGTCAGACGACCCCTGGCGACCAAGCTGGCGTCGATCTCAGTGCATCCGGGTCACGGCACCAATGTAGCCGGTTTGGGTCTCACTCCTAGCCGACCACCAATCTGCGTTGTGTTTAACCAGTGGACTCAGGGATTTGGGGCACTGTTCAGCCGTCTCTGGCATATTTATTTCTGGGAAGAAATAAAATGGCACACACATGCAGCAGGCATTAGGCACAACACACCTCTGCATCACACCAACTTCTTCTCAGTCGGCAACCGGCAAGAGCGCGTGTTTACAATTCAATATTTTCATTGCACAATACATTCACATTACATATACATTCAGTTCTACAATACAATTACTAATAAATATTACCAACGACTAAACAGTATTTTTTTTATATAAGAGGTAGATGAAATAATAAAGTGCAAAATAACAATACAATAAAACATGGGAGCAACCTAAACATACCTGTGAAGAAATAAAATGGCACACACATGCAGCAGGCATTAGGCACAACACACCTCTGCATCACACCAACTGTAATGGAGGACGAAAACAATCAGGCATGCTACAGTGCTAAGTGTGTAAATGCACAGCCTCAACGTGTGTGTGTGTGTGTGTGTGTGTGTGTGTGTGTGTGTGTGTGTGTGTGTGTGTGTGTGTGTGTGTGTGTGTGTGTGTGTGTGTAGTCAAGTCCTCACTCATACTGTTAAACAAAACACTACAAAAACGTCATCCAAACGATCTCAAAACAACTTAAACTAAAGCACACCAGTTGCATAGTAACATAAAAAAGTGCATAATAACATGTTTTCACCGTTTTCACTGGCTAAATATGCTTAAAACAACTTTAAAACGAAAATCTGTGCAGAGCAGCAGAATACCCACCTTCTCCTCTGTTGGCTAACGGCAAAGAGGAAGAAGGGGAAGTAAACAAAGGCATATACCACTCGGAGAAACAGGAAGTGAGGACGTCAAGAACTTCAAAATAAAAGTGCAACACAAAAGTGCTCCCATAGCGAACTAATACAGGTACTACAAAATAAAAGTGACAATTAATAATATGATGCGTGAGGGATCTTTGGTGGAATGCATTACTGTATATCTTATATACCTGCTAAAATGTATGCCATTGATTAATTCTCTCCTTTTAATTTCCAAATAAGCGGCGATTCTTTAGTTCAAGGGACATTTTGGCAACCCTATCTGGAATCCATGACCTCATAAGTGAAGAATACAGATGTTCTACCAACAGAGAGCATTGCACACATTGAAGACAAAACAATCTTAAAATAGCAAATAGCTCAGCAGAAGTTATAGGAAATTATGAGTAATGAATTCGATTTTTTTCCATGTCAACGATGAGTTTGCTGGACTACAATATACAGTATAGCCTTAGTTTCGTTTATATTTAGTTTTGCATTGTTGAAAAAGGTAGTCGACAAAACATTATTCTTCATAGTTTTAAGACACAAAATGTGATAAATGTTGGAATAATCTGTGCTTAATGTTTTTTTTGTTGTTGTTGGTTTCAGTGCGGACGGAGGGTGCGAAGGAGGGGCCCACGTGCATGGACAAGAACCATGGCTGTGCACACATCTGCCGGGAGACGCAGAAGGGAGGCATCGCCTGTGAGTGCAGACCTGGCTTCACTCTGACCAGGAACATGAAGGACTGCAAATGTAAGGGATTACATGCACGCACATGCACATGCTTACACAGACACACACGTTGCCAGTCCCCTTTTTGGCAACTCGAGTCAGACTCGCCCCCAAAAACTTGGACTCGACTCTAGGTCAATGACTCTTAATGACTTGTGGAGTCTTGTCTCCACATAAATGAATGGAATGCCCGAGAAAAATGAATCCTATCACATGACTTTTATTTCTCCTCCTGGAGCGCAGTTGTGCGGTCAGCTTAGCTGATCATTTCACGCCCACAGTGGAAATGCCGCCTCAAACTGATGCCTTTCATCATACCATTTAAATAACAAGGCGAAACTGCAGTAAACAAGTGTGATTGGCTCCACATAAGCCCTACAACTCAATTTAACTTTGCATGTTTAATATGTTTGTATGAGGATGGAATTGTCAGTGAGGGAACGTTATTCCAAACATTGGATGTTGATGTGCACTCTGTCTATACACTCTGCTGCTGCTGCTGCTGCGCAGCTGACCCGGGGTTGTCATTAAACACTATTTAATTAATATTCACCTCACTGCATTAACATGTGGCCTAGTGGCCTGTAACCATATTATATTATTATAGTACACTACCTGACTACAGGCTTATTTGGTTAGCAAAATGTGTAGTTGTAGTCTATGTCCCGTCTTGTGCCATGGTTAAGTGCTCAAAAAATCTACAAGCAGTCAACACGCAATGCAATTGTGTGTCGACAGCTTGTATGTCGGTTATTTTGTAGAGTAGCCGCCACACACGTTACACATTGAACAAACCATGAGGGTTTAAGTGACTGACTGATGTGAACCGCAATCTTATAGATATTTAATAGTCTGAATAAAGTTACCTGTAAGTCACCTGTAAGTTGTCATGACGATATAGTTGTAACTCTGTCTTGTAATATTGTACGAATAAGGACAAAAACTCGGATTCAACTTGGGACTCGAGCTCCCAGACTCATGGGCATCTCTGCTCATTCCCAGAATACCTTCCACTGAGATCTGTAGCGTTATCATCCATTACAGAGCAATCTTCAAAACTGTACATCATCGAAAACAAAGCATTATTGTCAAATTACTTGCTATAGGAGTGGTGCAACCACTCCTATAGACATCTATGCCTGTCCCTGGGTCCCTGGCTGTTAGCACGAAAATAGCATTTAACATCCTAACACACAGACACATACAGAGGCCAGGAAGGTGGGTTTGTACAGTACAGTACAGCTCCATTCACACGGGTCCGATTTTTTTTTTAAACGCTATGTGCACTTCACTTTGACATTTATGGAACTATCAATTAAGTAATTTATTAAAAAGTATTGATTGTTACTAAAAGTAATTTTATGGTAGTCACATTAAGTGAGTAATTAAACAATCCTAGCAGTATGGGTTTATATGATTAGATGTAAAGCAGTAGGGACTCCATTTACCAGGTGATAGGTTGTAGGAGGTAGGATTTAAGAAGATTGTGGTGTGGTCATTGTCTCTTTGGTATCAAAGGGTTCCAAAGTGCACTGTGGTATTAAGTTGTATTTTTACTCCATGTGGTTGCTTTTCTTGTTCCTAGAGTGCATATTTTAGGCTTTTCCCCTTAAGAAGTAGTTTTAGAGATAGTTGAGAAGCATATGGACCCATATGGGCCTGTAACTCAAAGAGTGATTCTACTGTATTTGCACAATCTCACAGTTACTGTGTTACATTAAGATTAATATAAATTTGGCGTCCCAGAGATAGAAATGTCATTAAATGGGGGTCGGTAGCCTAACACATATTAGACTACGGTAATACATATTTGGCTACAGGTTACGTAATGTGTATGTGCTATGTAAGTGTTATTGGGTCAAGATGCTTAATAGCAGACAGTGCAAAGCACCTGGAATTAACATATGGACCCTCTCCCAGTGCTAATATACGCAGAAAATTGGTTGGTTGTAAGTTTTCGCACATAGCACAAGTTGCATAATGTTGACAGCACGCTAGTGACGGTAATTTGTGGTGGTATGAGGATTTTATGAATCTCATAATGGAGGCATAGACGTGTTAATGTCATATAGGTCAGGGGGCTGCCGTGGATGAAAATGTTATTTACAGGCATGGAGACCTGAGTTAGAAAAAAAAAGAGAACCGCTGTAGTCCTGCTTGATGCAGAGCAAGAAAACAGAGCTGATCCTGTCAGGACGGGAGGGTTATGGGGGGCTAGCCGGGGTTGGGTTGGTGGGTGACGGGGGATTTGTCTGTGTTTGGATAAGGATCGGAGAGGTGTTATTCTATAGGATGACAGCTCAGGATGGGGGCAAAAGGGTGTTGGGAATTGGGAAGGGGAGGGGGGAGAGGGGGGAGTGCAGACAGCAGAAGGCAGGGTCTGTTACAGTCTGTCATCACAGGTGTATTTAGAAGTTTTAATGTCAGAGAACTCAAACCTGCCCCCCCCCCCCCCCTTTTAACATTGCACGCAAAAAACACTATGTAACTTACTGCCATCCCCCTGGAATCCTTGTATCTTCATATTCTCAATTATTTTAGGTTTTGAGATGAATTAATAAAAAAAAAACATGTTTTGCCACTTTTGAAGCTTTTGTGTGATGATGCAGAATGATCAAGTAGGGAGTTAATTAAAAAAAAAAAAAGAAAGACGCAAAACAATAAGAAAATATGGAGATAAGAGGGTTTTTGCTTGACGGGCATGGCAACAATAAGTCAGTAACCATCCATGTGTTTTTTTTATTTTATTTTTGATCAATGTTTTGCCTATTATTCTCTCTCATATCACATCAGCACAGAATGACAACAAACAATCTCATCAAATGGTGGTCCGTGGTTCAAAATGTCAAATAAAGAATGGACCGTGGGATTGAAAACCACTAATTTAAGTTAACCTGTTTAGGCTGGATCAACCTATACTTCCTGGGAAGGCATCAGTATCACTTTAAGACTTTGACGTTGTTTTGTACTGCAGCATAAATGTCATTCCAAAACAGTTAAGTGTTTTTCATGAATGAATGCCCCAACTCGATCATACCACAGGCTCACACAAAAGCATCAAAATACCACATATTGAGCTTGTAGATCTGTTTCTTTTGCTATATTCCTGAATTTGAAATGTAACAGTCTTGGACAAGAGGTTTCCACAGAGACAAGTGCAAAAAGCACACTTTCCACTGTCAGGTGTGTGTACCAACGCCCCTGGTCTTGTCATGAATATTTATGATGATATCTGACTTGTTTTTGATGCCACCTCTTTACCGGTGACGTTTTTATATGCTGTCTACGTATATGAAAGCAATGCACTTCATTCGTATTATGAAAGAAATACACACGCATGCACGCACACACACACAGCCATGAATGTCTGTCTTTGATACAGTTGCACGCAGCACTTTCACAAACACATAGGTGTACATTCTGCTTGAGTCTGAAGGAGTTGGGTGATGCCACAGCGCGATAACAAGATCGACATTCAAGAATGAAAGGCTTTATTTGTAACATATTCATTCCATTCACCTGCTGTCAGATATAGAACCTAACAATTAACCTTTCAGTGGAAAAAAGGGATAAACAGAAAAACAAAAAACAACTGCCTCATCAATATGGTGACCTTATACTTTGCCAGAGACTCGGATGTGTCATTATGTTACCATTTTGAGCATTCTTGTAGAGATAGCTGTTTTGTCCTTTATTGATTAGTATAATCAATGATGGACAAAAACAAAAATAAAAATGTTATCTAGGGCATTCTATAATTTAATTTCCACTTACAGTCAGAGGTGGAACATGTTGGCTTCAACTGATGTACAACATTGAAGTGATATGTTCATGCAAGCCATTCATGTTCCTTGTTGTTGCCTTGCTGTAGTCAGCAGGCAATTCAAAACAAGTCAAAAGCTTGATACTGTTTGCTGTTCTTGTAAATAGTTTTTTCATCCCATAGGTTTCCCATGTTTGTTTCCCATTTTCCACTCCTGTGTCTATTATCTAATGTGATCTATACGCATCCTCCACCAACCTGGGGGATGGGCAGGTTGGTGGAGGATGCTTCCTTCAATGCACGATGAGTCCAAGCACCTTTTTTTCACCTGATGCCCTGGTTGGACATGGTGTGTGGAAGGAAATCAAAAACACAAAATTCCAACCAATTCCTTTCCCCTTCATCAGCTGGCCTGGCTGGCCAGGGGGAGGCAGTGTAGAGCCCAGGATTACTGCATGTTTATTCGTGGGGGTATCTACCCTAGAGGACACAGAGGGAATGCAAACTCCATATAGAAAGGCCCTTTCGCCAACCTTGCCTCGGGGATGGGCACTGAGACTGTTTGCTGTTTTGACAGTGACCTGTAACTACGGTAATGGAGGATGCCAGCACATCTGTGAGGAGACGGACCACGGGCCCAGATGTTCCTGTCACATGAAGTTTGCCCTGCACAGCGACGGAAAGACCTGTGTAGGTGAGTCACCTCATTATAATTATTGTAAATATAATAATACATATATATATAATAATGTATAAATAATAAAAATAATACCTCTGTAGGAAGTCACCTCACCTGTGAAACAACAGAGAGAATGCCCCAAGACATTGTATTTACTCGTCACCTATGCATTTGAGGCATAGGTTTGTTCAAATCAATCACTATAACTATAATTTGTGGTCCATTCAGACTCAATGAATCATCAAGGGATAGAAAATCATCTATAAGGTGGAAACCTCATTATGTCAAAAAAATGTTATAGGATTAAAATAAAAAAAATGACAAAACTAGCACATTTGACAGGCTTGAAACATGGCGTTTTTCCCCATTTAAGATCTTTCTTATTAGGGCTCGCTGAGGGATGACTTGTCTGGCTCTCTGGGGTGGAGCTAGAATGATCTACTGGCCTAGTGGAGAGCAGCATGAGTTGTGAATACAGGTCCCACCTGTGTCGCTGTGGCGGAGAAACTTCTTATCTCCATGTTTTTATTACTTTTGTGTATTTCAAATCAGTGCCCTACTCGGTCACACAAAAGTATCAAAAGTCGCAGCTCTACAAGCTGGTGCTGTGTTTAGAGGTTGCTGTATGCTGTATGCTCTATTCTATCGCTGTTCTGTTTTTGCTTTTTATTTTCATTTTAGCCCTGAAAAGCAACAGTTTTGGAGATAATTATTTGTCCAGATTATATTACCTCTTGAGGTTTCCACCTGACAGGCGATGTACAGACGATGTCCAGGCCAATGTATGATATAATGTCTAATTGGTCACTCCATGGTCACTACATTGAGCACTCCATGGGAATTTGTGGGTTTCTCAATAATGCACTTTTGGAGAAGATTTTGTGCATTCATTATAGCATAAGTACACCATTGTTCTGATTAGAGTTACATGCTGTGAAATTGTGTTACCTTTTCTTAGAATGATTTTTAAAACATCTATAAATACAATTATTGTTATAGTTATGGTGATTGATATGGTGTGTGTGTGGCCCTTAAAGTACTTCACCCAAGAATTACTTATTTCCTATCAATTACACACCCCATCAAGCCTTGAATTCATAGAGATTTATTCTTTGTTGTTGCATTCCTCAGCCAGTCATTTAAAAAGAAAATAATAAATCACCATAAATTCAATGCTTCATGGGTCGTGTAATTGATAGAAAATAAGTTATTCTTTGGGTGAACCTCACCTTTAAGACTTTATTCTGCCTGAATTATGCTTCATTGTATGTTGATGTCGTACACTGAACCGATATACAAGCCTGCACAGGGCCTCGGGTGCAACACGGTGTGTGCTTGCATAGCGGCCATTAGTGCTAATGACATTTCTGTTACTAGTTTGACACAGACCTTTAGAGTGAGTGCCGCAGGCTTCCATAGCTGGTTGTTAATGTAATTTTATACTGTCTGTCGATGAAAGTTACAAATCAACTGTGTTCTATTGATGTCTGTGTTTGTTGTTGAAAGTTCTTCCTTATTGGTCGGCAGACACGGTCACTGGACAAAGTATGAATTAGTATTTTAAAGGAACATGTCTTTTTTCACCACATTATGTGACCTGAGTTTTACATTGGAAAACTCTGGTCAGTGATGTTCCTGAACTGTCCACACCCCCACAAAATGATTTCATCTCATAATGAACATTGGTGAGAGGACCAATCATTATGACCATGAGGTTGAAAATGGGCGAAGTGTTCCTTTAACCACATGATTTTCTTCATCTGTGACATATGAGTACAAAAGGCTTTTCCTTTATGCAGTGGTTCTCAACGTGGGGCCTGGGGACCCTGGTGGATTTCCATCGCCTATGTGGTTCCAGGCGGTCCCCTAATGACTATTGTAGTGTAGAATGGGGGTAGGTGGGTGAGATGTAACATTGGGCTAATGCACTGGTTCCCAAACAGTGGAATGTGGACACATTTTTATGCATCCCTTTATTTTATTTGTTGTTTCCTACAATTTCTTTTCAATTATTGTTTCAACTAAAAACAAATTATTTTTTCCAAGTTCATATTAATAAATAAATAAGTTAATTAATTAAAAAGAAAATATAAAACAAATAGTGAATATTCTGATCTGCAACCTCAACACAACACTGCATTGTAGATCTGCAATTTTAATAGTTTGGTTGCTGGGCAGAGTCTCAGGCAGAGACTCTTTTTGAGTCTTTGGCTGGAATGTTTGGGAACCACTGCACTAATGCATGTCAGTGGGGGTCTAAAACAGTTTGAGAATCACTGATTGCTGCTTTATCTGTAGCTTCTGCTGAGCTTCTTGTGTAACATCTCTGCTCCTGCATCTAATTTACCTTGAGACATACAATTACATTGCAATTGTATTCTGTATCTTCCTGCTTTACTTCACTGGACAGTAGTGTCTCTCTCTCTCTCTCTCTCTCTCTCTCTCTCTCTCTCTCTCTCTCTCTCTCTCTCTCTCTCTCTCTCTCTCTCTCTCTCTCTCTCTCTCTCTCTCTCTCCAAGCCATGCAGCCTTATCCATTTTAAAATTAATTGGATCATAATTTACAAAAGAAAGAAGTCCATGTCACGACTGTGTGAAAGAAGACCTGAAAGTATAGTGATTGAAAACATAATGTCTTTATGAAAAGGTTTTTTACTGACGTAATAAAGTCAAAGTGTTAAGGTCAAGTCTCCATTGACTGTGAAGGAATGGGGCCATTAAGTCATTCTAAGTCCTTGGCGGTGATGTGAGTTTTGGAGAAAACTTTCTTGTCAAACTACGTCGCTGGCAGGGAGATGATGAGAACTCCAGACCTTCTGTGACTTCCTTGTCAGGCCTCATTCTGAATGGCAAAGCCAGAGGCACTTCTCAATAGTACAATGAGTCAAAAAACTGCAAACAATGGTCTCAGATATTTCATAAAATGAAAGGTTAAAGTCTGGTTGTCTGCATTTAGAACAGCAAGCTCACACAGAAGGTGATAATATGTATTCATATATTGTGACTATTGTCACAATATGTAACATATTGTGACTAGAATTTCAATGTTACAAGTAAAAGTTTTGAATTCAAAATGTAGTTGAGCGAAAGTATAATACTCATTATGCAAAAATGAGTACTGAGAATGTCCCATTTCAAGATATTAAAGCATAAAATGCCTAAAAATAGCAGATCCACACCGATATCTATCCCTATATAAGCTGTTTTAATTGTTTTAATGTATGTTTTGGACTAAAAATAATGTTTTAAAAAATAGTACATCGAGTTTCACATACAGTAAACATAATGGATTAAGTATATACGGATCCAAGATGTAGTGGAGTAGAAATAAAATTTGATAAAGTGCAAACCTCAAAATTGTACAGTACTTACTTTACTGTAAGTAAAAGTACTTACTTTCCACTACTACTGCATACTGGTATTGTGGAGGGCTCCTTTCACTGCATTTCACACATTTCAGATTGGGATGACCTGAAAAAAATGAGACATCAATCGTTGTCAGATTTGTTTAACTGCTTTAATCGCTGCAGGCCCTTTAGCCCTCCAGTCCATTCCTACGCTCATATCACCGCGGCCGCGTGGCTGTAATAGCCACTTTAAATGAACACTTGGCATTTTGACCGTGTGAAAGGCGCTACCTCCCCATACCTGCCCTGACCTTCAGCTTGGCATTTGTCAGCACTTTGTTTCGGTTGACATGAGTTGAGCATATCGTTCATGAGCCAGTGAATTTACACCCGTTGAACTCATCGGCCTTCATTCAGTGAATTCATACCCGCTGAACCTCTTATGAAGGTCACTGAACACACCAGAGACCTTTATGATATGAGTCCTTAAACTCACCAGGAGAGTTCCAGTGAAATGATGCAATATATATCCCTTTTTTCCAGGCAAAGCACAGAATGTAGACTAGGAAAGTTTGGCAGTGACCGGGCCAACAGTGCCAGAGATTAGCTGTACACAGAAGGACGGACGGAAGGATAGACACAGTGTAAACATTCTCTCTCCTTATGTCTTTGGCCTGAGAATACACCATTGCACCTGATTATAAAGCACTTACGACTTATTTTG
This sequence comes from Benthosema pterotum, assembly GCA_039105355.1. Classification (NCBI taxonomy): domain Eukaryota; kingdom Metazoa; phylum Chordata; class Actinopteri; order Myctophiformes; family Myctophidae; genus Benthosema; species Benthosema pterotum. Next base: position 36,101,296 of record CM076968.1, read on the forward strand.
AGTGGCTTTTTTCTGAGCCGTGGAATGGACTGGTTTCTTTTTTAGTTTGGCTGTCCTTGAAGCCAACTCACTGATTTGCCTGACAACAAATGCCACAATTGAATAGTCCACTAGAAACTTGTTTAAAATTGTAATTACACAAATGCTCAAATTGTCAGCACTAGGAACATCACAGACTGGCAGAATGGCGATAACAGCCGTGGCTGTGTGATGCATTTCTGAGTGGTTTCATAAGCCATTTCATCACTGTAACCAGCCGAGACAACTTTTTGGCTCATCTGTTCTTGTTATTTTGGCTGTGTTTGCTGAGAGATTGTTTTTAAGAGCAAAGGAAAGTTTCCTGAAGAAAACCCACCGCGGTTGCTATAAATCAACCTCTTTGTTGTTAATTAGCTACCTAGCTACCTCTTTGTAGGCTACGTTACAACAACAAGGTATGTGTGCATATCATCGGTGTCAAGTGGAAAACCTTGTATGTCGCTGCCTTGGTGTTCGACTGTAATGACAAAGTAATTGTGCATTCATTCACAAAATAAAAACATAAAAAGTCGAAATGCAGTAGATACAGGGTTTCTTGCCTGACATTGCCTCTAGATATATACTGCGAGTGGACTTGGTTAAGGTGGTTGGCTGGGTTTATGTGGCTGTTAAGTTTGACGGCCCTCGGTTCGAGGGTTCTACGGTTTTGGGTCACAGCCCATTTTTTTTCCTTCTCCTTTTTCAGCTCGCTAAAAAAAGAAAAGTGAAAAAAAAAAACCCTGAGATGTCCCAAATATCAGTACCATCATGTAGACATGCTGAAGTGGTTAGTGTATGCTACTAGTTGAGTAAAAAGTATAATAGTTATATTCACCCTCTGAGATGTATTGGGATAGAAGTAAAAAACATTTCAAATCGGATATAATACTCTGGTAAAAATCAAAATGGTAACTTAAGTACAGTACTTGAGTAAATGCAGGTCTATACTTCCTAGCACTGTGTGTCAAGGTCTGGTCAGCCATCAGGCTGTCATTACTGGGCTGCTACCCACTGCATGGAGCCAAGGGATGCCGCAAGAACTGACCACACTCTAATTAGATGTCTTATACTTCCAAAGACGGCATGGTGGAAAAATCACAGCCATGGGAGAAGAATTACTCAAACTCCTTTACTTAAAAAGTATTGATTGGTTTGATTTGCAAAACAGAACACGTATACATACAGTACAGTACACATACAGTACTTACAGTGGAAATATGGCCGATAGTACCATGACAATGAAATACTCTGCGGTATTTAAAACTTTATTTGAGTCAAAACTAAAAAAAAATAAAAATCAGTGAGTATAAATAGTATTGCTGTGAAAAGATACTAAAGTCCCCAAATGTAGCCAGTAATATTCAGGCTATTTTCAAATAACCAACGTTATACTGCATATAGGGCTGAAGGTTTTGCAATAATAATCAAAATCCAAAAAGTAACACAAGTTTTCAAATACTTGTATTGGAGTAAAAAGCACCACAACTGCTTCCACGTCTGTGTCCAGTATCACTATGCCACCAGCAACACAACACTATATACTGTAGTTCCATGTGTCATAGGGGTCAAATGTTGAACAGGTCCATTTGGTTCCATTTGTACACACAGTGGCCTGTTGCCAGTGAGCCAACAAGCACAATAGCAGCAACCTGGCTCTGTTTGAGCAGAATAGAACAGAGCCTTCATTAGTGAGTGTCATCAATAACACACAAAGATAAAACGATATGGAGATACGAGGTTTATGCCCAACATCATAAAACGACTGTATTTATGTAAGTAAATGTAAGTGAGTAAATGTGTTTCACTTGTACTGTACATTTCACTACTGGAAAATCAACCATATGTAGTACTTATGCCCAGAGTCGGTCTCGCTCAGCCAGTGAAAATCACTTTTTTCTCCTCCTGTGGAGTCTGTGGGGTTGGAGAGTGGACTTGGAGCCAGCATGCGGTCAACATTATAAGTGTCTACCAGCACACACTCTTATTAGTTAATAAAACCTCAATAAAACAAACAATCTGCCAAATGAGAATCTGACAGGAGAGTGAGTGATGGGTGGAATAAGACCGTTCAGCTTTTTTCCCCTTTCTTTTTTTTTATAAATAAATTACTTGATGACATGATGATGTGCCTTGGATACACGGAGAATTTTTATTTTTGTCTCATTCCTGATTCAATTATGCATTATTTGATTTATTGAAGTTAATGTGAGACCAATCTTAACAAGAGTTAGTTGCAAACTATATTTACAGGTGTACTTTTTTGTGAAGGTAAAAACGAATTGTCAGGAGAAGAGAATAAGGCAATCATGATGCGTGAACTTGTTGATCAGCTGTTTTCAAATAGACAAAGTATAAATAGTGTTTATCTGGTTAATGTAGGTTTCTGTAATAATAATAATAGGAATCTGCAAAGTATGCAACATTTTCAAATTACCGTAGTGGAATAAAAAAGTACAAGCCAGAGGATCGAGAGGGGATTTAAACGAAAATGTAACCATATAGGAATACAAACAATAATCCCTTCTGTCATGGGGTCAAAGCTTTGAATACTTGAACAGTGAGTTAATTGATGTAGTTTTGCGTCAACGCAAAAATGCAGTATAGACAGTAGATACTTTGGTTTGTAAAGTGATATACAGTATGTAGCTGTGACATTATAGGCTGTGGTGGAAAGCACATTCAGCTTTACTCAGCTACATCTCAGTTCCAAACATTGTACTTTCATGTAGTTTTTCTAAATTGCAGTATTTATACTTTTACTTAAGTGAAACCTTTGAGTACTTTTTCCACCACTGGTAGATAATGTTGTTTTTTAAAGTGATCTACAGTACAGTATGGAGCTGACAGTGTAGTTATATGGCTGTCAGAGGCTTCATGTCTGTGTTTCAGCAGTGGTTGATGTCTATCAGAGGGCCGTGCTTTTGCATCCAACCGCACTTGTGTTTGGATCATGTCACTGCACACAGTAGTAGTTTTTTTTTTTTTTTTTTAGTAAAGTAAACTAAGTAAAAGTATCAATACTGGAATCTAGACATACTATTTCTTTACTAGGACTTAAGCTTGTATAGATCAGTGTTTTTGTACAATAACTGTACAATATTTACTGCACAATAAAATAAAAGTGCAGTTTTAACAACTTGATTGTTATTTTCCTTTGGACCACATAGGAACAACTTATATCTGGAACAAACTTTTATCTGGAACAAACGAGGCAGATATTTCAGTGCTAATACGTTCATAATAGATTAAGTATATACTGTACAACATAGCTTCAATTCTGGGGTCCTGGAACAAAATATTTTGAGATGAGGGTTTGCGGCCAAATTAAAATAATTTGGGCGGCATGGAATTAAATTAAATTCAATACAAACACTCCTGATTCCCAAAAGATTACTATATACCAGGATATCTCCCTGTTCAACCCCTATTTTGAATATCCAAAACACTCTATCCGAATGTTGACTGAACGGTCTGTGTGTGTGTGGGTGTGTGTGTGTGTGCGCGCGTGTGTGCGTGCACACATGCGCACGTGTGCGTGCATGTGTGGGTCTTGTTGGATCGGTTGTTGATGTCTCAATGGTGATTAGAAGAACAGGCTGCCACCATTACTGCGACTGCTAGGCTCCATGCAGTACGTGATGTTTTGACCAGAAATGCCACCTGGGATGGGGAGTTGATCAAGATGCTGCAGTCTGGTGTCTAAGCTAACAACATATTACAATCCAAATCTAATGTGAGTAGCCTTTCCACTAGATTGGATCAAAACAACCTATGTGTTTTGGCCCTTGTCGGTTGCTAACAAATTAATAGAGTTTAGTTGACCTCCATGCACATGATCAAATCCTGGGGTATTTCACAGCAGGTGTGTCTTGTCCAGGGCTTGTGGTTGGTTGTGAGCTTGTAGATCCTATTTTACCCCCGAACAAGCATGTGACACTGCTGCCACGCATGGAAGTTGAGCTGGTATGTTCATAGTCATGCTTTGTGGGTTTTTTCAGCATTTACTCTTCTGAAGGAGAAGCCAGCAATCTGGGCCCTGTGTGTGCAGGGGCAGATGTAACATGTCCAATTTGGGGGGGCAAATTGTTGGAGGGGCAAGAGAAAATGGTATGGGGGCGGTTTCATCGCCCGTGGCGCGAAGGGACACGGGATGAAGCCCCACCCATACCATTTTCAGTTACAGGATTTATTAGGCAAGTAAAGCATCAGTATTAACATCAGTTGGTGTTGAAGTTGCAACAGACACACATGAAGCTAAACGTCTGAATCAGAGAGTTTTCTGTTTTCAATGATGAAATGCTGTTGGTTTAGTAGTGCCACAGCTGTAGTTATAGTTAGCAGCAGTAGTAGTGTTTCAAATCATTTTAAATATAAGCACTTTAATTTGAAATATCTTGCATGGCATCGTGTTTGGGGGGCATCGTGTTTGGGGGGGGGGGGGGGGGGGGGGGGGCTGCCCCCTGGACCCCTAGGTCCTGGCTCTACATGCGGGGGGCATTGCCCCCCCATGCCCATGCCTAGATCCGTGTGTGTGTGTGTGTGTGTGTGTGTGTGTGTGTGTGTGTGTGTGTGTGTGTGTGTGTGTGTGTGTGTGTGTGTGTGTGTGTGTGGAAGCCTTGGTTCTTTCTTCTTTTCATCTGGCTTATCTCTACTGTTCATTATTGCCATGCATGCCTAAACGTGGAGAGTCGTTAATCTCACTGTCAGTGGAAGCTCACACACGTGCACGCTCTCTCTCTGTCTCTCTCTCACACACACACACACACACACACACACACACACACACACACACACACACACACACACACACACACACACACACACACACACACACACACACACACACACACACACACATACTGTACATCAAAAGAGAAACTGTCTGATTGAGCACGAGTTTAATCAAATTTGTCAAAACTACTCAAATTGGTTTTGATTCAATTGAAGTTTACAATTTTCGGACCAAAGCGGCTGCTCGAGTTTGGTTTCATGTTCATGAGTGCTTCTCAAAGTGGGGAACGGAACAGGGACCTCCAAGAGGCCATGGCGAATTCCAAGAGGGCATGGCGAATTCTAGCAAATTCTGTAAAGCAATATACAGTAAATGTACATCGGCTATCTTGAAACACTATTTTTTTTAATCACAAATCTTGTGATGAGGGTGGCCAAAACGTTTGATTGATCAAAACAGAAACAGTTTGTTTGAAGCTTGAGTTGAATCAAATGAGTCAAAAAACAATCCAATTTGTTTGATTCCAAATTCCAATTTAAGGTTTCTGCGTCCAACTTCTTCTTTCCATTATTGGGTTGTGGTGGTGGTGGCGGTGGTGGTGGTGGGGGGCTTTGCCGGCAACAGCATATTTACACTTTTGATTGTGGGCTTGTAGATTGGCTATTCTCAGTACACAGCCAGAGATCAGGTTCACTCAGTATTGAGGGTTCAAGTTGTTAGCCTGCATGTCTGAGATACACATTCATTAACATATAGGTTTCACAACACTGATTGTGGTCCTTGGCCTGGAAACCCATTGAAGACCCCTGAGTTTAGAGGAAGGTTTGGCTAGTGGGGAGGAGAGATGAGCTAGACATCATCATGTGGAGTGGTGGAAAGTAACTGAGTAACATACATCTTTATACAATTTATACAAAATTTAAAAACTTGGGAGAGTCTGCATTAACGAGTACTTTCTACTTGTGGTACCTTAAAATACATTTTGATACCAATACCTTTGTACTTTTACTGAGGTCAGTTTTGACTTTGTACATTGCAGTATTGAACCAGCGAACCACTGATCATGTGGAAGTATTCATTCTGCTAGCACAGCAGATCATAAACACACACAAATAGCAGGCAGATGCGGACATGCTAAGCAGCAATCATCTGAAGGCCTTGTCACACTATGTCACGCACGTGCACATGCACCCGCGCACGCACATGGCTGTATTACTGAACTTGTGAAGACACATGTATTTTAGGACAGTGTCGAAAGCAGCGAAATGTAGCTGATCGTGATCTACAAGCTCACAACAAGTTGCACTGTGATATTTTGTGGGCTTGTAGATCGGCTAGTATAAGTAGGCTCTAACAATATAACTTGAACCTAAAAACTAATTTCAAGTTTATTAATCCTAACAATCCTGAACGGAATCTTTTCCTAATTTTCTTATTTCCTAATAATGCTTTTCCTAATACTACTTTTCAAAGTTTGTCTGTTATGCATATTCTACCACATTTGTGTGCACGCACGCTCACGTGTGCACACAGACAGAGAGAGATGGTTATCTTCTCTTCTCTTCACAAACTCACAGGTGCATGCAAATAAGTACACAAACATATCCGTGGTGTGCACACGAGCAGAGATGCATGCACCATGTGCGTGCATGTAAACACAAGTATCCTAGATGCATATGCTGCTCACATAAACATACATGGGGTGGTCCACGCATTCACAGTGCTGTGTGAACTTTGTCCAGTCAAACAAGGACTCCAAAATTGATATATTTGGCCACGGATCCCCTGCTCATCTGAGAATATTTTGTGCCAGGGACCCCCAGAAATGAAAATCTATGTGAAATGCAATAGTCTTTCTAAATGACCTTTGCAGCATTGTACATATTTCTCAATAACTATCGCAGCGAGCCATGAAATGTCATGGTGTGTGCTACTATTGCATTAATACATTTTGCTGAGGACCCCCTGACCCTACTTTGTGAACCACTGCATTGGTGTATCTCAGAGGGACTCTGATCTTGTGGTCGAGGCCATGGTGCATGCTTGGATAATGGATAACACATACATACATGTAACCTGGCACTGGTGGTCTGATGACTTTCAATGACAATTTAACGTCAATACATACTGTACACACACAATGTTGCGATGAATATTGACAGGCCTATAGATATTGGTATATATGTAAAAAAAAAAAAAAGCAAGTAAACAATATACAAACTTAAGCCTGTCATTGCAACGACATGTAACCAAGTCCCGGAACTATATTGAGTTTAGAGGGAGGTGACAGATGTGGCTTAGTGTCAGAAGAATACATAAATAATGGTAATCGTAATTAAATAATATAATGGTGTCAGCGATAATAAACACTGAACATTCCACCCAGATCTTCTTCCGGCCATGAAAGATAAGTCATGATGTCATATTAATGACAAATCTGGAACACGTTGTCATAAAACACATGTTTCCACAACTATTATGTCTTGCCAGGAAACATTAACTTTGTTCTATACTTTTTAAGAAAAACATATTTTTTCTTTATTTCTATTTGTGTTCAACCGTTTATGAGGAAAACTATATTAATACTGACAGCCTGGCAATGGACAAAAGGTTCTTTGGAAGGGCCTTTCGGGGACTATATAGAACTAATTGGAGTCAGAATTGTTTTTGTTGTTTCCACTAAATGAATGACTGTTTCATGAAAATTAACCTCTTCTTAAAGGGGTAGTTCATAAAATCAAAACATTGTTTTGCATTAAAGGGTATTCTTTAATATGAAATCGATACCCAAATAGTCAAGAAGTCGTCCTAACATTTTGGACCAGAAGTAAACTAAAGCTCTCCTAAGACCAGAGCGGTTTGCGGTATCAGGCCAACGCTGCAACGCTCCACTCGAAAAAGGTTTTGGGTGGTGCCAGGAGCTGACAGGACAGAGCGCAGACCACATAATTGCAACAACACCCCCGGTTCGATTCCGCCTCTCAGGCCGGTGGTGCATGTCCTGTGCCCCCTCTCTGCCCTCAAAGTCCTGTCTCTGACGTTTAAATAAAAACAAAAAACTGCCCAGAAAATATATAAATACTCAGGGTTCGATTTCCTGGCCAGGAATCCATGTCTCTAGCTGTTTTGGTCTTTAGAAGAGTGCATGGGCCCCTCAATGTTAAATTGGTTATGCTTTAAAAAGAGAGAGAGAAAACATGGTTTGAGGTAATTGGCCATGCAGTCATTTTAGGCATAAACAAACAGTTGAATGGTTAATTTAGGTCTAATATGGAAGATAGGGGTACTTAAACCCACTCACTCAGAAATGTAACATCCGTGGCCCTGGGGTGAGCACTTTACATTGGAAATCTGAACATTTATGTAGGCGTAGGGGATATAAATGGAGAGCTGCGTTAAACAGTTCAAGTCAGGGCTACCAAAATGAGCTCACAGCGCATCATGTGACGCACGATGGCTTAAATTGTAGATTTTTCTTTTATGGCCGAGTTCAAGTAGTTTATAATCAGATTATCCTTATCTCTTATACTTTATTGCATGTGTCAATTTGCACAAGCACACACCACAAGATGGGAGATCTGTCTTTCTCTCCATCATGATCTCCCTCTCACTCCATGTTGCAAAACATTTTGATACTGCAGTGTAGAGAGTACGATCGATCAAATAAATTTACCATAATATAAGTTTGATCTACCGGTATATATTCAAATGTGAAGGTATTGACGTGTTCATATCTGTAGTAAAACCAGGCAGCCTGTACATTTTGCTGTAAAATCACACAGCACCTCAGGAAGGATGAAATCAACTTGCGACCATGGAAGACGGACGCAGCTAAGTAAAAGAGTCGCGGCTGAAAGTAAATGAGTCGCTATCCTATCTTTTTCCCTTTTTTAAGATTAGTTCTTGGCTTTTTGCCTTTTGTCGATAGTTTCAAGTGAAAGTAGACAGGAAACGGGTAGAGAAGTGGAGAGACATGCAGCAAATGCCGCCATGAAAGGGACTCGAGCATGCAACACTGCTGTCAGCTGTCAGGCCAGAGCCTGTATGTTGAATGTGCCTAGACCACTAGGCCAGTGGGTGCCCCTGGCATAGGTTTTACTGAGGTTATGTTCAGGGGTAGGGGTTAGGTTTTGTAGTGACCGCTGAAGAATCTGTGCAACCAGTAGCTATAAGAACGGGTGCAACCAACAGCCGCGGCTGATGGTTCATAAAACGGTCTCCGGCTTTGCCGACCACAGGTCGCGACCGTTACTATCGGTCGGGATTCATTCAAAAGTAATTAAAGGAACAGATCTACAATCTCAGAACAACCTTGCAGATCTGCTACTTTTGAAGCTGTTTTGTGATGACACTATGGTGTGATGAAGTAGAATATTAAAAATAAAATATTGAGCTACAGTATATTTCATACACATAATATACAGTATAGACACAGAGCTCCAGCGAGAAGCGCAAGGTGACACATCTGGCTGTCTCTCTCTCTCTCTTACACACCACTAACCGCTTTGCTTTGTCTGTCAAACACAGCGTTACCATGAACTTTAATCTACACATCTGTAGCCTAATTTATACTCTGTTGCATGGCGGTGTCGCTCGGCCCGGAAAAAAGTCCTTCTCTAAGCGACACTGACATGCTGCTGGGTTATAAATTTAACGTATCACTTTCTCTGCATTAGAATGGTCTGCTTTTCTACACTTCTGTCTTGAGATGCCCTTCATTTCACCCCTAAAAGGACCCCTTTACACATTTCCAACCATTATAACTTATAAGCGGTCCTCACTGGCTCATGAGATGGAACCATTTCCATCTACTCAACTCAATGAGTCTGCTGTGGACAGTTCAGTACAGTATTTTCTTTTGCATTAATAAAACAGTAAAACGTTTTAAATCCTGTTGACAATGATATCACTGGTAGGCAGGTTTCTGAAGACCCAGCCAACCAATGAGACAGTGAGTTGACAGAAATGGTTCCACCTTGTAATGAGCATTAAGGACCGATTATATGAAGGTAAGGTTGAAGATGGGTGAAATGGTCCTTTGAACTAATTCATGCTCTCGTCGCACAATAAGAATGGACACAACGAAATAGCTGACCTACAAGCACATAGTCTGCGGTGTGAACTTGCAGATCGGCTATTCTCTGCAGATACGTGACCACATGTCATTCAAGCTTTACAGATGAGTGTGTCATGGAGATTCTGCTTGTCAAGAAAAGACGTTAATAGTTAGTTGAGTGGTACACGTTCGTGTCAGGCTGTCTTGTTCCTGTCTCTCCCCTAGTGAACAGATCAATAACGTTGCTGTTGAGGCCCCCATGGGCATCCGTGCTTGTTTTGTTTATTTGTGTGTTTGTTCGTTTCAAGGAGTGGAGAGAATAATGTGTTTCCTCTGTACAATAAAACAGACAGTTGGACGTGGTTCAGTCAGCCATGTGGAGCTGACAGCCTACATCACACACACTATTTTTTATTTTTTACTATTTGTATGTGAGTGCGTTGTGTGCTTGTATCACTATGTGTGGACTGAAAGTTCTTACAGCCATACTGTAGTAGAATGTGAGAAATGGACATTGTGAGGACCATTTTCTTGGTGTGTGTGGGTACGTGTCTGTCTGTGTGTGTGTGCAGGAGAGAGGAGTGTCCAAACCTTGGCAGCGCCCCAGCTGTTTCCCAATGGTAAATATGTACGCCTCCCCCCTGCTCTGTCCAGGGGTCTTCTTGTCTGAGTCATGGCGGTGGTGTGGAGGGTTAGAAGAAGTCCACCTTAAATTCTCCTCTCTCACTCTCTCTCTCTCTCTCACTCTCTCTGGCCTTTGACCTCTCGCTGCGCTCCTGTACATTCCTCCTTCCTACTGTGAATGCCCTTCTAATAACATCGGTGACCATTCGTCGGCCATGTCACAGAGCCACGCCTTGGCCAAACACAGCTGCAAGCCAGCCTCCTTTGATGATCAGCGGCACACTCTGCACTATTAGTAACACTTACTTTGCATTCTACTATATGTTCTTTAATCGGGAACCACTTTCATTGTCACGTCACAGGTTTACGACCGTGGATTACAATAACTAAACATTTTGCTCCCATCTGACTGCTCTGGTTTGCGTTGTCCTCTCATAAAATAAACATTTGGAACGAGAGAGGAGTGACGCTCAGAGGGACAAGGTGAGACCATTTCCGCTTTGCAGATGTTTTGGCTATAGTCAGTTTTTGGCTGTCGAAGCATTCTTTTTCCTTGCGAGGAAAGGTAAATAAAGAACTGACTTAATCTTGTCGCTCTGAGTGCGACTTTTCTCTTGGAAAAAATGTGTAAAACAGTGTGGGAAATTTGTTTTGTGCAACCAGCTCCATCGTTTTCTTGTTATTTCCAGAAAGAGAAAGAACAAAAACAAGAAGAGGGGTGGACAGGGTGAAAAGAAAGGAAAAATCAAAAACAAAAGGTATCTACATATTCACACATAGCATCTCCACATTGTATGTACACGAGGTTCAGACATAAGGTGCATGAGCGCAGCAGCTGGTAGGCCTACAGACACTGAGCCATTAAAACCGGGAATGCATCTGTGTCCTTTTATACTTTAACCACTTTAACTTGTATTCTCACACTTAGTTTGGCTATTCAAATATATCAGATATACAAGCTCTTTGGCCTCTTTTCCACCGACTCGGAGCCGGTTCAGCTCTTTTTTGTTTTTTAGTCCAGTAGCCAGAGCTCCAAAATTGGAATGTTAATTAGTGTGCTAAACCATATCTATATTAAATTGATATTGCCATGAAACCACCCCAGATGATTACTTGCACAAAGACAATGATTTATTGTATTGCAAATCTTAAAAATATGAAAACGCTACTACTGTGGAAGGGTTATCATATATAAATGTTCTTTATATTGATGTATATTGATCCTATAAACAATTTAATATAGATATTAGTTGATGTTCCGATTTTGGGGGGTCATAATGCCACTTTGAGCCGCACTATCAACTTGTAGTTCTGCATCTTTCTTTTCTTTCTTTTTTAAAGAATCACATATGTTTGGGCAACTCTTTGAATTCATATATATTTTTTATTTTTTTATATACATTTTAAATAAATCAAACTCAAATGCCTGCTAACTGCCAACTGTAAACAAATATTTTGAGCTTGGACATTCTATACCACACAGATTGGCCAAAGATTATTCTATCCCCGGGGGGGGGGGGTGTATGCAGTTCAGTTCAGTGTGTGAGCATTTGTGACTGTCCCGGCCTGGTCTGGTGGATAGATTTTTCTTCTTTTACACTGTAGTATAGGAGCAGAGCTATAATGGATACAGCAGTGTCCAATTAGTCAGACAGCTTTTATTCTGTAAGGCCATGAGGTCCACAGTCTGCAGGTTTGTTTGTTTGTGCTCTTGATAGGAGTTGCTTTGAGGTGAAAGACGCCTCCTCGTTGGTGTGCAGCCACCAGGCCACAGACGGAATGCTTCATCACAACCTGCTAGCGTTGTGGGAGGGAAACCAATTGGCTCCACTAAAACTACACCACCAAAACGTTAATACAATATAACATTGAGGTAGTTGTGTTTATTCCCCCTGCTCTTCTATTCAAATATTTGCTGTAGATTTTATATAATACAGGTAATTTCTCACCTGGATGCAACTTATTTTGTCCTAATGTTCAAGATGTGATATATCACCTAAACTAGCAGACAAAAGACTAATCTAATGTGTCAATGGCAAAACAAAAAACCTATAGAAATCCTATAGGATTTTCTTATAGCATTCTTATAAGATCTATAAAATCCTATAGGATTATTATCGCATTCCTATTGGATATCCACTGACTAGGGAAAATAAGGAAATACGTTTATGTTCGAAGAAACACTATCTGTGCATTTTGAGTAAGGTTCAACTCCCAACTTTGTTGACTTTTTATGGAGAAAAAACAAGGCCTGTCGTCCATAAAATGAATGAGACAGTGGGGCTAAAAGGATAACAGTAACATCCTGCATTGTGGTCCTATGTATCCAATTCGTTCATAGCATAAAAACACATCACCAATAGACAATACATAAAATAGGTCCCCGACTCCCCGGCCCACTGCACACAGAACCATCCAATCGGCAGAGCAGTTTGTTTAACACTACACTCCTTTGACCGGCCCCTTAGGGGTCCCAGACCGCCTGTTGAAGACACATGGCCCAAGGAATGTGGCTTTACATCACACAAACTTAACAGGAAATATGTGTTTTGATGCTGACATGAGACGAACAGCGGAATACATTCTGCTGTTTTGAAATATGACTACCCGACAAATCTGAATAATTCAAATGACCTCCATTTCCTGGATAAATGACGACGTTATGGATATAACAAAGATGATGCCATACAGGGGAAAATAAAGCCATAAATCTGTGATGAGTTATCAAACCCCCACACATCAGGGAGATTTATGAAGTCATTACAATACTAGAAACATCTACAGTAGACCGAGCTGTGGGTTAATAAATATGGAGCACAGACAGACGCACTTTCACCATAAGAAATGTAATGTCTGATTATATCACCTCTGTCAGACAGAAACCTCTTATATCCATGTTTTAACGTTTAATAAATTATGTGATCGTACGACAGCGGAACAGAAAAGCATTTGGTAGTCATGTAATTTCCAACAATATTCCTTTTTTTGTATTATTATTATTAATGCCAAAGCAATGGCTTCCAGCCTTCTATTATAGCACGATAAACTATCCGGGAATAGCAAGCCTGCAGATTCTATTAGCTTTGATTTCCTCTTTGAAAGGTTCATGCCAAAACCGTGAGTTAACCCCAAATAGACTGATGATTTAGCTTCTTTTTAGCTTTTTTTCCCCATGCCAATCCTTTAGCACTGTGTTTGATTTATCAACATACAGAGTCCCCATTATGGCTGCAGTTTAATCATCTGGCCCTGGGGCTCCTAATGTAGTCCTCAGGTTAAGCTATTTCCCTGCGCCGCACTCTGTCTTCACCTCACCCTATGTAAGCTATACTGTACTTTATATACATACTAAGTATATATAATAATATTGCCTCTGTCAATTGGAAAACTCATATGTCTAAGACTTAACGATTCAGGATTCAGGTTTTTTTTTTACCCATCAACAGTAGCAGACCTACAAGCTCGAGCTTATGGATCTCCTACTGTTGATGCTTTTGTGCTCCGCAGTAGAATGAACAAGTGTTAATTTCCAAATATACATACATGGTTAGAATTTGGAGGTAAGAGGCTTCTGTCCGACAGCAACGATATACACACTGAGTATATAATATATGATAAAATATTCCTTGGCTCAGCTCTACAGCCAAAACACACTACATCACAGGACCAGCACATATCAGGCTGGGTTGGAGGGATTTACAAAAGTCTTCCCACTGCTAATTGCAGGTCTTATACTGGTTGGAAGCACATTTACACAAGTACGTAGCTGAATATAAGTAGCACTTGGAGAGCACATTCGAATACGATATTTATATACTACTTTTGTATTTCACTACAATTAAAACGTAATTACTGTGCCCGCGTTTTTGCTCTGGGAAGTCGTGTTCTGATAAGGCAATGTTTACGCATGCACAGTCCTGTAAACTTGTCGGGCGCGTGCTCATTTCGTAATTCGTCAGTGTTTACTCAAATCTGGTCCACTGTCTTATATGTGGTTCTGTCAACCTCAATACACTGTAGTCTGGTCTGCATCCAACACTCACAACCCACAGACACACATAGTGAAATGTCATAAATATTTCCCTTTTCTCTCCTCTAGCACATAATCGTTACAGTTTGGTGTCTGTCTGTCTGTCTGTCTGTCTGTCTGTCTGTCTGTCTGTCTGTCTGTCTGTCTGTCTGTCTGTCTGTCTGTCTGTCTGTCTGTCTGTCTGTCTGTCTGTCTGTCTGTCTGTCTGACTAAGCATTTCTCAGACATGTCCTGACACACTGATCTTATCACTCTGTCTGCCACATCTCTGCCTCACACACTTGGCAATTACAGGAACCCACACAGTAGCTCACACTAATATGTGCATGCAAGCGCCCGACAGACGCGCAGACGGATGCACACAAACAGGCACTGGTGGACTTGAGAAACGTTGCAATATATTGCCTCCTAATAACGTACAGTATGTCTCAGAGCTCTGTAGAATAGTGTATGGATATTCTTTCTCTTCTGTATACACACGCACGCACACGTGTGCATGTGCGCGCGCACGCACACACACACACACACACACACACACACACACACACACACACACACACACACACACACACACAGGCACAGGCGTGCACACACACACACACACACACACACACACACACACACACACACACACACACACGCACGCACACGCACACGCACACACACACGCACACACACACACACACACACACACACACAGGATGAAGAATATGCTCTGTTCTCAAGAGTGTGAACGCACGCAGGTACCTAAACATAACAGTGATATTGACATATTGACTTGAAATGTCAAATACTGTAGTCAAGATATGAAATGTAGTGTCTTGTCTCGTTTTAGGTGGACTAAAACGAGATTGAGACTAACGGGCGGCTAAACAGCATAGCAAATGATAACACATCAAATGCTGAGGACAAATTTCTCATACTAAATGTGAAAATATCCACTGTACAGAAGATCATTATTTTAGTCTTTTCCCCTCAGTTACTGTTGGTATAAGCGTCAGTTCACACCTGTCGTCGTTATGTGGCAGCTCTGACTGCTCAAGACCATATTGAATAACTGGTAGTTTGCATGTCATCTTTAGACTAGGACTCATATCTATGGTTATCAGTGTATGATAAGAAATTTGTGTATCCATTTTCCTATCATCCACCAAAAAGGATGATATGATCTCCCACCATGCAGTTGCCCATATTTTCCCCTTGGGCTATGGATTGAATTTCCACAAAACATTGAACATCTGGTCCAAGTTTACAGCACCATACATTGTACACATACTGTACAGCTCTCTATTAGAGTCCGGCTGAATGAGTGTAGTGTTCCTCTGAAAGAAGTTGTGAAGAAGGTGTCACCCCACTGGTGCTCTCTGCCTAAATAGACATTCTGTGTCCTGATGACGCTGGCAGAGTGAGCTTCTGAAGCAGGTGCAGAAGACCATAGTGGAGGTGTCTAATCTGTAGATGCATTATGTGTCTAATCAGCTCACTGAATCCTCCATGCACTGTATAAATGGCCTTCCCCAAGACATAGACTGCGTGGTTATACCTCCCTTATGAGGTATAACGCTCTCTGGTGTGCATTCAGCTACACAGCAGATAGTGTTCAGCTACACACAGACAGTGTGTTATTCAGCTACACACAGACAGTGTGTTATTCAGCTACATAGCAGACAGTGTGTTCAGCTACACAGCAGACAGTGTTCAGCTACACAGCAGACAGTGTATTCTGCTACACAGCAGACAGTGTATTCTGCTACACAGCAGACAGTGTATTCAGCTACACAGCAGACAGTGTGTTCAGCTACACAGCAGACAGAGTGTTCAGCTACACAGCAGACAGTGTGTTCAGCTACACAGCAGACAGTGTGTTCAGCTACACAGCAGACAGTGTTCAGCTACACAGCAGACAGTGTTCAGCTACACAGCAGACAGTGTATTCTGCTACACAGCAGACAGTGTATTCTGCTACACAGCAGACAGTGTTCAGCTACACAGCAGACAGTGTTCAGCTACACAGCAGACAGTGTTCAGCTACACAGCAGACAGTGTTCAGCTACACAGCAGACAGTGTTCAGCTACACAGCAGACAGTGTTCAGCTACACAGCAGACAGTGTTCAGCTACACAGCAGACAGTGTTCAGCTACACAGCAGACAGAGTGTTCAGCTACACAGCAGACAGTGTTCAGCTACACAGCAGAGAGAGTGTTCAGCTACACAGCAGACAGTGTTCAGCTACACAGCAGAGAGAGTGTTCAGCTACACAGCAGACAAAGTGTTCAGCTACACAGCAGAGAGAGTGTTCAGCTACACAGCAGACAGTGTTCAGCTACACAGCAGAGAGAGTGTTCAGCTACACAGCAGACAGTGTTCAGCTACACAGCAGAGAGAGTGTTCAGCTACACAGCAGACAAAGTGTTCAGCTACACAGCAGAGAGAGTGTTCAGCTACACAGCAGACAGTGTTCAGCTACACAGCAGAGAGAGTGTTCAGCTACACAGCAGACAGTGTTCAGCTACACAGCAGAGAGAGTGTTCAGCTACACAGCAGACAGTGTTCAGCTACACAGCAGAGAGAGTGTTCAGCTACACAGCAGACAGTGTTCAGCTACACAGCAGACAGTGTTCAGCTACACAGCAGAGAGAGTGTTCAGCTACACAGCAGACAAAGTGTTCAGCTACACAGCAGACAGTGTATTCTACTACACAGCAGACAGTGTTCAGCTACACTGCAGACAGTGTTCAGCTACACAGCAGACAGTGTTCAGCTACACAGCAGACAGTGTTCAGCTACACAGCAGACAGAGTGTTCAGCTACACAGCAGACAGTGTTCAGCTACACAGCAGACAGTGTTCAGCTACACAGCAGACAGTGTTCAGCTACACAGCAGACAGTGTTCAGCTACACAGCAGACAGTGTTCAGCTACACAGCAGAGAGAGTGTTCAGCTACACAGCAGACAGAGTGTTCAGCTACACAGCAGACAGTGTTCAGCTACACAGCAGACAGTGTTCAGCTACACAGCAGAGAGAGTGTTCAGCTACACAGCAGACAAAGTGTTCAGCTACACAGCAGACAGTGTATTCTACTACACACAGACGTTTTTCAGCTGCACGGCAGACGGTGTTCAGCAGGCAGAAATCAAAAAGGATAATCCCAAATGAACTGGGGGATAGTAAATTGGCTGTGACTGCAATGTTTGCAAAAACCAAAATATTGTTGAATGTGTTCAAATATTATAAGTGATTTAGGGGTGAATTTTGGTGTTTTCAAAATAACAAATCCGGTGCATCCAGCTGTCGGCAAGGAAAGGTCTGCACTATAGTTCAATGGTGGCATCAGGCATGGCAAAAACATTGCAGATAGATTCAAGATTCAAAAACTTTATTGCCATGTCAACAGGTAGTTGTTAGAAATTTGTCTTGGTTCATGCTCAACATGTACAGACAATATACATACAAGAAGACAACAAGAAGACAGTGCTAAGACCAGCACCATGGAAATGACATATGGTTGTGCTATATGCTGTCCATATTTTCCATATTGCTACACATACATTACAACTGTAAACTAGCGAGACAAGTTCAAATGTCTAATAGCTACAGGGTAAGTGCTATCTCTGAAACGAGAGCAATTAATGAGCAATTAATATACTGATATATATACATATTGATACAGGTAAGAGCAGAGATATATGTGTAACACTGATTGTGACAGGCAGTGGGAATGTTTCCCAAGTGCTATAGCACAGTGGTATTTGTGGTCAGAGATGGGTGGGTATTTGGGCTCAGAGAATGTTTATTTTAATGATAAATCATTCCATCTGGGGCTGGATCAACAGAGCTAACATTACTGATTAAAACTAAACTAGACACCTGGTTTAAAGAACAAATTAAATGTAAACGAAATCAAAGTCTAAACTAAATAATTTCACATGACGATAACAACCTTTGGTTTTGAAGCCCATCTTCAAATGGAACTAACAGTACTTTTAATTATGTTCCAGTTTAAAAACGTAACTAAACGAAACTTTAGAAACTAGCTTTAAAGACCACATTAAAAGTAAACCAAACTCAAAGTGTAAGAGAAAAAAAAAGAAAAGAAGACGATAGAAAATAGAAAATAATTTCACGCGACGATAACAGACTTTTTTTTTTGAAGCCCATCTGCAAAAGTCCCACATACGGTTGGGGACATCAGTCACAGCCAGAGCTGGGCCATGTGGGGACAAATTCTCCCCCCAGTGCTTTTTCAAAGAGAAAGTGGACGTGGAATTTGTCAAGTGTCAAATAGATAGAACTCCAGTTATCCTTTCCTGACCGAATATCCTACCACTTTTTTATTTATTTATTTTATTTTATTTTTTTCAAATCAATCCGTCCAGCAGCCCAGCACGTCGGCACAGGCTACTGTAGCTGAAATTGCTTTTCTTTTTTCATGTCCAAGAAGCTGTCTTCAAAGGTCTTAAAGAGAAAAAAATGGCTGGTTTTGATCTGTCTAGAAGTGGATGTTCACCGTCCGTGCGGGGGGAGGGAGGTGTACCTACCGCACTGGACCCCAACATGTGGTCCCTGGACACCCGCAGGGTGTCATGGAGTAGAGAGTTTCAGGCTGGGTTGCTGACTGAAGATTACGAACCAAATGGGACCCTTACAGATCTACGGTTAAAGTAACCCTTCTATAATGTAGTTTTGGAAGTATAGTGAGAATAGCAGATCCACAAGCTCACACTGTGGCACGATGTGAGCTTGTAGATCAGCTATTTTCTCTATTTTCTAGTTTGGGAGACAATCACATTCGTCCTTTGGGTCGCGAGCTTAAAACATTCGGGAACCGAGTGAAATGATAATGACAAAAAGGCGCTTGGCTCTCTCTCGGCTGAGAACTTTTTAATATCACAAATTCCAATTTTCTAAAGCACGCAAGCCATAAATGCAACATTACACACACAGACAACGAAGTATTGACAAGCATGGGAACCCTATTTCTGGTAGCTTGAAGCCTAATCTTTTCCTATCGACTTGTCTACTTCTCTCTTCTGCTCATTTTATGCTCCTGCTGCCAGCCTCTTCTAACTGCTTCTTGTTAATATTTAATGTCATATAGTTTTCTAACCCTTTTTTCTTTCTATGTGCAGGTTGATTTGTTTATTTCCGTCTGTGTTTCTGCAGTATATAGGAACAACCAGGGAGTGTGTAACTTGCTTCTTCTTCTCCCCTGGTGCATGCTTAATGCCTCCGGTGGAAATGTCAGCCTCGATAGATGAGGAGGGCTCCCTGTTCAGTCTGGATGTTGTTTCTATGCATGCATACAGATTAGATACCGACTGCACTGTAGACCAATAAGGCGAAAAAAGGGGGTAGTTCACGCTCGAAATGGCGCATTTTCAATCAATACCTCACTCCACCAAGACTAGAATTCGTGGAGATTGTTTGGTTTGCGTCACATTCCTCTACCAAAGTCCAATATTGTGATTAATTGAAGTACATTGGAGGCCCAGCTTCACAAAAGCAAAACTGTATTTCGAACAAGTATTAGAGTAGCTAGTCTGCACTGGATTACAATGTTAGGCTTGTTTTGGAGTTCATAAAACTGCCTTGGCCTCCTATTTGCTTCAGCTAATTAAATATTACAATATTGGATCAGGAACGAGACAAAAACTAATCTGCTTGAATTCCAGCCTTCAATATTAGGATGAGTAATGGGCTCTATGCACACAGAATAATTCTTCCTACTTCCGGGCCCCTTCTCTAGTGTTCTCACCATTTGTACACTCAGAATGTTTTTGGTGAGCCAATATGCACAACAGCGGCACCATGACTGTATAGGCATATACGACTTCCACGGACTTCCACGAAAAAGAAGCTGCATGCTCTACCACTTTCGGGTTTTTATGATGGTGGTGGATGGAGAGTGAAGCTCGGCTCGGCTTGAGTTTTCGGCAACAGCAAGCTTTTCTGGGAAGCTGGCAGTCATTGCATTCTCAAGGGATGGAGCTTCATTCCTATCCACCACCAGTCAAAAAACGCGTCATCGGATCAGAGCCAAAAACACAAGCAGACACAAGCTCAGAATGGACCCTTGCGGGTCCAATTGTTTTCATGTTTATGCTCTCAAGGGTTCAAATATTCATCTTCTGAATTAGACTAGAACTAGAGAATGTAGAAGATTAATGGTCATTTTTATCTGTATGCTTGGCTGTTTTGTTTCCCAAATCCAGCCTGGAATTGTGGACAAAACCAAAAATAAATCTTTAGTTTTGGGGTCGGTGGGGCTAAAATGTCTTCAAATGGTGGTCCGTGGCTCAAATTCTGAATAAATAGTGGCCCCTGGTATCAAAAAGTTTGAAAACCACTGCCTTAACAGAATGGAATTAACAGCATTCATTAGTATCATCAATAGCAGGAAGTGATGAAGGGGCCCACGTTTTTTTTTTTTTTTTTTTTTTTTCTTTTTTTTTTCTCAAAATGGCAAATGCATAGAGCACATTCAAGGCTTCATGGAGTGAGTAATTGATTGGGAGAAGAAAAAAACATTTTCAGTCTACTTGTTTCCCCCTTTCTAGGAGTTTAACTGCCAGTATGTGTTGTTTCCCTGTGCAGAAACGTGTGCTGTGAACAATGGCGGCTGTGACAGCACGTGTCACGACGCAGTGACAGGGGTCCGCTGCAGCTGTCCAGTGGGCTTCACCCTGCAGCCTGACCGCAAGACCTGCAAAGGTAACAAACAGAGACACAGGCATCATTCCAGATAAAAAAAACATTAAGTCTTATTTAGGAAGGTGAAAAATAGCCAATCTAATATTTAAAATGGTGCATGACAAAAATAGGGACACCATGAAGATGAAAAGGTTTAATTATGGATCAATGGATGTGTATCATAGACTGTAATTACATTTAGATTTAATTACACAGATAATTAGTTACTTTATTGACACAACTATACCAAAAATGGTAAATATTGCTCCAAAAGTGAGCAATAGAATACACATAACATAACTGGAAAAGTTTGCATTTATCATTCTCTTCTACCCCGAATAACATCCCTGAATAGCGTCTTATTTGTCAATTTCAGGTTATTTGTTGTGAACTTCTAGATGAGATATTTTTGAATAGCCTATGTATAAAATACAATCCAGGGCTTAATGGTTAGAATTCACTGACATGATGCTCGGTATTATGATTCTGTAATGGGACTTCTCTGCATAATGGCTACTTTTACTTTACTTTACTGTATAATTTTCTGCTTATAGTTTGTTTGTATTTATAGTCCCAGGGGTCTCTGTGCACTTCAGACATGCGACAAAACATAGTAGCAAAAAATACACAATAAAAGTGCCAGCGCGTATGGCCAAACAATCACACAAAAAAGAATGCAAACAAAAAGATTGGTGAACGGGGGGTAAGAAAAGGTGGGCATATATGACAATAGAATAAAAGCTTCAGAAGATGAACACAACCAGCAAAACCCCTAGGCTAGATTCACCACCCTGATGAGAGGAGGACAACACCAGGGGTGTAGTGGAGGAGGGACGCGGGGGGACGGCATCCTCCCACTTCTCACATCTAAATATTTTGGGGGCAAAAGTAGGCCTATGTTTTTTTGTCTTGTCATTTACTTTTATGGATGCAATTAGACATTGCAAAAAAAATCTTTCTCAACATGCTATAAAGGGGAATTTCCACTCATTTTCAATATTTTACTATGTCATTAATATACCTTAGAGAAGAAAAAGTTCCCCCATTCTGTTTCCTAGAAATGGAGGCCTGAAAAAAAACATTAGCATGGAGAAATGCATCTTGATGACATCAAGATGTGTTTCACCATGTTAATGAGTTTCCTTTTTTCTGAGAGTGTACAAATGGAACCAAATGGACCCGCTAGGCTCCATTTGGTTCCATTTGTACACTCTCAGAAAAAAATGAAATAAAATGGGTGGAATTCCCTTTAAGAGGCGTCCCCCCCCACTTCTAAAAGTCCCACTACAACACTGGACAACACTGTGAATTGAGGAATGTTCCATAACCCCTTACAGCCCCACATAGACCCCCCCCCCAAAAAAACATATAAAGACGATTACACCACACACAAAGCTAATTCGGGTCGTGACAAATCATGACAACACACACAATCTTTCGGGACAATCAAATAATTTCTAAGAAGAAAAACTAAACAAAAAGTGTTTCTAAAAGTGTATGAGGAAAATGAATGAGGATTCCATTTCTGGAACACGGGCGACATCATGAAAGGGGCAGGACTGCTCAGCTCTATAGATCTTATAGGCACTCCTGTCCAAAACACAGCCCAGTGCTCCCCACTGACTACCAATCACTGAGCTCCGTCCCGCAGCTATCCTAGGAAAAAGAAAAACAACTTGATGCCCCCTCATGCGAAGAGTGTAACTCTTAACGGCTAAAAGTCTCCAGTGCCCCCTGCATGTGTGTGTGTGCAAAGTAGGGTGGGGTGTCATCATGATAAACTGTCTGAATAAACTGTATTATGGTACAGTCAGAATCAATCCTCTTCCATATAATGCCATTATTCTTCCATGGAAGCCAGCGACATGCAGATACAAACATGCTTCCAACCAGCTAGCTACAAACACTCTGCACAGATTTGTATCTTTGTATCCTCTGGACAGTGTGAACCCAGCATTACTCTCTCAGTGCATTGTGGTATTCATTTCCATAAATCTGAGTATTTCTTCCTGCAGTGATGCGTGGTTCCAGGTCGCTGTCAGACCACGTCTCTGTCTCTCTCCTGTGACTCAGCTCATCTCCCCACTCAGTCAATGTTGTCAGTCCCGTCAGAGCCGCTCTCTTTATCTGTCCGTCACAGGCCTTATCTCTGGCCCTTCAGCCCGGTCCACACTTCATCCCTCACAAACTCTCTCTCATTCGTCTTGTCGATCGATCTAAACTCTGTCTAAGTACTAGAGTACTAGCCGCTGCCTCCTCCTGTAATTATCTAAGTAGTCTCTGCACTTCTTCTGATTGAGTGTTAACACTTTGAGCGCCGGCCTTGAGCTCTGGAAAAATGCATTGGCATCAAAATATAATTACAGCACCAAAGTAAAAAGGTACCCATAAGAAATATTTGGCGTGTCAAAATAGCATATCTAAGAGCTCAGACATCTATTTGTGAAAACTGAATTAATATTAATAATTACTTGGTGTGTTTTGAATTAACAGTGTAAAGACGCAAAGGAACTAGTTCAGGGGGTTTTCAACCAGTGGTCCGGGGACCACCAGTGGTCTCTAAAAGGGTTCCAGGTGGTCCCCAGGCTAAAAGATGTAACCCTTTGAGAGTGCAACCATGAAACTAAATGGACCATTGTGGATCCATTTGGTTTCATGGTGGTTTGTGGCTCCAATGCTGAATAAATAGTGGGTCCTGGTTTCAAAAACCACTGAACTAGTTGTCAAATAATGGTAGTGGAGAAAGAAGTACTCCATTTCCCTCTGAAAACTTTCAATAGAACTATAAAGTAAAAGCACCTACACAAATAACTTACTGTAAGTACTTTGAGTACTTAGTTACTTTGCACTGAGTCATTCTTTGGTGCCTGTGCCTGCCCATTAATCCCTCCTGTATCTGCCTTTCTTCCCGGCAGCAGCATAATATTTCCACCAAACATTTTCTAATGCCATTAGTTGTTATTTCCCCCCTGACAGCCTATCTTTCTTCCGCATTAGCATAATATTCATGTTTTTTTTTTTTTTTTTTTTTTGTTGTTGGTCGCTGCGCTTGGCATGCTTCCCTCTCCTCCAGCTACCTGTGCTGTCAAACAAAACGGAGAGAACAGTTTATACATAATGTCCAATAAAATGCAGAAACATCCCACTCAAGTGGAAAGGATCATATTAAGAGAAGAAACAAAAAAGGAGAAAGAAGATGTAAGAAGATTGTATTGTTGCTGTCAGAAAAAAATCTCCATATTTAAACTTTTATGTTTTGTTGATGCCCCATTTAACCGTACTACATTATTGACAAACATAAAACAGATTAACCCCCACGAGGGCTCCTGCGAGAGATGGTTATCTTTTTGTTGCTCCCAAAGCACTTGTGTGCACAGAATGTAATGTTTTTATCATCTTTTTTCCCCCACAAATTTAACAAAATCATTGGCCAATAGAGGGTTGGCCTCATGGCTAATCTAGACTAGCTGTGAGCTTGTCGAGCTTGCTATTGTCACCTATTTGGGTATGTAAAAGTGTGGCTGTTTTATAATATTGATTTATATTGAATATATATTTTTCCAATGGAAATGTCTTAAAAAAAGCAGGATCCCCACTGACTACCAATCACAGAGCTCCGTCCCACAGCTCTCCTAGGAAAAAAACAACAACTTGATGCCCCCTCATGCAAAGAGTGTGACTCTAACTGCTAAAAGTCTGCAGTGCCCCTTGCATGTGTGCGTGCAAAGTAGGGTGGGGTGTCATCATGATAAACTGTCTGGATAAACTGTATCATGGTACAGTTCAGAATCAAGAAACAGGATTGTGTTATTATCAGGGCTAGACTTTTTGACATTAAATGTTCTTTTTCCACAATTGAGTTTTGCAAGATGGGTATTGTGTGGTAATCAGAGGCATCATAAATTCTGCGTGACATGGCGATAAGAATGCGTACACAATACAGATCATTTTCCTGAAAAGTAACCGTGTGGGACATACAAGGTTTTCCGCCCAGGGTGAGAGAGAGAGAGATGGATCAGAACGCGCCAGAGAGCCTGGGGGGCTGAGCTCACGTTCCCCAACAGGAAAGGGAATCTGTTTCCCGTGTAAGGGCTCATAACATTATACTAACAACTCTGATAAAAAATAAAAAAAATCAACGTTGGCTTTTATTAGTTTGGGCTTTTCAGAGAGAGGAAACAAAAGAGCAAAACAAACCCAGACAGGCTGGCTGGCATGAGAAGACACGGAACTCGCTCGCTCGCTTGCGCACTCACTCGCTGGCGGGGCCAGAACCCTGGGAGGAGCGGGAGGCAGAGACGGGGGAGGCGGATTTATTTGATTCCATTTTGTGATGCGTTTATTTCAACCAGATGATGCAGACTTCCACCCAGAAGGCGGACACCTCGTTTATTATTCATTTTTTGTTTTGTTTTTTTCATTAATCAGAACCACCGTTGTGTTCCACTGCTGCCAACAAGGCCAAGCCTGGTCTGGTGTTCAAAGGATGATGTATCAATTGTCCTTTACTGGACAAAGTTAGCCTGACATGGACCAGACTAATATCTAATATCATCTCAGTACTTGATCCGTCATCCATGTCTGTGGATGTCCCCCAGCGCCTACAGCATCCCTGGCGGGAATTCAACTCAGGACCTTCTAGCTGTGAGGCGAAAGTGCTACCCACTGCGCCATATTTTATCAACCAGAGGGAGCAAAGATACCGGCACAGCCGTTCATCTTAGCTCGACCAATAGTGTCACTCTTCTAGCAGCTGGAAGTGAGCTTTGAGATCAGGAAACGCCGCCCAGCTATTGATCTGGTTAAGTTAGAAGCACTTATAAGGTTCATTATGCAAGACAAATTTGCAATATTTGTCAGTAGGGATGGAATCAATTTGCGGCCGCGGCATATGCCGCCAGCTGTCACGACCGCTGGCCAAAACGGTCGCAACATACGTTGGGGTTGCAAATTGATTTCACTGTCTCTCATATTTGTCTTACATCTCTGTCTGTCTCACATAGTGGAGAAGGAAAATGATACATAGAACAGCACTCTGTTAATGTACTTGGTTAATGTGTCCTTGACTGGAATAAATAAAGAGGAGTGAGAGAAGAGGAAAATGGAGAGACAGTGTAATCATTTTATAACTGTGATGGTCCATTGGTCGTGGCTGGTGGTAAATGTGGTGAATAGGTCCCAACCGAGTCTCGACTGCCGGCGACTCGGCAAGCGTTTTACTCAGCCGCAGCTGATGGGCCATTGGTCGCGGCCGTTCTTCACTGGTCGCTACTAAACCTAACCCTAAGACTTAACCCTAAACATAACCTCAGTTCAGTCAGGACAACTCAAGAAGGGTTTAATATTCATTTATTGAATATAAAATAAGCAATATATTTATCATGGTTTGGCGGATGAATTGGATCTGCTTTTTGGGTACTCAGATCAAGCGCAACAGTCCTGACCTTAAGGACTCCGAATCCCCCGTACCCAAAGGGCAGATCCAAATCTACAGGTGGTAGCTGGGGTGGAGGAGGGTTAGCAGCTAAATGATTAAGCATAAGCAGAATAGCAGTATCAGAGTGAGCAGCAGCAGCAGCAGCAGCAGCAGCAAGCAAGCAAGCAGGAAGAGCAATACAAACTTACAGTTTAAATAGCCTGTGAGAGCCTTTGATTGGATGAAGTCAATCATGTGAATGTGATGCTGAGGCGGCCCTTTAAAGGGCCGGCAGCGACTGCACTGAGGTTTCCTGAATGAACTTGCTATGCGCTTGTCTATGACCAGCGCACCGCTCATTAAAACCTATGCCTAGACGTAATCTTAACCCCCAACCAATAGTTTACTATCGGTCGCTTTGCTGACCGATTGTAGCGGTTGCGGCTGTTGGTAACAGTCGCGACCGATGGACCACCAGGCCGCGGACGTCGGTCGCAGTCACAAATCAATTTCGCTCCTCCTGGGAAAATGGATTGTGATGAGATGTGGGGCTTTATAGTGTGATGAGGATCTCAAGCACACACACACACACACACACACACACACACACACACACACACACACACACACACACACACACACACACACACACACAAAACAATCAACACTCTCTGATTCTCTCTCATCATCATCTGAGAGGCGAGAAGGGAAATCCCTGAAGCCCATTCTCTGAGCGGCAGGCAGCCAAGCCACGCATGCATGCAGTCATCTTCCCTCCCTAAAGGCTAATCCATAATTTCATTGCACGCTTGCCCTGTCCAACATTAAAAAAAGAATCTTTCTCCGACCGAGTGTCGGGGGAACGCAGCCTGCTCGCGTGACAAAACCATAAATCGAACTC
This sequence comes from Benthosema pterotum, assembly GCA_039105355.1. Taxonomy (NCBI): domain Eukaryota; kingdom Metazoa; phylum Chordata; class Actinopteri; order Myctophiformes; family Myctophidae; genus Benthosema; species Benthosema pterotum. The sequence continues at coordinate 36,128,765 of CM076968.1, forward strand.
TGCATCAATCCGGGGGGGAGAACGTTGATGTCCTGTTAATGTTTGTGTTTTGGTAATGAACAAGGACATGTTCTAATGTGTTCATCTGCATGTTCTCTCGCTTCCTCTGCCAGACATTGACGAGTGCCGACTGAACAACGGCGGCTGTGACCACGTGTGTCGCAACACCGTGGGGAGCTTTGAGTGCAGCTGCAAGAAGGGCTACAAGCTGCTGACCAATGAGAGGACCTGTCAAGGTAAGGAGGCGGGTTTAATTAGCTCTTATTTGCGATGCCCATAACACATAGATGATACAACGGTCAAATATATATAATAATAAAGTATATATATATATATATATATATATATATATATATATATATATATATATATATATATATATATATATATATATATATATATATATATATATATATATATATATATATATATATATATATATATATATATATATCCTATGGGCTCCATTTCCGTAACACGCTAAATCCCTTATCCCGCCCCCTTATCCCTTTTTTTACTATATGGACAAACTTTATGGACAACATGCCAATCTGTCTGACACATCTGACACATTGTGGATTCGGGGTGATTTGGATTCTCCAAATGGATTCTCCAAATCACCCCAGTCTGCCCTGGTAACAAGATGTACACGTACACACTCTCTACAGTGGAGGGAAGTGCAACAGGCCAACAGCATGTGCACCAACACCTGCCCCCACTCGATCCTGATTGGAAGAAAGCCCTTCTCATCCTTATTGGATGAACGCATTGTCACTCGGTCACACCATAATCCAAACTAGGGTTTGTTGACCCCAGGGACTCACTGGGGTCTCCTTATTGGGACTCCTTATTGCTCAGCACACTCATGCAGTAGGGAGGATTATGAAAAATAATAATAAAACGTGTTATTTGAATTGTGTGAAATCGCTAAATATACCTTTAAGGTTTTGGATAAATCAAGCCTCTCTTGCAATCCTCCAACATCTGGTGAGAGAAGACACGCAAGCTGGCTAGAAGAATGGATGGAAAACCAGATGACATGCCTCTGAGATTGTCTTTGTGTTACTGATGTGGTCAAATCAATAGTCAGAGCCTGGTACACATCACAGGCACAGCAAGAGTCACAGCATTCAAATGTATTCTCTATGAGGTTTACGCCTGAGAGACTGCATAATGTCCAAAATACGTTATGTTCTCGGATGCAAAAACACAATAACAGTATCAGATCAACAAGATGATAATGCGACACGTTTTTTAACATGTGGATCTGCTAATGATGATGCTTTTGTGCAACAATGTAGTTTGATCATACAGTGACCGGGTCTTCTGCTGTACAGCTCCACATCTGTGCAATGCCAGGCTGTGACTGAGAAAAAGAGGCCGCTGTTTTTCCACCAGTAGTTGCCCAGATTGGTGCAATGCACTCCCAAATCACCTGAGACTACCACAGTCGTAGTTGTTTCCAGTGAGACGATTTATTGTATTGTCCCGAATATAAGACGACTGGGATTATAAGGCAACCCAGGGGTCTTGAGCAGCCTTTAGTCAGTTTGGTTCCATTTGGTTCCATTTGGCCACTTACTACCCGTAAGGGGCCATTTAAGCTCCTCAAGAATACATGAGGGTCCCTGGACCCACCACTGGTTTAGCAGTGTTTCCAGTGGGTCAACATGCACCATATCAGCCCACTCATTTTGAATGCGAACTATCCCTTTAGACGTGAGAATGTAGACCACAGCTTCTCTGTGCCACAACACACTGTAGCTTGTTTTGTAGTCATTGACACACTGTAGCTTGTTTTGTAGTCATTGACATACTGTATCTTGTTTTGTAGTCATTGACACACTGTAGCTTGTTTTGTAGCGTTTGGCACACTGTATCTTGTTTAGTAGCGGTGTCGTTTTAACAGACTGTAGCAGGTTTTGTAGCGTGGTGTTTTGCGCTGACACACTGCAGCATGTTTTTGTGCAGTGCTGTGTTTTGTCTTCTGATATGAAGGGGTTTTGGCTAACGCTGCAGCGTTGAGTGAGCCGGTGTCAGAAGTAACACGCTCTGGTGCGCTCACCCCTCCCCACCCCCACTGCACTGACTCACCTGCAGTGGTGGAAGTTTACTTAAGTAAGAAAAAATGTAGAAATACTCTTGAGTAGATTATTGGAATCAACATATACAGTACTTTGTACATGCAGTGCCAAATTAAAAGTATGCTACTCTGATTATTCAACTAAAAAAATAAGAAAAATCACTCTTTCAAAAATAGCAGATCTACAGGTTCATGATGTTGCTCACATTGTGAGAATGTAGAATTGTTATTTTTGAGTATAACATGGTAATAATAACCTAAATAAGTTAACTACAGTAACTGAAGTTTTCAAACAAAGTACATTCTCTCTCTGTCTCTCTCTCTCTCTCTCTCTCTCACACACACACACACACACACACACACACACACACACACACACACACACACACACACACACACACACACACACACACACACACACACACACACACACACACACACACACACGCCCTGTGCTCTCCTGCAGTCAAATGACAGACAGGCCAAGTGGGAGCGAGAGCAACACGCCCTGACGATAAAAGTCCAAATTCCTCTCAATTAATCCTGTTGTAGAGTTTTCCCTGTCTGCAGTAAGTGTGTCTATCTGTCTGCAGTAGGTGTGTCTCTATCACTGACATAATTACTTTAATCATACAGTAGTAATAATGGTTGCAGCGCCTTTTGGGGGTTGTTGCAAGAGCACAACAGACACAATAGAACATTGTGTGAAAAGGTGCAGTTTTGCAGTCTTTTGTGCCTTTTTTATTGACAGTTATAGTGAAGACAAACAGGTAAGAGGGATAGAGAGAAGGGGAGAGACATGCAGCATGAACGGGACTTGAACCACTTACAGTATAAGCCAGAGCCTATATGTGGCATGTGCCTACCGCCTAGACCATTAGGCTAGTGGGTGCCCCAATAGCTCTATTATTGTCTACCACTTATCACTGTGCAGGTCTGTCACTCAGAGACACAGAACTACCGGTAATTGGACACTTTACACATCCAATTTGGTTCCATGTGTGCATTCTCACAGTAATGGTAGTTCATTGAAAACAATACTGTAACGGTTTGAGAACCATTGCCCTAAAGTGGTCCCGGACCCCCTGTTAAAAACAGCTCCTGTCCTGACCTACAGTATGTTGCCTAAGTCTATCATGTCAGGGTTAATTGAACACAAAAACCCTACAGAAATTTTAATAAGACACAAACACGTATAAAATGGAGATAAGAGGTTTTCCGGCCTATTATTATAACCGTGTGGAATTTGCAATCATAGGATTGATTTGGGGTTCATCAGCGGCTGCACGGTGTCATAGAATGCCTCAACCCTGCCAAAATCAACAACAACAAAAATAAAAAAAGAAACGACATGTAAACTACTGTCTGCGGACATGTGTTTTGGACTGTTCTTCCACAGCAGGGTGCATGTGAGGTGTCAGGGTGTGTGTGTGTGTGTGTGTGTATAATGTGGGTTTGAACAGTCATGGTGTTTCCCCTGGCTTTGTCAGCAGCGCCACGGCCCGTCAGCCAGTCAAGGACGGGACGGGACCGGGCACGCCTGGCCCGACCCAGTGGAAGCTAGCGTCTCGCAGCATTCCTCACTTCCCCCTCACCACCCTTGGTGGAAAATAATGCACTCCAGAACTCTACTTAATGCGGCACTATGTAACTTTTTTTAACACGTTCTATTCAAATGACTACTAGGACGGCATAGAAAAATACAACTGGCGCGCGCGTGCGTATGATGTCTATAGACGTCATAAGGGCTTCATTCATTGATTAATTGATATCAACCAGATAGAGTCAATCCAGACCTTTGACTATACTTCATCAATATTCCTCCATTATATCTGCACATATGATCCTGTTGACTCATTCACGGACAGAAAGCATGCCTCCTCTAAAACACTGTTTTGCAGCTTGGCAGATCAGCTTATAGAGCTTCTCCTTTTTGACCACAACTATCATCTTGTTTGGTATGTTAATGCTTCTAATGAGGCGTTAGATTCACAGCAAAGTATGTTAATATAATAGAACTTTTATGCAATGGGAAACATTGCATTTTGTCTCCGGCCCTGCTCTGTTATTGAGACATGATCTTTGACACAATCCTGTTTCTTGCTTGAAACCAATTTGGATCTATCAAGCTGAATGTATCCCCGAGCAAGCAGGCAGGCTCTATTAGAAAAACACATAATTGCCGAACAATCAGCACTTGGCAAGATATATGAGTTCAGATCAGGGATAAAACAGAAAAGTTACATGGAGCAAATTAATTTAGTTTATTTTACTCAAGTACAACTCCAGTACTTTTACTCCTAACACTCTTGTATATCGATTGGCTGTTTGACCTATTTTACAATGTATTTTTGTTAGTAATATATGGCAATAAATAAATAAATAAATAAATAAATAAATAAATAAATAAAGGTTTTAGGCAGGCAAGAGGTAGATTTAGCTCCCTATACTTGTGTACTTGTATTGGTCTCTAATCCTCATGAGGGCATTGTGTGGGAGTTTCCCTCCTTATCAAGATCCAAGTTGTCTTCTCTTCCAGAAGCGGGGCAGCGGCAATCTGAGATAATAATAAAAAAAAAAACTCTTATCTCTCCAGTGTAAACAGTGAATTGGTAAACAGTCAGTCATTGGTAAACAGTCATTGTCCTTCATTGTCTGAGTGAAAACCTTATTTGAGTTTTTCCCTGATTGTTATTTTGCATAAGGAGTGGTGCTGTTAGATTGTGAAAGGCCTGGAGTCGGTGAGTAAGCAACAGTAAGCAAAACGCCCATCCAGCCTGTCTGTTTGATAGCATCACTGTGAGGCAAGAACGCTTGTATCTACCTGTTTTCAACCTAATGTTTTCTTTTTGTTGGTGCTAAATGTAAGTCACTCTGGATTAAGAGCTTCTGCTAAATGCTTAATTTGTAAATTGTCCTTTAAGTGTTGATTTCATAAACTAAAATGATGATGATCATTATTTCCATCTCTGATTTATTGGCAATGCCCTCAATTCAATTTGAGGTTACAATTCACCAGGTAACAATTTGATTCAATTTTGTGATGTATTGCAATCTGTGCAATCTGTGGTTCAGTACTAGTAGATAGAACTGGTGTGGTACCGTAATTATAATTAGGTTTATAGTGAAGAGCTATTCTTGCATCACCAGACAATTATTCCTTATTCTATGTAGTTTGGAAATGCACTGCTGAGACCATAGAAAGATCAGAGCTTTCATCTGTTCAATATCATCATCATTTCTGAATTTCCATTTCTGCTTAGGAGCAAGCTGAATATTATATAGCGGTATGTGCGGCTGTGAAGACCAAACAGTGATAGAAGGACGTGCCACATGTGCTTTCACTCCCAGATCATTTTCAGAGCACTCCATGAACATACAAGGTTTCACCGTGATGCTGATGATATCCATCCTAAGAGGGTGACATATCATTGCAGCTGATAGCGGTGACAGAGCGGCTCATAACTGTACTTGGAGAGATCAGATGTTCCGATTGAGCGAGGCAGTAACAAGAGCGCTACTGTGTGTCTGCTCCCCCAGCCGTGGACACGCTGCACGTATACATGCGACCATGGCCCTGTGTGCAGTGCACTGCATCCTTAGCGACTCCGTAAATAAGGGCTCACAAACTTTTGACCTCAGATCTATCTGGTGCGTTGCCATGCAGTGTGAACCAAAAGCTTTGTTCTCAAGCTTTTTAATTTCAAGAACCACCCCATACCCAAGTGGCATCATTTGGAACCTCCCTCAAGGAACCGTGGAGTCTGACTTTATTTGACTATGCAGAATGGAACAGTGACTTCATTGGTGTCCTCTGCTCAATTTCTTCCCAATATGGCCGCTGCGCATTGAGCCTACTGTTTTACTCCTAAGAACAATTCAAGGTTTGCTCAATATTCTCAATACTACATTCACTTTGGGAATGGCTCACGGCAGTATGCAGCCCACTGTGCTGCTGCCTGTGTGAATGAGCTGCACATTGTGTGGGCGGAGCTTTACAAAAACACTACAAACACATTTACAAAAACGCGTGTGTGCATGCATGCTGTGAGTGTTGTTGTCATGGTGAGTAATGGACTCCTGCGCTGGGTATTGACCTCTGAATATTGAACGGTTTGAACCGATGTGTCAGACTCCCCCAAAAAAAAGCATCTTTTATGTATGAAACCATTCAGCTTTCCCCTCCTCACACGGGGGCAGAGATATCAGGCCTCATTTAAAAGCCTGTAATATTTCTTGTTAACCGTTTTCCTGCTATTGCCGCAGATCTACGCTTATTGAATAGAGTTATGACCGCTGACATTGCTGCAGATCTACGGCAACATTTGATTAGTAGCGCTATTGTTTGATACGATCCTGATGCTAGTGGCCGCAATCAACACTAGCCTCCTCTTGCCAGCTGAGGGACCCGAATAAGAGACGGACCGGAAGCCACATCCTGTGCTTCGTTCTAAAATGTCCGAACAGAAAACCTAGACCAAAATGATTTTTACATGGAAAACACCGGCAGTAGCTACCTACAACATTAAAAAAAATACTGGCGCAGCAAGACTTAAAGGAAACAGCCAGTTGAATCACCTCCTCGTTACCTTGATCAATTGAATTCCGCTGTCTCCCTTTTGCCAGATTACTGCAATAAAACAACTCGGGAGCTTTTTTATTCAAACCCATTGGACATCCTGGTCAAAGTGTCGAGGACACTCTGTCCACCTCACCTGAAAGCTAGTTGTTTTTGAGAAAGAGAGTGGTAAAGCATTGAAGTGAAAAGGGTTTATTCTCTGGGTTGTGCACTAGGTAAAATGTTAGGCCAGGGGATAGAATAATTGTCAATTGCCAGGTAGAAACCTCCTATGCCCAATTTTTAACTGTTTGTGTTTTTCTGTAGGTTCCCTACTTCATCAAACTACAGCATCACACAAAATCAACTCTACAAGCTTGAAACACAGTGTGAATCAATGTGTTTTGAGCTTGTAGATCTGATACTTGATACTCTGACCACTAGACCGTGATGATATGCACGTTTTTTGGTGACAAAACCTTGCAGATGTTATGTTTATTTCCATTCACAACATCAAAAGTACACAGGTGGATTAGAGGTCAATAATAATGTCTTTTCCACCCAGGGGTGAAAATGGTTTGAAGTTTTTTTTTTTTTTTTTTTTGCCAGAGCTATACCTTCTCTCCTCATTATTGTTTTCCTCATTCATGCATGCGTTTTACTTATTACAATGCCCACAGACTGGTTGTTGAGGGGTTTCGACAGCTTTGGATGGTTAGGTTACTCCTTATGCACATGTCGGCTGGCATATGACATGCTTTTGTGGATGTAACATTGCTGCTCGTAGAATACCCTTAGAAGACCTTAGAAGAAAACAGGAACATGGTAGCAGTGTAGAACCTCATTTCAAATGTTAAAGTTAATAACTACTTCCACAGATGCTTTTTCGGAAAGAAAAGCCAATGATTCACATAAAGTAATGGATGATGTCAGGACATTCCTCATTTTGGTGGCAGAGTCATAGAGCAAAAATCTTCCCATATTTGTGCTAAATGCGGGGGTTAGCAGAGTGTAATAAGTGCTGTGGCTGTGCATAGTGACTCACTGTGGTGACTTGTTACACAGGTATGAAGGCACGGCCTCTCTTGAGTATCTTAAATACCAATCCCTTTGGTATTTGCTTAACCCTGGACAATCCAAAACTAGCCGTGTGTGTTGGAATGGGACTCTAAATCATCACTTTATTACAGGGGTTTTCAACCAGTGGTCCGGGGACCACCAGTGGTCCTTGAGAGAGTTCCAGGTGGTCTCCAGGCTAAGTGATGGTTAACCAGAGGTAACTCTTTGAGAGGGTAAAATGAAACCAAATGGACCCTTGTGGGTCCATTTGGTTTCATATTTACACTCTCAAGAGTTAAAATAATCATCATGTGAATGAGCCCAAGTCTACACAACTAGAGAATGTACAGTAGAAGATTAATGGTCACTAGTCTGCACGTTTGACTGTCTTGTTTCCAAAATCCAGGATGGAATGGTGGACAAAAGCAAAATAAATCTTTAGTTTTGGGGTCTGTGGGGCTAAAATGTCATCAAATGGTGGTCCGCGGATCAAATTATGAGTAAATAGTGGGCCCTGGTGTCAAAAAGGTTGAAAACCACCGCTTTATAAAATGCAGCAATTTGAACGAGATGTAAAATTCAAGAAAAGATTTGATAAACTTGAAGTTGTAGTGTAGAGTAATTGGCCTCTGACACTTTGGCCTCTGGCAATGTACATGAAAAATATGATTATTTTCAGACTATAGTTATACTTGTTTCTTTGTAGATTATTATTATGATTATGAAACATACAGTAAAGATACTTTTATCCCATTTAAAAAGCCAATCTGCCTCTATGCAACCTCATCTCTCTCTCTCTTCCTCCAGACATCGATGAGTGCTCCTTCGACCGTGCCTGTGACCACTCCTGTGTCAACTCAGCTGGCAGCTTCCAGTGCTTGTGTCACAAAGGCTACGTGCTGTACGGACTGGCCCACTGTGGAGGTAAGGTGACATCCCTGTTAGAAATGCTACAAAGGTGCTAAGTTGCCAGAAAAATGGCTATTTTGTTCTCTGTACATTTGGTACCGAAAAGCAAACCCCTTCTGGAAACACAAATACACACATGCACACTTACAGAGCCAGTTTAACACATTGCACTTGGGTGATAATTGCTGTGACTAAAATGGAGCCCCCAGTGTTAATTGAACACTGAGAGTCCCTGGACCTGTAAACCAGTACATTGGATTCCTTTAACACCTTTAGACTCGAGGCTACTCTAAAACACCTTCTAAATACCAACCTGAGTTTTCATAAAAAGAATGATAGTATGATTGTTGTTGGTGTCTTATTGGGTTTCCAAACTAAGAATGGTATAATGCTGTGTATAATTTAAAAAGGGCAAGTCTTTGCCATAGACACATTTTGATAAGCCCCGATCTGAATCTATATGGGGTCATGATCTGAGGCCTGTTGGTCTCCTGTCAACTGTACTTGTTCTCTCTAAATATAGCAACACACAAAAGAAAACTCCATGGAGAGAATAATGGGCTTCAGGAATAAACTCCTGCACTGTGACAGTTTGTGTGTCTGACACAGAAAGCAGACATTTACATACAGATCTCTGTGGACTAGAAGGAACAGCATCACTGATGTATGAGTCCTTCTTCCTAGTCTGGAATGGAATGTCTGATTTTTGGCTTGGAAAGTCTTCTTCTCCTTCGTCTTCTTCTCCTTTCTCATTTACACATCATGGACGGCTTCATAGACTTGTTTAACAGCATCATTGTTGTCCAAATCTTTTTTGTTTGTTCTGTTCATTCATAAGAAATAACTCTTCAGGAATATGGCTTGGTAGGGTGCACATAACCAACACCCCAACAATGTCTGCTTATCAAAAAGAGATAAATATCAGCTTCCGCCATCAGTTAACAGAAGCTTTATTTAATTCGTAAAATACAGTATCTGCAAATACCGATATGTGACCGATATATCAGTGCATCACTAGTTTACACATGCCTTGATAATCTGTATGTATACAACAAAATGCCTGTGTGTGTGTGTGTGTGTGTGTGTGTGTGTGTGTGTGTGTGTGTGTGTGTGTGTGTGTGTGTGTGTGTGTGTGTGTGTGTGTGTGTGTGTGTGTGCGTGTGCGTGTGCGTGTGTGTGCTGCCTGCCGGCAGAGTACAAGTCGGCATGTGTGTTTAGATCACACAGCTTTTTGCTGTGATTTATTCCTTTTTGTCTACCGTAGCTTTTCAATGGATAGCGTTTATGGAATCATGGACAGGAGCAATAACAGTACCATGGGAATGCTGGCAGGAAATCTGTGAAAAGGTGTGTTCTTCTGCTGGCATGAAAACACATCATGAAAACACTGTGCTGCTCAACCACTGGTGGAAGTACAATCGTACTCCGGTACTATGTGCTAAAGTATTATACTTCTGCTTGCATACCTTAACAGAAGATCACAGAAGATCACTACATCTCAGAGGCAGATATTCTACTTTTGATTCACTTTTAATTCACAGTTTAATTTGTAAACTTCAGAAACTAGTATTACTATACTGTAGTTGCTATTACAAAGCCGCTTCAGATATACTTTGGCAATTTGAAAATAGCCGATGTGAGCTTGCAGATCTGCTGTATTGAACCCACAGTACATGAGTAAATGTACTGTATCCGGTGTACTACTTTCCTTACTCTGTGGCTACGACGCTAACTGCTGTGCTGCCTCTTGGTGACTCAGTGATTTCCCCCCTGCGGGATCAATAAAGAGCCGGCTATCTATAGATCTAGATAGTAAAAAATGATTTTCTATTGGGCTGCGATCCAGAAGAGGCTGAGAATCTACTCTGCATAACTGCTGTCTGTGGCTGTGGGCTAGAGAGTCAGAGACATCATAGCTCAGCCCTCCGGCTGTACGGAAATCATTTATGACTTTGTACCGATGTATGATTTACCATCTTCATTTGTTTTTGAAGTCGGAGTGTTTTTTAATGCTTTTAAAACTGGCAAGGCGAGCATATCTGTAGGCTAAAGCGCGCACACGGAATAGATACGCGGCAATTCAAAGTCCTTTACACATTTCCGTCAGTTTTCCAAGGCATAAAAAGGCACAGCGAGGCATGAAAAGGATACTTAAAAGGAAATAAACTGGGGAAATAAATAGAGAAATAAATAAATAATAGAGCACGGGTCAAAGTGAAGTCATTCTCTCACTATCGTCAGTAAACATGTATTCAACAGGAGTGTCCTTGAGTCCAAACAGTTTTCTGCTAGACTAGAGTCTAACGCTGCATTACGTAACTTTCCTCTTCTACCCTGGATTTGAACCCGGTTTCCTGCACAATACTGACACTTTTACCATTGAGCTAATAGAGCCCGCCTGCTTGCTCAGGGGATACATTGAATCTTGACCATCAGGTCAAAATAATGGTCTTGATAGCAGAGCAAGGACACACAATACATAAAGAAGCATGATCACATAATACAGAGAGGGCAGTGAACTGCAGCAAAGGGATGGCCATTATTGAGAGAGGCACTGATGGATGCTGCACATACTGTACATGCACTTGTTGAGTATTTATAAAGCATTCATTACTCATTAACCAGGTACAAATGTATGCATTAATACCTCATAAATAACTGGTTTGTAAATCAATAAAACGTTTAGGGCTGAATCTACCCTTTACAAAAACATGAGAATAGAATAATTAAACACATTCATGATTAGATTATCAGTGTGCAATACAATGCTTAATGTGTGATTAATGATTTATAAAAACAACTATTTTTTTTAGTATTCTATTTTTGCTATTGCACTATTAAATAAATGCTTAATAGTATGCATATGCTTATTAGTGCTTACTAATGCTTAGTAATGCATGAATCATGCTTTACTAATTCTGAATTAATGATTAATTATTAACTACTACTGGTTAAAACTGTGGTTATAAATGTATTTACTAATGCTTAACAATGTATGAATCATGCCTTAATACTGATGATTTCATGCTTAATCAAGTATTAACTAGTAATGGTTAGCTAATGGTTTATGGTGTATAGCTTTTATAATGCCATTGCTCACTGTCTTTGAGTGGTGTGCAAAGGATCATTTAATTTCCCTTTGTAAAACTGACAAAGAGGTCGATGTTCTCTTTGAGTCAATACCTTGAGCAATGGTTTTCAACCATTGTTGCGGGAACCACCAGTGGTCCTTCAGGTTACCAAGCATGGTACCTAGCTTGGTAACCAACCTTTATTGATTGTTCACTCTTGAGTGTCACTTGAAACCAAATGGACCTGTAATACTATGCTCGAGTTAAATGAATATTAAACATCTGCCTTAGTGAATTTATTAAATATTTGTTGTTTTGATCAAAGTTTGACTATGGCAAGGGTGCCCAAAAGGTAGCCGGTGATCTACTAATATAGATCATATTGGTACAGTATATCAGACTAAATATATTGTCTATCATTTGAATTAAGGTTACTTGATTGGTTGAAATAAAAGGTCTGTCAACTCAAACCCACAATGCAAAGAAAGAAATCATTTTACACCCTTTATCACTGAATATCAGCTCCTCTATTCCATTTTCATTCTATTGTAATCTTAGCCTGGCTAAATCCAGTCATGAATCATCTTTAATTAATAGCCAAGCCACTATTCCATTTTCACCCTTCTATTATATGTAACATCAGCGCCACTATTCCAATTTTCAGCAACGGGATAACCATTTTTCGGTGGGTAGATCTCTTTTAGCTTGGCATTTTGAAAGTATAGTTCGCAAGTCAAAAATGTGTGGGCGCCCTTGCCCCTGGCAACACAAATACAGCAAGAAAAAGAAAAAAAGAGCTCAAATGAAGAAATGATTTAATTACAAGCTCCCGATAAGTGGTTCAATAATCCCACAGTAAAAAAAAAACACAGAAGAAAAGAAGATTTTCTATTTTTGCAGGCCATTAATAATGAAAAATAATGTATGACTAATATATGTAAAAAATGAAATATGGACAACTATTGTTGGGATAACAATAGTTGACCCCAAGAGTCTGTACTTTTTTTGTTATACTAAATCTCTACACTGAAAATAGTCATTCTACTAGCAATGTGACTGTTTTCTTGTTACCTCCAGATTCCAGAAAGCACCCAAACATATTTTTGTTCAGGCAAAACTGAACAGAATCATGTTTGTGCTGAGCTCAGCGCTAACTGCTACATTGGGGGTTGTTATCTGTGCAGTATCTCCAGTAGGAGTTGCATCATTATGACCAATACATTACTCTGTGAAAGATCAGATACTTGTTAACAAAATGTTCTGAAGCTAGCACTGCTGCTTTGTCAGCAGTTTGGACAGTATAGCAACTCTGTTAACTTATTATTAGTAGAATGACAACATCTCCAGTGGTTGTCAAACTTCCGTTCAGTTACATCCATGTTACCCCTGAATTACACACATACATTGTTACTTTATAGTATCTTAAGGGCCTCACACACTGGATGTGTAGCGAGTGCGGCGCGCCGCGGTGCAGTGATGATCTGCTGCGCAGCAACACACACAGGATGTGGCGTGTTTCCACACGGCTGGGGTTTTTGCCTTTTTTTTCCGGGATTGAGCTGCGCTGAAACGCATGGAAAATGGAACATTGTTGCATTGGCGTGGCAGGCAGCGCGGCACTGTGCAGCTGCCGGAGCCGGTGTGAGTTAGGGCCATTGGAAATAATGGAGGAGCATGCGTAATGCCGCGCGGCACCGTGCGGCGCACACATCCAGTGTGTGTACCACTTTATATGCATATTGTAAATTGTAAATATTAGATATGGTAGGCTATGTCACAAGGAAAACGACATTATTTGGAAGGAACTTAAATAAAAGCTATTTTTGATGAATAGATCTTTCATATAAAAACAATCCTCATTCAGTATGGAGGCTACCGGTATAACTGGTGAAACCAAAGTGATATTGCTGAATTGTCAAAAGTTTTATCCAACACCCCGAGACACCCCACTTTGACAAACCTTCATCTAGATTCCAGACACATCTAACATCTCTCTCTGATCTGTCATGTCTCTGATTGAATTATTGTACACAAATGTCCTATACTTGACATAGCAGTCCAATGTCAAAACCGGGCCTGTCTGGGGAAATAACAATGGTTCTGTTCTATTTAGTATATCACAGACGTTCTCAAACTTATTTGAGAATGTTTCATTTATTTATTTATTTTATTATTGTTATACTGGGGAGCTAGCCCCCATCATGTCATATGGTGGCTATGTCTATGGACTTCTAATGCTTGTTTAGGGCACTGTTGAACAAGCCCAGTCCTTGGTTGCATGTCTGTGAAGGAAAGGAAAGAAGTGGCCTGATTTCTTTCCAATACTGGCTGTTGTTTCATGCATATAGCTTATTATATCTTGCTAGCCCAAAAATAGTGAGACTGGGGTTCATGTGGTTACAGTATCTAGGTTGCTAGGTACTGTATTTACCCTCACCTATCTGGAAGCAACAGTCTGCAGACATGCCGCCCAGCTGAATCCATTATGTTAATATGTGCTAGATGTCGTCTTGAGTCTAGTGCCATCTCCTCCCCTCTGTCTTTAGCTTCCTGACAGTGTCCTGGTTTGTTCTCTGTTACAAAGTCTATACAAAACAAAGAGACACCGTTTTGACACCTCAGGTTTGTTTACATGTCAGCTGATCTGGGTGCCGGCTAAAGAAGTCCCTTCAAACCATAGTTTGCCGGTCTATTTCCTGCGTCCGATATCTTCATTATCCTGCTGTGTGTCTGTGTTTGAATGGAGTCTTCTGTCTGTCTGTGAGGTCACACACAATTCAGACTGCCATGTGCATCTTCCAACGCAGCAGGTGTCTTGGCACGGCGTCTGGGAGCATCTCTGCTTCGACTCACTACAATACCTAAATATTTAGTTGTGTATTATATTTTGTTCATTTGTTTTTTGCAAGTTTATTGATTTTCTGTCCACTACATTTCAAAGACAAATATTGCATTTCCATCTTTTTTTTTGTGTTTGTTTTTCTAGGAAGGGACCCCTGGGAGACAAACATATATCGTTATATATTTATGTCTACAAACACTGGGGCACAAACATATAAAGACATTATCAACTAACCACTTGTATACTGTAGAGCAGTATTATCACTCTAATGATAAAAAACATATACAGTATGCATTTTTATACATTTCAAAACAGCAAAGCGTTGAAATTTCTTTTGGAACAGTTACAGTAGGCCTATTTTAAATTCGGACGGAGCAACTTCCGGTCAGATTTGTAACTTGTTGAGTTGACTAATGTTTCTTCCCCAGCGCCGCTGGGTTTAGCGCTAGCAGCACGTTATCGCTGGCTCTGTTAGAACACAAGCCAATGAAGTCATCATCTTCACGTGGGGAAGGCTTGCAGGCGCGTGCGGCGCTGCTGTGTCTTATTTGTGGTGAATAATTGAAGGAGACGTGGGGGAGCTTGCGCTATCAGCAGGCCACATCATCAATCACTGCCTGAATCTCTGTCTCTCTCTGTATTCTGTCCCGTCCCGGCCACTTATCCCCGGCCTGATGCGTCCCCCCACAATCCTTTCTCCGCCATCTTTTCTCCCCCCAACTAAAGTAATTTTCTGTCTGGTGTCCAAAAGACAGGCCCGCACAGGGGCGGATCTAGGCATGGGCCTAAATACCCAGTCTGCCCCCCCAGACACGATGCCATGCAAAACAACCCAAGATATTTCAAATTAAAATGCTTATTTAAAATGATTTGAAACACCACCACTGCTACAAACTACAATTTTGGCACCACTAAACCAACAGCATTTCATCATTGAAAACAGAAAACTCTCTGAGTCAGACCTTTAGATTTATGCATGCTGTGTGTCTGTTGCAACTCCAACAACAACTGATGTTATTCTTGATGCTTTACTTGACTAATGAAAGTCCTGTAACCGGTGCCATGAAGCGACACGGGCGATGAAGCCGCCCCCATACCAGTCCCCCCCCCCCCCCCCCCCCCCAAATGGGACATGTTACATCCGCCCCGGGGCCCGCATCTGGCTCCTGGATGGTTTAAGTGTGTCTGAGTGTGTTTGTTGTGTGTGTGTGTGTGGGGGGGGGTCTGCTTGTGTGCTAAAAAGTAATTACAATCCTAGCACTTGCCACAAGTCTGTCCAAGTTCTTCTGCCATTGTTGAAGAGCAAAAGGAAAGCGAAGTGAGCGATCACTTGTGTTTACGAGCGCAACCACATTCATCTTCCCCGCTGTCTGATACCCGACAGCACGCATTGACCTGACCTGGGAGGAACTTGTCTCTGTCGGGTGGAAACCTCATGTCCAAAACGTTTACTTTTAAGCAGTGGTTTTCAACCTTTTTGGCACCAGGGCCCACTATTTCTCCAGCATTTGAGCCACGGACCACCATTTGAGGACATTTTAGCCCCACAGACCCCAAAACTAAAGATCTCTTTTGCTTTTGTCCACAATACCAGGCTTGATTTGGGAAAGAAAACAGGCAAACATAGATCAAAAGTGAGCAATCTTCTATATTTTCTGATTGTGTAGACTTGGGCTAATTCAGATGGTGAAAATTTTAACTCTTGGTAGTGTAAACATGAAACCAAATGGACCTGCAAGCGTACATTTGGTTTCATGCTTTTAAGGATCCATTAAAATTTCAAAAGCAACTTGAGCAGATGCTCAAATTTTGTGGATCTGCTACAGTTTATGCTTTTGTGTGGCGCTGTAGTACTGTGATCAATTATGGAAGACAAAAGGTTAGAATATGGAGATAAGGGGTTTCGGTCTGGTGGAAAGGAAATCTCTGTTCATTGCACTCGCATGAAAACATCCATGTCTCATTCATTGACTGCAGCTCCCCCCTTTCTGCAGGTGATTTCTAACTTTCAAAAATTTCAATTTTTTTCCTAACTGTTCAATTATGTTCAGTAATTCTTTTTTTAAAATATCTAAGACCAGAAGCCTTCAACGGTTGGTCTGGGACCAGACTACAGTAAAGAGGTACTTTTGAACAGAAACAATCACGTTTGAACAAACAAACAAAAACATTGAGGGCCCATGACTGGAGGCTCTTTGGAACATTGGAACATGCGCACATGAATATCTTTTGAACAGAAAAGGAATCTTCAGTTGGGATATGAATTTTATAAGAGAAAGTACATGTGTGTACAGGATAGAATAAGAAGTGAAATTGAAAGTGCTATTTTGGAACATTTTTGAAAAATGACGCCATTCGGAAAAAAAACTGAAAGTTTGAGAACTATAGGCCTAAGGCATTTGTAGAATCAGCAGGCAGGTCTCATGGGTTAACCACAGACTTTTGCTCACACTTGCACTTAACCTTTGAATGTGTTCTTGTTGACAGATATAGACGAGTGCAGCATCAACCGCGGTGGGTGTAAGTATGGCTGCATCAACACTCTGGGCAGCTATGAGTGCACCTGTCCACCTGGATACAAGCTGCACTGGAACAAGAAGGACTGCATTGGTATGTAGCAACATTGCCATCTGGTGGCCACAACACGCACTCGCACTCCAGTCTGTAACACTACAGTTTACTGTATAGTATATTTTCTTTTAGAGCAGTAGCTCTTGTTGTGGGAGGATTCATTGAGGGTGTTTCGAAATAGACTCTCATTATAAATTTAGGTCTATAAGCCTTATTTGTACTCTCAGAGTTGTCTGTGAGTTGTGCGCATGCCTGTGTGTGTCACTGATTCAGTGCGTGTGTGTTTTCTCGTCCCCCAGAGCAGGTGAAGTGTCTCGCTGGGACAGTGGCTCCCAAAGCCACTCTGACCTGCAGCAAAACGGGCAAGAAGGAGAGCTGCTCCCTCACCTGTGCTTCGAAAGCCCACTATCTGTCAGGTAGGATAATGATTCTAAAGCCCACTATGTGTCAGGTAGGATAATGATTCTAAAGCCCACTATCTGTCAGGTAGGATACTGTTTCTAAAGCCCACTATCTGTCCAGTAAAATAATGCTTTGACAAGGTAATCTAGTATTGAGTCAATGTATAATGTATTTGTGGTTGCATAGAATATTTGATGCATTGAATATAAATAAACATACCAGTCTAAGCTTCACAAAAATCCCCAGTCTATATGATTCCTGTCAGGCAGAAAGCTCGTATTATATCATTTTGACTTGCTTTGCTCATACTGCAGCATCACACAAAGGTATCAAAAAGATCCTCAAGCTCAAAGCATAAAGTGAAGGAACTCGTTTATTATTTTAATTTTACAAGTCGTATTTTATATTCTACTCGCATGCTTGGATTGCCTACACATTGATCCGACGCACATGCGCTTATTATCCTTTTCCCATTGTTTGGACACTTGTAAAAGTGCATATATAGATTGCACAATCAAAACAACTGCTCGGATGCCTTCGGCTAGGACCCAGAGAGTGTGGCTCTACAACAATCTGTTTGGAAGGGGCTCCAGATCCAGAGATTGGAGACAGAGCAGGAGAGGGGAGAATCTCTCTGCCCCTGATTGTGTTCACCTGAGTTCAGGTGTGTGTGTGTGTGTGTGTGTGTGTGTGTGTGTGTGTGTGTGTGTGTGTGTGTGTGTGTGTGTGTGTGTGCGTTCTCTCCTGTAGAGTCTGACAACAGCTACTCTGTGAGCTGTGGGATCCCCATCCTACGAGGGAAGGCTCCCTCACGCCTCAACACCAGTAACAGCCACAGCTGCATAGGTCTGCTGCCCCACCACCCTACACACCATTACACTGGATTAATACCATTTAAAAGGGAATTCCACCCATTTTCAAAATATTCCTGAGAGGATACAAATGCGAACCAAATGGACCCTACCCTCTCAGGAAAAAGGGGTCTGAACGAAAAATCATTAACTTGGTGAAAATACATCTTGGTGATGTCATCAGATGTATTTCACCATGTTAATGTTTTTTTTTCCAGACCTCCATTTCAAGGATATACAGAATTGGGGGAACTTTTTATCATGTCCACACAACATCTCTAAGGTATTAAGGTATTAAGATATTAATGACATATTAGAATGTTGAAAATGGGTGGAGTTCCCCTTTAACCACAATACTGCCTCAGTGCCATGCTTTTTTCTTAATACTTACCTTTTAAGTACCAGTACTCACTGAATATTCATCTTCACCACGGTCACCGCCACATTTCTTGGGGACATGTTTTGTGACACTGGGCTGTAATAGAAGTTGATCTTGAGTGTTCTGTGGGTATGAGTTCACCGTGGATTACATTCCAGTGTGTTTGTTGTAGAGACTCTGACTGCTCCAGTGAAGCAGACGGCCTCTTTCAAGATCAAAGACGCCAAGTGTCACCTCCATCCCAAGGTCACCGGGAGGACAGAGGACAGGGGGCGGACGCTAGGCCCAGGTAAAAAGAAAAATAATCATGAAACTGGGGTCCATGACCTAATGTGGTGTACTCATGCCAACTGCCCCATTGAAAATGTAGTGCCCCAGCCTGGACTCCCATATGATTTGTATGTTGCCAATTTGATTTGATTTTTGCAACCCGTTGTGCAAAAATCTTATTTCCAAATAGCCAGGGTACAGGGTTTGATGAGGTCAGATCAACACATGGAATGTCCCTGGAATGTCCATTACTACATGGAATGTCCAGATCGTTTTTGTTTCATTTGTACTCAGTTCCTAGCCCCCAAATAAACTTCTATAACTAAGATTACCTTCTTACAGTTAAGTTGACATACTTTAAAAATAAACTAAATAAATATTATAAGAAATTGAAATAGCAGATATGAATAGAATTAAATGGGGGGCATTAGCCTATGCATGTCAAACTGGGCACCCTTCAAATTACAATGACAAGAATCACTGCTAGAACACTGTCATACATACAAGTGGGTTTTGCCCTGAAAATGAATTTATTTTCACTCTCAAGAATTAAAGATCTAGGAGGGTCCCTTTGGTTATCAACTCTGCATAATTTAGCAGGGGATCACCTGAAACCTCTCAAGGACCATTGGTGGTCCCAGGACCATTGGTTGGTTGATATTTCACTTTCAAGATTTATTTGGGTAATTTTTTAATCAACTAACGCTTATGTAAAGACCCCAAACAGTTTTTAAGTTGCTTGAGTCACTCAGTTTTTATTTGTTTGATATGAAGGGGACAGGGCAGCTGAAATGAATATCAACTTAACTTAAAAACTGTGTCCGGGGTGTTTACAAAAGCCTAAGTAGATGTTAAAATGACCAAACCTTTTTTTGGAAGTGAAATGTCCTTTTAATTAATTAATGAAAAAATAAAACCTCAATTTTTCACGCACATGGACTCGGCCCCCGGCCTGGTACCGCCGTCAAAATACGGCCCTCGAGCAAAATTAATTGAGGAACCCTGCTCTATGGGGTCTTTGAGTGTCCCTAATGATACAATGATGGACAAAAAGCACACAATTCCATAGTTAAGTTATCATCATCTTTATTCTGTGCAGGAGGGGGGCAGCCCTGTAGCAGCTGCCTGGTGACGTTTGTCAACCTGAAATGTGACTCCTCCAAGAAAGCCAAGGGGCGTCGTGCTCGCAACCCCAGCAACAAGGAGGTGACCCGCATCACCTTGGAGTTGGAGGCTGAGGTCAAACCTGGAGACACCACAGGTAGGTTTCACTTTGAAACACTCTTAATTAATTCCGATCAAACGTCATACTGTATGAACTCATAAACCATGTTAGATCAATTGAAAACATCCTTCCTGACACTGTCCTAATATGTGGGAGGCATTTTAAGGGACCAAGACTGAATGGCCAAACTGTGGAAGCTTTTATGAGTCTGTGAATACATACATGCAGATTCACATGTTCATGAAACTTGTGTGGTTCATGACAAATTGCACAGAAACGTCTTACTTCACTTGGTCAACAGGGGTTCTATAGCAATGCTTTGAACCAAAGCAGTCAATAATGTAAACTGTTTTGAACCCTTGTCCAGGCAGTTGTAATCTGAGCTGCCTGCGGCAGCGCATGGAGAAGCAGGTGAAGACGTACATCAAAGCTCTGAAAAAGTCCATCAACCAGGAGCGCTTCCTGATCCGCGTGGCTGGTCTGGAGTATGAAGTGGCCCAGAAGCTGCCGCAGGGCTCAGCCTCCAGCCATGAGAACTGTGGGCCTGGCCGTGAGAAGGACAGCGGCCGCTGTGGTAAGATCCCAGGGAGCACTGACCAGGTGTTGTCACTACATTTTTCAATAGTTCAAATAGCCAGTTTATATGCTCACAACGTGTCAATAGATTGGCACATTGAACTATTCCCAAAAGTTAAAAAATGAATAAGGGGTTTGGGATAAGGGCTTTAGCATGTAACGAAAATGGAGCCCATAGACTCTTCCGGGTCATCAGGGGGTCAGAATTGACTGACAACTGCGATATCTCACTTCAACCACTAGAGGCTCTCACTCAGCCACCCGAAAATAAACTACTGTACTTTCATCTTGACTAACATGCAGTGATAATATGAACTCATAACATTTAAGGTTATTAACAAGTTGAATCAACATGTGAATATAGGTTCGAGGCCATAGTTTGATGTGTTGTTCTCCCTCTGATCGCTGACCCTGGTGTTTTTTGTGTGGCTGTTCTCTCAGTCAGATGCTTGCCGGGGTCGTATTACCACGGAGAGCAGGAGCGCTGCGTCCAGTGCCCACCGGGCACCTTCCAGGAGAGGGAGGGGCAGCTGGCCTGTGACCTTTGCCCCGGCAGCGATGGCCACGGCCCCGCCGGAGCACGCAACATCTCCTCCTGTGCAGGTCAGTGTCAATTCCCATGACTTAGATTGTCTATTCTCAGAGCGCAGCCAAGTGCATGAACAGGAATTAAAATCAACTGTAGATTTAGACCAAATCTGAAACATTTCAGATGACTAATATCATCACTAATATTAAGGGCTTGACACTAACACTTGCCCGCTTGCCCGGGGCAAGAAAAAACAAATGGTCGGGCAAGTGAAGACCGCTACCTGGTTGCCCGATCGGGCAAGTGTGCAACTTAGTGCACTATAACACAACACAAGATACATTTGTCTTGAAGGCAGTCATTGCACTCTGCCTCTGTGTCTTTCCCTGCTTTCTAGCTCTCCACAATTCCAGGCTGGATTTGGGAAACAAAACAGGCAAATTAACATACACATCAAAATGACCGAATCTTCTACATTCTCTAGTTGTGTAGACCTGGGCTAATTAAGATGATGAATTTTAACTCTTGAGAGTGTAAAAATGAAACCAAATGGACCCGCAAGGGTCCATTTGGTTTCATTTTTACATTCTCAAGAGTTACATCTGCAAAATTTACAATATATTTTTGGGGGGCAAGTGACCATGAGCTGAGGGCAAGTAGAACCTGACTTGCACTTGCCCAATGGGCAAGTGTCTCCGAGACCTTAGTGTCAACCCCTGGGTTAAGGAATTTCATCCAAAGGACTTTGATTAAAAAGACATAAAAACTTGCTGTCAACACCAACACTGCTCCGCAGGCCAGTGCCCCACAGGCTACTTCTCCAGTGACGGGTTCAAGCCGTGCCAGCCGTGCCCGCAGGGCAGCTACCAGCCAGACCTGGGACGCACCCTGTGCTTCCCCTGTGGAGGGGGGCTGAGCACCAAGCGAGAGGGCTCCAGCTCCTTCCATGACTGTGAAGTTAAAGGTGACACGTTGTTCAACCTTTAGTTTCGTTAATTTCCTGAAAGATATGTTTGTAAATATTTGGGAGAGATAGCAGAAATACATTTGCCTTTTTTTGTGTTATAGTTCAGTGTTCTCCAGGACATTACTACAACACTACGGTCCACCGGTGTATCCGCTGCCCGCTGGGGACGTACCAGACGGAGTTCAGACAGAACTACTGCATCTCCTGCCCGGGAAACACCACCACCGACTTTGATGGGGCCACCAGCGTCTCCCAGTGCAAGAGTGGGTCATTAAATAAATACATATTTACTGTATATAATAATACTAATACATCATTTAGAGTCTCTGACTTCTCAAACTGAATACAAACAACCCTCCCTCCGCTGTCAACAAAGAAAATAAAAGCCCCCCAAAAAACGACTTGAAGGTCGAGGGAACCTCAGGATTCCTTGAGGATGTTCCGAAAGAACCTGTCTCTGAGGCAATGAACTTTGGTTCTAGAACTTATTCTGTTTTAGAACCAACTTTTAGAGTTCTGAACAAATTTATTTTTATCGCAAACACTCTTCAACCCTGGGGAAAAGGGGCCTGGCCAGTCTGCAAAGGTTGTGCCTCCGAGTTATGGGGTTCCTTGAACTACAGTACATACATAAATGTTTGAGAACCACCGGCTACAATCCATGCTGTCCTTGTGGTTGTGTGCGTTTATGTGTAGACCGAGAGTGTGGTGGAGAGATGGGAGAATTCACAGGTTACATCGAGTCTCCCAACTACCCTGGAAACTACCCTGCCAACGTGGAGTGCATTTGGAACATCAACCCGCCCAGCAAGCGCAAGATCCTCATTGTGGTGCCTGAAATCTTCCTGCCCTCCGAGGATGAGTGTGGAGATGTACTGGTCATGAGGAAGAACTGTGAGTACACATTTTGAACTGAGTACACAACGTGCATACTCATATTATGAGTGACACTATGGCTGCTTTTGGTAATATTAGCTGCAGCATATCTTTATTGAACTAGATCAGCACTCGGTAGAGTGCATACTTGCGCGTGCGTGCAAGTAGGCCATGGCCTACTCGTGCGTGAGCAGAGTGGGCAAATCAGAAATTAACCAAAAACAAACCCCTATTCACAATATTAACAACCAAAAAAAACTCGCCCACGAATCCCCCAGAACAACCACCGACCGACCCCCAACCCTGACCCTCAGAGAGGAAATACCCAGAACATTAGTCATGAATTCCCACCCTGAATCTGCCAAATGGAGGCCTTCCACGGTAAGTCTCTGTCTGAGGTCCCATTAAGTCACCAACCGGCCAACCGGGAAGCCCCGAGGCACAACGACCACGAACCGTGCACCACCTCGCACCGATTAATTGCGCCCGCTCTGCTCAATGTCATTAGTATTAGCCAGCTCCACTACACCCGTAAGTGTCGATTTGGTGCTGAATCCAGCGAAGCGTTAGTTCATTGAGGCACGGAGGGCAGAAGGTTTATTTAATTCCCCTTATTTTCATTCAGTAATTCATTCTGTTCCTTTAAATCTGCAGTCTCTCCATGTCAACTCCCCTCACTCTCATTGGCGTCACCATGTCAACTCCCCTCACTGTCATTGGCTGTCAGCTAGTCAGTCACACCCACATTCAATCATGTGCCCTATATAAGCAGTCTATTCTTTCTCCCTCTCCTCTCTGTCTCTTCCTGCTAAGCTGACTCTGTCCTGTTGATCAGATATGTGTTCAAATTTCCTCCACCTCCCCGGCCTCCTCCCTGTGGCACCAGTTCCGAGTACATGAGTCTCTGATTAATCATGATTTATGGGTTGTAACTATTGTGGTATCTAGTTCTGTTATGGTATCCATGTTTACTGTGGACTATGATATTTTCTGTATCCATGTAGTTCATGCATTTGGATAAATGTTGTAATGTCTCATGTCAGTCTGCACTGGATACGATGCTCACGTGTTAATGTCTTGTATTTTACTGTACCTTGGCTCTGCTCAGGGGGGTTGTTGATATCTCAAGCTGTGTCTTGATGCACAGATAATCGGAGATATCAAATGTGATATCAGACCTATGACTAAGTTCATAGATCGTCTGATATCACATGAGCAAGAGCCATGCCGCCATACAAACATGCAAAAGCTTTGCAATAAATGGTCTATGGTCAATCTTATTCTGAGCCGAAGTGTGTCAATGAGGTGCTGATTCAGTTTAATCTTCTTATCTTGTTGGCTCAATACTTTCAAACATAAAAAGAATGCTGGCAGGATACACAATGCGAGGTTCTGAAATTTCATGACATGTTTTTCCCCCTCTCCCCACAGGGTCCGCTACATCCATCACCACCTACGAGACGTGTCAGACGTACGAGCGGCCCATCGCGTTCACAGCACGCTCCAGAAGACTGTGGATCAACTTCAAGTCCAATGAGGCCAACAGTGCCCGAGGCTTCCAGATCCCCTATGTCACTTATGATGGTACATATAGCCCAAACATCCACCAATAGTGTCATGAGGGGGTTTCCAAATGGCCCTGTACAGGTGTGACCCCTCTGGGTCCATTTGGTTCCATTACACTCTCAGAGTTAAGGGAAGACAACCTTAATCGGAAAAGTACAACTCTGAGAAATTCTGTCTTGCTGTTTTCATATCGAAACTGAAAACGTGTCTGTGTTGCTGTGATTTCACAGAGGACTACGAACAGCTTGTGGAAGACATCGTAAGGGACGGAAGACTCTACGCCTCGGAAAACCATCAAGAAATCCTTAAGGTTAGAACTTAACCAAATGAGAGGTTTGGGCATGTACATCTCCATTAGATCGTTTTAATTTAGTTATTTTCTCCACCGTAAGGTGGGGACTATGGAACGCACTCCGTAATTCCGTCCCGGCGTACATTGTCCTTCCGTCCCGCTTGTGATGTAATGATGACATCATAGATCTCATACCCGAGCCAGACAGTGGGGACCTATACACAAGTCTATTTCATGTTCTGTGCTTCCGGAACACTAGCCTGGTGCATTCAAATACGTCAAAATGATGTCACCACCGTAAGGTGGGGACTATGGAACGCACTCCGTAATTCCGTCCCGGCGTACATGTCATTCCGTCCCGCTTGTGATGTAATGATGACATCATAGATCTCATACCCGAGCCAGACAGTGGGGACCTATACACAACTCTATTTCATGTCCTGTGCTTCCGGAACACTAGCCTGATGCATTCAAATACGTCAAAATGATGTCACCACCATAACGTGGGGAGTATGGAACGCACCCCGTAATTACGTCCCGGTGTACACAGTCATTCCGTCCCGCTTGTGATGTAATGATGACATCATAGATCTCATAGCCGAGCCGGACAGTGGGGACCTATACACAACTCTATTTCATGTCCTGTGCTTCCGGAACACTAGCCTGATGCATTCAAATACGTCAAAATGATGTCTCGATTATGGAACGCACCCCGTAATTCCATCCTGGTCAGCTATCCAGACTTTTTCTAAAAGTCTGGATAGCTGACCATAATGACCAACATTGGGTAACATGCTTCCATAACATCGCTGAGGTCCTCCTGGGTCACGACGCAGACTCACTGAGGGTTCTGAGAGACACAAATGAGATCGCATTCGAGGAAGTCTTCAAAAAACCAATACTTACCACTCATATTTTCAAGTGCAGAACCAAGGTAGAGACATACAACGGCGAAATTTTGCACAACACCACAATAATGGAAATTCAACCAGTGGACACGGAGGACACAACAAAAACCTGATCAGCAATATTCGCTCAATGACGAATCAGATTTTGAATAATTTTTTTTCATCCAATTGTTTCATTTTTTAAAATCGCATAATGGCAGTTTACATAAAAGATGTCTTTTCTTCAATATTGTAACTCACGTTAAACTCATCATCAACAACTATATTCATTGTTTTTTATTTTTATTTTATTTTTATTTATTTTTTTAATTTTACACTTCTCGAAACCTTTTTTTTTCAACCAATCCTTTTATGTTTTATGATCGCATAATGTAATGATCGCATAATGGAATATGATCGCATAATGGAATTTTGCATCAAAAGACATTTCTTCTTTAACCTTGTGAGGCACGTTACACTCATCAACACAAAGGATACTTGATAAAGAATAAAAAATGTGTGCCTATGACCACTATTTCTTTAATGCCAAATTTTATTTATTTCATTTTTTTGACTTCATTGAATGCATCAACAAATATATTCATTATTTTTATTCTTTATTTTTTTTTTAAATCTATTTCACAATTCTATTCTATTTTTTTTTAACTCTTCCATAGCATTTGACTGATTTTTTATTTCCAACTGAAATGAAATAAAAATTTCAGATTCAGAAAAGACATTCATATTTTATATATATTGGAATAATATTATCAATTGCTGATCGCTTGGACGTTAGAAACAAAGGCCCCCTCAATATCGTCATTCCGTCCCATGTGTAATGATGACATCATAGATCCCATAGCTGAATCGGAGAAAAGACATTAGTGTTTTATATATATTACAATAATTTCATCAATTCTTTAGCTCGGACGGTGGAGACCTGTGCCCCGTAGGGGCACTTTTCTAGTTTTATTGCTGTAATGTACCTTTTACCGTACAGTATGCCCCCCCCCCATTTGAGCCACTAAGCTATGGGGAGAGATGTTTTGCATTGCGTTTAAGTAATACACAATAGAGCTTTAACAGTTTCCTTAACCTATGGAAAAGCAGGTGATATATTAACAAAAGAATAATTATGACAAATAATTGCCAAGAATAATTGCAAAGAATTGTCCCTCTCTCTTCTTTGTCGCCAACAGGATAAAAAGCTGATCAAGACTCTTTTCGACGTACTGGCTCACCCCAACAACTACTTCAAATACACAACTCGAGAGTCCCACGAGATGCTCCCTCGCTCCTTCATCCGCCTCATAAGCAGCAAAGTGTCAGCCTTCCTGCGACCATACAAGTAACAGACTGTCTCCAGGTCAGATTATAACCTAACCCCCCGTTCCTCCTGCGACCATCCAAGTAACAAACTGACTGCAGATCAGATTATAAGCCCTGTTCCTCTGACCAAACCACCTGTGGAGCAGACTCCAGCTGCCCCCACAAACAAACACACACGCACGCATGCACGCACATACACACATATGCACATACTTGCACACGCACATAATTGCACACACACATGCACGCACACATGTGCAAGTGCAACCACACACACACACACACACACACACACACACACACACACACACACACACACACACACACACACACACACACACACACACACACACACACACACACACACACACACACACACCCACACACACACACACACACACACACACACACACACACACACACTCTTTCATGGAACTTCCAATAAATAAAACAAACTGCAGTATAGGTATTGTTGTTGTCGGCAGAAACCTCTTATCTCCATAATTGATCCGGCCGGGTATTTTTTTTTCCACAAATGAACGCCTGATCATACAACACAAAAACATCAGAAGTAGCTCATGCATCTTCAACTTTTAAGTAACAGTTTTGGACACATGAGGTTTCCACCCGACAAGGGGTGATATGACGATTCCATACGATTTGACAAAGACAATTTCACTATGCAGACTTTATTATGTATGTTGAACTTGCATCTGTGTTTTTGGTTCATTCTGGTTTGCAGTCCCTCACTCCAGTCGTACTGTATAATACCAGGGGTCTTCAGGGAGGGGGTCTGGGACCCCTGGGGGGGTCCTCTGAGTTAATACGGGGGTACCAAATCTGAACTTTTTTGTTTGTTTGTTTCTTTACAAACCACTTGAACACTAGCATCAATATCCTGGCAGGGGAGCGTTGGCTGAACATAGCAGATCTACATCCTCACAGTTCACAGTGGTTTGGTATAGAGGGGGGAAAAAGGATATGCTCAAGTCTGGAAAAAGAAACAAACATTGAAGACCCCTGCTTTATACTGTCAGTGTGGCTCTGATTTTCTCTTTTCCTGTGTTGAAACTCGCGATGCACAATATTGTTCATCGTCTTTGGTTGATTCATTATTTGCAGGTTGAATGCGTTTTAACATTGCAAGACATCTTGCCAAGTTGTGTGAACTGATTTGAGGTAATCTCCTTTAGCAGTGCACACTGTTAATAACCATGAAAAGGTAATATGCATTATTATTATTATTATTATTATATTGGTGTTAAAATAGACACTAGTGGTAACTTCTTGCAATATAGTAGGCTATTCATCTACCAAAAATTCCAATATGGTGCGTCCCTAGTTGAAGCCACAGAAGTGGAAAGAGTCTCATTTTGATTTGAACATTAAACATGAACTCTGGTCAACAAACAAGGTCAATATAGTCACATACTGACATTTGATATGTTTTTCTTCGCTGGGGTTTAATGTGGTTAATGTCACATGCTCCATGCGTTTGTGAATTCCCTTCACTTCATCGCTCAGATCCACTTCATTCCATTCAAAGCTTTTCTCAGTTTGAGCTCTTAGAGCTATATAATTTACTAAAGGTTATTACTGTTAAAACAGTTAATCCACCGTTTTGTCTTCTGTCCAGATTGTACTTGTTGTGTTTACCAACCTTATCTCTTACCTTCTTATTTTGTACTTTTTTGTTTGTTTGTTTGTTTGTTTATTTGTTTGTTTTTTCTCCACGTATACACCGGTACCATCATCATAATCATGTATTCCTGGCGATTTTGACAGGGATGTAATAGCCTGAGAGAGACAGACAGAGATCGGAGTGAATCTGTGGGTCGTTTTCCTCAGAGAGAGACAGTATCTGCATGTGGGTCATTTCCTCAGAGAGCGACAGAGAAAAAAATGTCTTTAAAGGACATTTATGTTTGCTGCTTCTTTTGTTTTAAAGGTCACTTTAATTATTCAATCTCATGTCTTTCTGATGTGTCCTGTGCGCTATAGGATGTTAGTTTCTAGGTTTAACAGAACAAGACATGAAATATGTTACCGACAGTTCTTTAATACGTATATACAGGAAGTCGATCAGCTCACAATTTACCGTTGCTATGGGCGGATGGTTTTGTTTTGTTTTCTTCTGTTTTTCCTTGTAAATAATGAAAATACAAGTAGACGAGGGTTGAATAGCTTAATCCTAATTTTAGCTGGAGAAAAACTCCAAAATTCCTTTTCGGCCCATGATACCATGATACCATGTTTCTTGTCCAAAGACACCTGAACCCCTTCTTGCACAGTAAAATCATTTAAGGGATGGTTCACCCCAACACGTAATTTCCCCCTATCATTTACTCTACACACAAGGCATTGATTCATGGAAATTTTTAGTATTGTATTTTAGTATTGTGTTGATGATCCAATATTCCAATATGAATTTAGTATAGGAAGCCATCTTAACTGAGAATGATTTCTTTGCTTTAAACTGGTAAAAGTTCTACCACTTGCCCACAAAACTGGGTTTCAAATGTGGGGTAGCAGAGGAACAAGACCAAATACTATGTAAACACATAATCTGCACAGTAGTAGGCCTAGGGGCCACAGTGGCTCAGGGGTATTGTGGCTGGATGGTAACGAGGTTGCCAGTTCAAATCCAGGCTCCCCCAGAGTTAGTGTCCATGTGTCCCTCAGTAAGAGACATAACGCCTAATTTCTTCCAATGTGTTGGTCGGTATCTTGCATGGTTTCCACTGCCATTGGTGCGTGAACGGTTCAATAGGAAACATCTATGTAAAGCTTATGGATAGAGGCGCTATAAAATGCACCCTTTACCTTTCAGCAATTACTGTACATTTAGAGTTTTTAAATGATTTAGTTACTTGCGTAAGCAGAGTTAGTGGAAGTAAAGCGATAGGTTTGCATTTGTCGACCGTCCCTCGAAGTACTCCGATTGCCTGGTTTAGGTGAGGTAATGGCAACGTAATTAAGACTTCTTTATTTTAAGTATTTTCATGGAGGTGTCTGGTTACTTGCTCTGTGGTTGCTCGCTCTGCTTGCCCACAAGTGACAAAAACTAAAACTCGATTTCCAGGCTTCATGAGGTAGGCTAAGTAAATGATATATGATGGAAATAATATTTTGGGGAGATGTGAACCATTCCTTTATGTGTTAATGTAACTCAGGAGTTACTCAAATGGCATCAAATTGATTTGGTTCCGTTTACACTAGCTCTCAGAGTTACTGAACGCCTAAAGGGTTCCCTGTGTTTAAATGCCCCAGTTCCATTCTGTCCCACTCTAATGAGACCAGCTCTTCCAAAGACTGTCCCCCAGGACAGGACAACATTCTTATAGTGCACTAGATGTAGAGCCTGTCACTTCTACCTTCCTCCTACAAGTGCAATGAATTCATGGAACATTCCTTCATCTCTGTTAGTGTGTTGTTGGGTCTTGTGAAGACATTTCAGAGGGCATCGTTTGCCCAACTTATTTATGTTCAAGATGAAAATTGTACGCCGAGAACTTTTGTATTCTCTCACGCCAGAAAATATAGGGATCTGTGTGTGTGTGTGTGTGTGTGTGTGTATATATATATATATATATATATATATATATATATATATATATATAATATATATATATATATATATATATATATATATATATATATATATATATATATATATATATATATATATAAAGGCACACTTCTGATGTCTAAAAAATATTTTGAATTTCAAAACCGTGACCAAAACAGGGTAAGTTAATGGAAAATATACGCCAAATGTACCACTATGTTCAGTTGGAATTGACCAAATGTTCAAATAGATATTGCCACCATTGCAATCAAATTACTGACAATTGCATTGTTGATGTAAAGCTAATGACAATGATAAAAGCTTATAACTGTTAGTGTGCCCCAACCCTTTCAGATGAATTATTAAAACATCCCACCAATCACCAAATCCAATATTAAAGGAGTATCCCAGGGAATCTTTCCCCCACTTGTTTGTCAAATATTATTAGTATAACTTTACACTATTAGTTGTAAAGTTAGTTGAAAACGCTTGTTGGCACAGGGACTTGGACCATAATGTCTGGAAGGAACTAGCATGCTGCGTCCTGTGGCCCATGAGGCGTGAGTGGAGGAAAACTAAATCACACATTGTGACTTGTTTTTTTAATACGTGCTGCTGATTATTCTTTTTGTTCCACATCTCAAACTCATATTAGTACATTTAGGCCTGAAAGAGTGACATTGTCAGCCTGGCTCAAGGCAGCCGCTGAATCACTTACCTCACATTCACAGAGCATAGACTGGATAAGATGGGGATGAGACTATGGATAAGAATATGGATCTATAGACAATACCCACTTTTTTCTTGTTTGACCTTCTGGTCCCAAATAGGAAGCAGAAACAACTGCTATTATCTGCAACCGCAGCGAAGGCAGGTCTACATTCGGTATAATGTCCTTAGAGACAACACTTTGTACTTTATCACTAATAAATATGAAATAAAAATCATTTTACTAAATGCATATTGTGGTAATTGAAAGAAGTCTTTGAACTAGCGACTGAAATCCTAAAGTATTTATGGCAATGTTTATTAAGATAATAAAATTAATGTGACTGGTCAAAATCCCATTGCTTCAATAGTCATTGCTTTCCGCAGCCAGTAGGGAGGGGGAAATCATGCATCCTAGTGGCTATTCATATGAACGCCAGTTCATATGAACTTCCTACTGTATATAGCTGCAGTAATTAAAATAATAATAATCGCTGAGATTTCCACTTTGGCCATGTCCCCATCTCAGAAAACGACTGCACTGAGATGGCTTTCAGACTGAATAGTGGGGTGAAACAAAATGAAATTGTCAGGTTGAGTGTCTTAGGCTTACAACACATTGTTGCTCATCATCATGTGGACATGTCCCAGTGTAGCCCTTTCCACCCCCATAACCCGATCTATGTCTTTGTTTTTAATTGTTGCGATTTTATTTCTTCCAACAAGAGTTTGCTATGATGTATCATAGGGTTGATAATGATATTTGCACTTGAATTGTTATTGCTCATGTATAAAGAAATGTCTGGATTTTGTATTGTCTTTTTAAAAAAATGAATGGAATTTGGTGTTCTTTAATTTCTTGTAACTTGTTTGTTCATGAGATGCTCACTCACTGTTTTAGTCTATAGGTGATACACGTTTAACATTATCAACTGTAAAAACTATGTACAGAGGTGAAAGAACAAGCGTGTGTACTTGTTTACTGCCCCAAAACATGTATCAAAAATAAACATGCTGTACTTCAAGAAGTCTTTTACTTCATGTTCTTTCCAGAGAGTTCCCAGATAGCAACATTTGCCTGGACCGAATCCGGGCCAGAAGTACAGTATGCCAAATCTGCTCCTTGTGTATAACCAATCTCCACTGTATTATTGCACAATGGGTTAATCCAGTCTGGAGCCACATTACAGGTCGAGAACAGTTTCAAGTGAGAGCTGGCACAGGTTAGTAAAAAAAAAGGGTTGGCACAAATAGTAAGCAGCACTAAAACAGATCCGTAACAAGACACTTTCAGACACTTTCATATATATATATATATATATATATATATATATATATATATATATATATATATATATATAATATATATATATATATATATATATATATATATATATATATATATATATATAATATATATATATATATATATAGGCGGTGTTTGCCTTGAGCTAAGGTGGGATCTATAAAAAGACGTGGACAACTGGAGTTGGAAATACAGTACATTCATTTCAACGAGGCCGGCGCAAATAATCGAAGGTTATACAATAGAACTGAGCAGTCCCGCCCCTCGTGACATCCCCCTTGTTCCGGAAATGTATTCCCCATTAATTTTCCTCAAAGACTTTTTGAAAAATATGTAGGCCTATATAAAGATGATTACACCGCAGACAAAGTCAAAAAATTTAACAAAAAGTTCTGTATCCTGTCTTTTTTTTAACTTCTTGCTAATTATATAGTATGATATTGTGTGTTTTGCCATGATTTGTTGAAACCCTAGTTGGCTTGGTCTGGGGCGTAGTCGTCTTTAGATCATTTTCGAAAAGTCTATGAGGAAAATGAATGAGGACTCCATTTCTTGAACAAAGGCGACGTCACAAGAGTGGCTCTGCAGCTCTCTAAGGGAAAGTAGTGAAGCAATTCACTTATGGGGATTACGCCCATTCTATTTTAGGCATTTGTGCAACATGACATTTATGCAAACATGTCTAGGTGTGTAGGCCTATAAGAAGATAAAAACGTTTAAGGCATAGATGTATGCAGACATCTCTGACGTTTTAACAAACCAAACCGTTTGAAAATTGAGCATGTTATAGTCATTTAAAAAGTATAACCTCATAGACACAATGTGCGAGACCATGTACTATAGCCTTTGGTTTTTCGTCGATTTCGACATTTTTTTCAAAAACCCTCAAAAACAATGAAAAATGCCATACTATAGCATGGCGTCCGAGACCATGTACTATAGCCTTTGGTTTTTCGCCGATTTCGACATTTTTTTCAAAAACCCTCAAAAATAATGAAAAACGCCATTCTATAGCATGGCGTCCGAGACCATGTACTATAGCCTTTGGTTTTTCTCAGATTTCGACATTTTTTTCAAAGATCCTCAAAACGATGAAAAACGGCATGCTGTGCAAGACCGTAAGGCTATAGGCTTGCGTTTTTGCCACGTTTTGTCATTTTTGGTAATTTTTTGAAAACCCTCAAAACGATGAAAAACCCTAAAGCTAAAGCCTTCAAAAGGATGAAAAATGGGATAATGTGCAAGACCGTGAGGCTATAGCTTGCGTTTTTGCCAGTTTTGTCATTTTTTGTCATTTCTCGAAAATCCTAAAAACGATGAAAAAACGCAAGGCTATAGCCTTGTGTTTTTTTGACATTTCGACATTTTTCGAAAATCCTCAAAAATCCTGAAAATTATGAAAAACGGCATGCTGTGCAAGACCGTAAAGCTATAGCCTTGCGTTTTTGCCAGATTTCGTCATTTTTTGAAAATCTTTGAAAACCATAAAAACGATGAAAACACGTAAGGCTATAGCCTTACCGTTTTTTTCAAAATTTCGACATTTTTTGAAAACCCTCAAAAATCCTCAAAACGATGAAAAACGGCATGCTGTGCAAGACCGTAAGGCTATAGCCTTGCGTTTTTGCCAGATTCCATCATTTTTTGAAAATCTTTGAAAATCATTAAAACGAGGAAAACACGTAAGGCTATAGCCTTACCGTTTTTTCAAAATTTCAACATTTTTTGAAAACCCTCAAAAATTCTCAAAACCGTAAGGCTATAGGCTTGCGTTTTTGCCAGATTTTGTCATTTTTTAAAAATCTTTGAAAATCATGAAAACGATGAAAACACGTAAGGCTATAGCCTTACCATTTTTTCAAAATTTCGACATTTTTTGAAAACCCTCAATAATCCTCAAAACGATGAAAAACGGCATGCTGTGCAAGACCGTAAGGCTATAGGCTTGCGTTTTTGCCAGATTTTGTCATTTTTTAAAAATCTTCGAAAATCATCAAAACGATGAAAACACGTAAGGCTATAGCCTTACTGTTTTTTCCAAATTTCGACATTTTTTGAAAACCCTCAAAAATCCTCAAAACGATAAAAAACGGCATGCTGTGCAAGACCGTAAGGCTATAGGCTTGCGTTTTTGCCAGATTTTGTCATTTTTTGAAAATCTTCGAAAATCATCAAAATGATGAAAACACGTAAGGCTATAACCTTACTGTTTTTTCAAAATTTCGTCATTTTTTTGAAAAACCCTCAAAAATCCTCAAAACGATGAAAAACGGCATGCTGTGCAAGACCGTAAGGCTATAGGCTTGCGTTTTTTCCAGATTTTGTCATTTTTTGAAAATCTTCGAAAATCATCAAAACGATGAAAACACGTAAGGCTGTAGCCTTACCGTTTTTTCAAAATTTCGACATTTTTTGAAAACCCTCAAAAATCCTCAAAACGATGAAAAACGGCATGCTGTGCAAGACTGTAAGGCTATAGGCTTGCGTTTTTGCCAGATTTTGTCATTTTTTGAAAATCTTCTAAAATCATCAAAACGATGAAAACACGTAAGGCTATAGCCTTACCGTTTTTTCAAAATTTCGTCATTTTTTGAAAACCCTCAAAAATCCTCAAAACGATGAAAAACGGCATGCTGTGCAAGACCGTAAGGCTATAGCCTTGCGTTTTTGCCAGATTTCGTCATTTTTTTGAAAATCTTTGAAATCATTAAAACGTCCGGGACCATGTACTATAGCCTTTGGTTTTTCTCAGATTTCGACATTTTTTTCAAAGATCCTCAAAACGATGAAAAACGGCATGCTGTGCAAGACCGTAAGGCTATAGGCTTGCGTTTTTGCCACGTTTTGTCATTTTTGGTAATTTTTCGAAAACCCTCAAAACGATGAAAAACCGTAAAGCTAAAGCCTTGTGTTTTTTTCGAAATTTTGACATTTTTCGAAACTCCTCAAAAGGATGAAAAATGGGATAATGTGCAAGACCGTGAGGCTATAGCTTGCGTTTTTGCCAGTTTTGTCATTTTTTGTCATTTCTCGAAAATCCTAAAAACGATGAAAAAACGCAAGGCTATAGCCTTGTGTTTTTTTGACATTTCGACATTTTTCGAAAATCCTCAAAAATCCTGAAAATTATGAAAAACGGCATGCTGTGCAAGACCGTAAAGCTATAGCCTTGCGTTTTTGCCAGATTTCGTCATTTTTTGAAAATCTTTGAAAACCATAAAAACGATGAAAACACGTAAGGCTATAGTCTTACCGTTTTTTCAAAATTTCGACATTTTTTGAAAACCCTCAAAAATCCTCAAAACGATGAAAAACGGCATGCTGTGCAAGACCGTAAGGCTATAGCCTTGCGTTTTTGCCAGATTCCATCATTTTTTGAAAATCTTTGAAAATCATTAAAACGATGAAAACACGTAAGGCTATAGCCTTACCGTTTTTTCAAAATTTCAACATTTTTTGAAAACCCTCAAAAATTCTCAAAACCGTAAGGCTATAGGCTTGCGTTTTTGCCAGATTTTGTCATTTTTTAAAAATCTTTGAAAATCATCAAAACGATGAAAACACGTAAGGCTATAGCCTTACCATTTTTTCAAAATTTCGACATTTTTTGAAAACCCTCAAAAATCCTCAAAACGATGAAAAACGGCATGCTGTGCAAGACCGTAAGGCTATAGGCTTGCGTTTTTGCCAGATTTTGTCATTTTTTTAAAATCTTCGAAAATCATCAAAACGATGAAAACACGTAAGGCTATAGCCTTACTGTTTTTTCCAAATTTCGACATTTTTTGAAAATCCTCAAAAATCCTCAAAACGATAAAAAACGGCATGCTGTGCAAGACCGTAAGGCTATAGGCTTGCGTTTTTGCCAGATTTTGTCATTTTTTGAAAATCTTCGAAAATCATCAAAATGATGAAAACACGTAAGGCTATAACCTTACTGTTTTTTCAAAATTTCGTCATTTTTTGAAAACCCTCAAAAATCCTCAAAACGATGAAAAACGGCATGCTGTGCAAGACCGTAAGGCTATAGGCTTGCGTTTTTTCCAGATTTTGTCATTTTTTGAAAATCTTCGAAAATCATCAAAACGATGAAAACACGTAAGGCTGTAGCCTTACCGTTTTTTCAAAATTTCGACATTTTTTGAAAACCCTCAAAAATCCTCAAAACGATGAAAAAACGGCATGCTGTGCAAGACTGTAAGGCTATAGCTTGCGTTTTTGCCAGATTTTGTCATTTTTTAAAATCTTTGAAAATCATGAAAACGATGAAAACACGTAAGGCTATAGCCTTACCATTTTTTCAAAATTTCGACATTTTTTGAAAACCCTCAAAAATCCTCAAAACGATGAAAAACGGCATGCTGTGCAAGACCGTAAGGCTATAGGCTTGCGTTTTTGCCAGATTTTGTCATTTTTTAAAAATCTTCGAAAATCATCAAAACGATGAAAACACGTAAGGCTATAGCCTTACTGTTTTTTCCAATTTCGACATTTTTGAAAATCCTCAAAAATCCTCAAAACGATAAAAACGGCATGCTGTGCAAGACCGTAAGGCTATAGGCTTGCGTTTTTGCCAGATTTTGTCATTTTTTGAAAATCTTCGAAAATCATCAAAATGATGAAAACACGTAAGGCTATAACCTTACTGTTTTTTCAAAATTTCGTCATTTTTTGAAAACCCTCAAAAATCCTCAAAACGATGAAAAACGGCATGCTGTGCAAGACCGTAAGGCTATAGGCTTGCGTTTTTTCCAGATTTTGTCATTTTTTGAAAATCTTCGAAAATCATCAAAACGATGAAAACACGTAAGGCTGTAGCCTTACCGTTTTTTCAAAATTTCGACATTTTTTGAAAACCCTCAAAAATCCTCAAAACGATGAAAAACGGCATGCTGTGCAAGACTGTAAGGCTATAGGCTTGCGTTTTTGCCAGATTTTGTCATTTTTTAAAAATCTTTGAAAATCATCAAAACGATGAAAACACGTAAGGCTATAGCCTTACCATTTTTTCAAAATTTCGACATTTTTTGAAAACCCTCAATAATCCTCAAAACGATGAAAAACGGCATGCTGTGCAAGACCGTAAGGCTATAGGCTTGCGTTTTTGCCAGATTTTGTCATTTTTTAAAAATCTTCGAAAATCATCAAAACGATGAAAACACGTAAGGCTATAGCCTTACTGTTTTTTCCAAATTTCGACATTTTTTGAAAACCCTCAAAAATCCTCAAAACGATAAAAAACGGCATGCTGTGCAAGACCGTAAGGCTATAGGCTTGCGTTTTTGCCAGATTTTGTCATTTTTTGAAAATCTTCGAAAATCATCAAAACGATGAAAACACGTAAGGCTATAACCTTACTGTTTTTTCAAAATTTCGTCATTTTTTGAAAACCTCAAAAATCCTCAAAACGATGAAAAACAGGCATGCTGTGCAAGACCGTAAGGCTATAGGCTTGCGTTTTTGCCAGATTTTGTCATTTTTTGAAAATCTTCGAAAATCATCAAAACGATGAAAACACGTAAGGCTATAGCCTTACCGTTTTTTCAAATTTCGACATTTTTTGAAAACACTCAAAAATCCTCAAAACGATGAAAAACGGCATGCTGTGCAAGACCGTAAGGCTATAGCCTTGCGTTTTTGCCAGATTTTGTCATTTTTTGAAAATCTTCTAAAATCATCAAAACGATGAAAACACGTAAGGCTATAGCCTTACCGTTTTTTCAAAATTTCGACATTTTTTGAAAACCCTCAAAAATCCTCAAAACGATGAATAACGGCATGCTGTGCAATACCGTAAGGCTATAGCCTTGCGTTTTTGCCAGATTTAGTCATTTTTTGAAAATCTTCGAAAATCATCAAAACGATGAAAACACGGAAGGCTATAGCCTACCCTTACTGTTTTTTCAAAATTTTGACATTTTTTGAAAACCCTCAAAAATCCTCAAAACGATGAAAAACGGCATGCTGTGCAAGACCGTAAGGCTATAGGCTTTTTTTTTTTGCTAGATTTTGTCATTTTTTAAAAATCTTCGAAAATCATCAAAACGATGAAAGCAGGGAAGGCTATACCCTTACTGTTTTTTAAAAATTTTGACATTTTTTGAAAACCCTCAAAAATCCTCAAAACGATGAAAAACGGCATGCTGTGCAAGACCGTAAGGCTATAGGCTTTTTTTTTTGCTAGATTTTGTCATTTTTTAAAAATCTTCGAAAATCATCAAAACGATGAAAACATGTAAGGCTATAGCCTTATCGTTTTTTCAAAATTTCAACATTTTTTGAAAACCATCAAAAATCCTCAAAACAATGAAAAACGGCATGCTGTGCAAGACCGTAAGGCTATAGGCTTCTTTTTTTGCTAGATTTTGTCATTTTTTGAAAATCTTCGAAATTCATCAAAACGATGAAAACACGTAAGGCTATAGCCTTACCGTTTTTTCAAAATTTCGACATTTTTTGAAAACCCTCAAAAATCCTCAAAACGGTGAATAACGGCATGCTGTGCAATACCGTAAGGCTATAGCCTTGCGTTTTTGCCAGATTTAGTCATTTTTTGAAAATCTTCGAAAATCATCAAAACGATGAAAACACGGAAGGCTATAGCCTTACTGTTTTTTCAAAATTTTGACATTTTTTGAAAACCCTCAAAAATCCTCAAAACGGTGAATAACGGCATGCTGTGCAATACCGTAAGGCTATAGCCTTGCGTTTTTGCCAGATTTAGTCATTTTTTGAAAATCTTCGAAAATCATCAAAAACGATGAAAACACGGAAGGCTATACCCTTACTGTTTTTTCAAAATTTTGACATTTTTTGAAAACCCTCAAAAATCCTCAAAACGATGAAAAACGGCATGCTGTGCAAGACCGTAAGGCTATAGGCTTCTTTTTTTGCTAGATTTTGTCATTTTTTGAAAATCTTCGAAAATCATCAAAACGATGAAAACACGTAAGGCTATAGCCTTACCGTTTTTTTGAAATTTCGACATTTTTTGAAAATCCTCAAAATCATCAAAACGATGAAAAACGGCATGCTGTGCAAGACTGTAAGGCTATAGGCTTGCGTTTTTTTTTTTTTTCAAATTCGACATTTTTCGAAAATCCTCAAAATCATTAAAACGATGAAAAAAAGCATGCTGTGCAAGACCGTAGGCTATAGCCTTGCGTTTTTGCCAGGTTTCGTCATTTTTTGAAAATCGTCAAAATCATGAAAAACCGTAAGGCTATAGCCTTGCCGTTTTTTCGAAATTTCGACATTTTTCGAAAATTCTCAAAATCCTCAAAAATCCTCAAAACGATGAAAAAAAGCTGCATGCTGTGCAAGACCGTAGGCTATAGCCTTGCGTTTTTGCCAGGTTTCGTCATTTTTTGAAAATCGTCAAAATCATGAAAAACCGTAAGGCTATAGCCTTGCCGTTTTTTCGAAATTTTGACATTTTTCGAAAATCCTCAAAATCCTCAAAAATCCTCAAAACGATGAAAAAAAGCATGCTGTGCAAGACCGTAGGCTATAGCCTTGCGTTTTTGCCAGGTTTCGTCATTTTTTGAAAATCGTCAAAATCATGAAAAACCGTAAGGCTATAGCCTTGCCGTTTTTTCGAAATTTCGACATTTTTCGAAATCCTCAAAATCCTCAAAAATCCTCAAAACGATGAAAAAAAGCATGCTGTGCAAGACCGTAGGCTATAGC
This sequence comes from Benthosema pterotum, assembly GCA_039105355.1. Classification (NCBI taxonomy): domain Eukaryota; kingdom Metazoa; phylum Chordata; class Actinopteri; order Myctophiformes; family Myctophidae; genus Benthosema; species Benthosema pterotum. Next base: position 36,169,278 of record CM076968.1, read on the forward strand.
CTTGCGTTTTTGCCAGGTTTCGTCATTTTTTGAAAATCGTCAAAATCATGAAAAACCGTAAGGCTATAGCCTTGCCGTTTTTTCGAAATTTGGACATTTTTCGAAAATCCTCAAAAATCCTCAAAAC
>CM076968.1:36169904-36177404 GCA_039105355.1 Benthosema pterotum
TTTTTTTGAAATTTCGACATTTTTCGAAAATCCTCAAAATCCTCAAAAATCCTCAAAACGATGAAAAAAAAGCATGCTGTGCAAGAGTAGATAGAAGAAAGAAAGAAAAAGGAGAGAGAGAGGAAAGAAGAAAAAAACAAAAAGGAAGTGAAAGAGGAGAGTGAAGAAGAGTAAGAGAAGGTACAGAGTAGAGAAAAGAAGGAGGGGAGAAGAGAAGAGAACCGTAGGCTATAGCCCTTGCGTTTTTGCCACGTTTCGTCATTTTTTGAAAATCGTCAAAATCATGAAAAACCGTAAGGCTATAGCCTTGCCGTTTTTTCGAAATTTCGACATTTTTCAAAAATCCTCAAAATCCTCAAAAATCCTCAAAACGATGAAAAAAAGCATGCTGTGCAAGACCGTAGGCTATAGCCTTGCGTTTTTGCCAGGTTTCGTCATTTTTTGAAAATCGTCAAAATCATGAAAAACCGTAAGGCTATAGCCTTGCCCGTTTTTTTTTTTTTTTTTTTTTTTTTTTTTTTTTTTTTCGAAATTTCGACATTTTTCGAAAATCCTCAAAATCCTCAAAAATCCTCAAAACGATGAAAAAAAGCATGCTGTGCAAGACCGTAGGCTATAGCCTTGCGTTTTTGCCAGGTTTCGTCATTTTTTGAAAATCGTCAAAATCATGAAAAAACGTAAGGCTATAGTCCTTGCCGTTTTTTCGAAATTTCGACATTTTTTGAAAATCCTCAAAATCCTCAAAAATCCTCAAAACGATGAAAAAAATGCTTGCTGGTGCAAGACCGTAGGCTATAGCCTTGCGTTTTTGCCAGGTTTTCGTCATTTTTTGAAAATCGTCAAAATCATGAAAAACTGTAAGGCTATAGACTTGCCGTTTTTTGCGAAATTTTGACATTTTTTCGAAATCCTACTAAATCCTCAAAAATCCTCAAAACAATGAAAAAAAGCATGCTGTGCAAGACGAGGCTATAGCCTTGTTGCGTTTTTGCCAGGTTTCGTCATTTTATGAAAATCGTCCAAATCATGAAAAAACCATAAGGCCTATAGCCTTGCGTTTTTTTCGAAATTTCGACATTTTTCGAAAATCCTCAAAATCCTCAAAAATCCTCAAAACGATGAAAAAAAGCATGCTGTGCAAGACCGTAGGCTATAGCCATGCGTTTTTGCCAGGTTTCGCCATTTTTTGAAAATCGTCAAAATCATGAAAAACCGTAAGGCTATAGCCTTGCCGTTTTTTTTTTTTTTTTTTTTTTTTTTTTTTTTTTTGAAATTTCGACATTTTTCGAAAATCCTCAAAATCCTCAAAAATCCTCAAAACGATGAAAAAAAGCATGCTGTGCAAGACCGTAGGCTATAGCCTTGCGTTTTTGCCAGGTTTCGTCATTTTTTTGAAAAATCGTCAAAATCATGAAAAACCGTAAGGCTATAGCCTTGCCGTTTTTTTCGAAATTTCGACATTTTTCAAAAATCCTCAAAATCCTCAAAAATCCTCAAAACGATGAAAAAAAGCATGCTGTGCAAGACCGTAGGCTATAGCCTTGCGTTTTTGCCAGGTTTCGTCATTTTTTGAAAATCGTCAAAATCATGAAAAACCGTAAGGCTATAGCCTTGCCGTTTTTTTTTTTTTTTTTTATTTTTTTTTTTTTTTTTTTTTTTTTTTTTTCGAAATTTCGACATTTTTCGAAAATCCTCAAAATCCTCAAAAATCCTCAAAACGATGAAAAAAAGCATGCTGTGCAAGACCGTAGGCTATAGCCTTGCGTTTTTGCCAGGTTTCGTCATTTTTTGAAAATCGTCAAAATCATGAAAAAACGTAAGGCTATAGCCTTGCCGTTTTTTCGAAATTTTCGACATTTTTTGAAAATCCTCAAATCCTCAAAAATCCTCAAAACGATGAAAAAAAAGCATGCTGTGGCAAGACCGTAGGCTATAGCCCTTGCGTTTTTGCCAGGTTTCGTCATTTTTTGAAAATCGTCAAAATCATGAAAACCTGTAAGGCTATAGACTTGCCGTTTTTTCGAAATTTTGACATTTTTCGAAAATCCTCAAAATCCTCAAAAATCCTCAAAACGATGAAAAAAAGCATGCTGTGCAAGACCGTAGGCTATAGCCTTGCGTTTTTGCCAGGTTTCGTCATTTTTTGAAAATCGTCAAAATCATGAAAAACCGTAAGGCTATAGCCTTGCGTTTTTCGAAATTTTGACATTTTTCTAAAATCCTCAAAATCCTCAAAAATCCTCAAAACGATGAAAAAAAGCATGCTGTGCAAGACCGTAGGCTATAGCCTTGCGTTTTTGCCAGGTTTCGTCATTTTTTGAAAATCGTCAAAATCATGAAAAACCGTAAGGCTATAGCCTTGCCGTTTTTTTTTTTTTTTTTTTTTGAAATTTTCGACATTTTTCGAAAATCCTCAAAATCCTCAAAAATCCTCAAAACGATGAAAAAAAGCATGCTGTGCAAGACCGTAGGCTATAGCCTTGCGTTTTTGCCAGGTTTCGTCATTTTTTGAAAATCGTCAAAATCATGAAAAACCGTAAGGCTATAGCCTTGCCGTTTTTTTTTTTTTTTTTTTTTTTTTTTTTTTTTTTTGAAAATTTCGACATTTTTCGAAAATCCTCAAAATCCTCAAAAATCCTCAAAACGATGAAAAAAAGCATGCTGTGCAAGACCGTAGGCTATAGCCTTGCGTTTTTTTGGCCAGGTTTCGTCATTTTTGTGAAATCGTCAAAATCATGAAAAACCGTAAGGCTATAGCCTTGCCGTTTTTTCGAAATTTCGACATTTTTTGAAAATCCTCAAAATCCTCAAAAATCCTCAAAACGATGAAAAAAAGCATGCTGTGCAAGACCGTAGGCTATAGCCTTGCGTTTTTTGCCAGGTTTCGTCATTTTTTGAAAATCGTCAAAATCATGAAAAACGTAAGGCTATAGCCTTGTGCCGTTTTGAAATTTTCGACATTTTTCGAAAATCCTCAAATCCTCAAAAATCCTCAAAACGATGAAAAAAAGCATGCTGTGCAAGACCGTAGGCTATAGCCTTGCGTTTTTGCCAGGTTTCGTCATTTTTTGAAAATCGTCAAATCATGAAAACCGTAAGCTATAGCCTTGCGTTTTTTTTCGAAATTTTGACATTTTTCGAAAATTCCTCAAAATCCTCAAAATCCTCAAAAAACGATGAAAAAAAGCATGCTGTGCAAGACCGTAGGCTATAGCCTTGCGTTTTTGCCAGGTTTTCGTCATTTTTTGAAAATCGTCAAAATCATGAAAAACTGTAAGGCTATAGACTTGCCGTTTTTTTTTCGAAATTTTTGACATTTTTCGAAAATCTCAAAATCCTCAAAATCCTCAACAATGAAAAAAAAGCATGCTGTGCAAGACCGTAGGCTATAGCCTTGCGTTTTTGCCAGGTTTTCGTCATTTTTATGAAAATCGTCAAAATCATGAAAAACCATAAGGCTATAGCCTTGCGTTTTTTTTTCGAAATTTTGACATTTTCGAAAATCCTCAAATCCTCAAAAATTCTCAAAACGATGAAAAAAAGCATGCTGTGCAAGACCGTAGGCTATAGCCTTGCGTTTTTGCCATGTTTCGCCATTTTTTTTTGAAAATCGTCAAAATCATGAAAAACCGTAATGCTATAGCCTTGCCGTTTTTTTTTTTTTTTTTTTTTGAAATTTCGACATTTTTCGAAAATCCTCAAAATCCTCAAAAATCCTCAAAACGATGAAAAAAAGCATGCTGTGCAAGACCGTAGGCTATAGCCTTGCGTTTTTGCCAGGTTTCGTCATTTTTTGAAAATCGTCAAAATCATGAAAAAACCGTAAGGCTATAGCCTTGCCGTTTTTTTTCGAAATTTCGACATTTTCGAAAATCCTCAAAATCCTCAAAAATCCTCAAAACGATGAAAAAAAAGCATGCTGTGCAAGACCGTAGGCTATAGCCTTGCGTTTTTGCCAGGTTTCGTCATTTTTTGAAAATCGTCAAAATCATGAAAAACCGTAAGGCTATAGCCTTGCGTTTTTTTTTTTTTTTTTTTTTTTTTTTTTTTTTTTTTTTCGAAATTTCGACATTTTTCGAAAATCCCTCAAAATCCTCAAAACGATGAAAAAAAAGCATGCTGGTGCAAGACCGTAGGCTATAGCCTTGCGTTTTTTGCCAGGATTTTCGACATTTTTCGAAAATCCTCAAATCCTCAAAAAATCCTCAAAACGATGAAAAAAAAGCATGCTGTGCAAGACCGTAGGCTATAGCCTTGCGTTTTTGCCAGGTTTCGTCATTTTTTGAAAATCGTCAAAATCATGAAAAACCGTAAGGCTATAGCCTTGCCGTTTTTTTCGAAATGTCGACATTTTTCGAAAATCCTCAAAATCCTCAAAAATCCTCAAAACGATGAAAAAAACATGCTGTGCAAGACCGTAGGCTATAGCCTTGCGTTTTTGCCAGGTTTCGTCATTTTTTGAAAATCGTCAAAATCATGAAAAACCGTAAGGCTATAGCCTTGCGTTTTTTTTTTTTCGAAATTTTGACATTTTTCGAAAATCCTCAAAATCCTCAAAAATCCTCAAAACGATGAAAAAAAGCATGCTGTGCAAGACCGTAGGCTATAGCCTTGCGTTTTTGCCAGGTTTCGTCATTTTTTGAAAATCGTCAAAATCATGAAAAAAACCGTAAGGCTATAGCCTTGCGTTTTTTTTTTTTTTTTCGAAAATTTTGACATTTTTCGAAAATCCTCAAAATCCTCAAAACGATGAAAAAAAAGCATGCTGTGCAAGACCGTAAGGCTATAGCCTTGCGTTTTTGCCAGGTTTCGTCATTTTTTGGAAAATCGTCAAAATCATGAAAAACTGTAAGGCTATAGCCTTGCCGTTTTTTCGAAATTTTGACATTTTTCGAAAATCCTCAAAATCCTCAAAAATCCTCAAAACAATGAAAAAAAGCATGCTGTGCAAGACCGTAGGCTATAGCCTTGCGTTTTTGCCAGGTTTCGTCATTTTATGAAAATCGTCAAAATCATGAAAAACCATAAGGCTATAGCCTTGCGTTTTTTCGAAATTTTGACATTTTTCGAAAATCCTCAAAATCCTCAAAAATCCTCAAAACGATGAAAAAAAGCATGCTGTGCAAGACCGTAGGCTATAGCCTTGCGTTTTTGCCAGGTTTCGCCATTTTTTGAAAATCGTCAAAATCATGAAAAACCGTAAGGCTATAGCCTTGCCGTTTTTTTTTTTTTTTTTTTTTTTTTTTAAATTTCGACATTTTTCGAAAATCATCCTCAAAATCCTCAAAATCCTCAAAACGATGAAAAAAAAAAGCATGCTGTGCAAGACCGTAGGCTATAGCCTTGCGTTTTTGCCAGGTTTCGTCATTTTTTGAAAATCGTCAAATCATGAAAAACGTAAGGCTATAGCCTTGCCGTTTTTTTTCGAAATTTCGACATTTTTCAAAAATCCTCAAAATCCTCAAAAATCCTCAAAACGATGAAAAAAAAGCATGCTGTGCAAGACCGTAGGCTATAGCCTTGCGTTTTTGCCAGGTTTCGTCATTTTTTGAAAATCGTCAAAATCATGAAAAACCGTAAGGCTATAGCCTTGCCGTTTTTTTTTTTTTTTTTTTTTTTTTTTTTTTTTTTTTTTTTTTCGAAATTTCGACATTTTTCGAAAATCCTCAAAATCCTCAAAAATCCTCAAAACGATGAAAAAAAAGCATGCTGTGCAAGACCGTAGGCTATAGCCTTGCGTTTTTGCCAGGTTTCGTCATTTTTTGAAAATCGTCAAAATCATGAAAAAACGTAAGGCTATAGCCTTGCCGTTTTTTCGAAATTTCGACATTTTTTGAAAATCCTCAAAATCCTCAAAAATCCTCAAAACGATGAAAAAAATGCATGCTGTGCAAGACCGTAGGCTATAGCCTTGCGTTTTTGCCAGGTTTCGTCATTTTTTGAAAATCGTCAAAATCATGAAAAACTGTAAGGCTATAGCCTTGCCGTTTTTTTCGAAATTTTGACATTTTTCGAAAATCCTCAAAATCCTCAAAAATCCTCAAAACAATGAAAAAAAGCATGCTGTGCAAGACCGTAGGCTATAGCCTTGCGTTTTGCCAGGTTTCGTCATTTTTTGAAAATCGTCAAAATCATGAAAAACCATAAGGCTATAGCCTTGCGTTTTTTTCGAAATTTTGACATTTTTCTAAAATCCTCAAAATCCTCAAAAATCCTCAAAACGATGAAAAAAAGCATGCTGTGCAAGACCGTAGGCTATAGCCTTGCGTTTTTGCCAGGTTTCGTCATTTTTTGAAAATCGTCAAAATCATGAAAAACCGTAAGGCTATAGCCTTGCCGTTTTTTTTTTTTTTTTTTTTTTTTGAAATTTCGACATTTTTCGAAAATCCTCAAAATCCTCAAAAATCCTCAAAACGATGAAAAAAAAGCATGCTGTGCAAGACCGTAGGCTATAGCCTTGCGTTTTTGCCAGGTTTCGTCATTTTTTGAAAATCGTCAAAATCATGAAAAACCGTAAGGCTATAGCCTTGCCGTTTTTTTTCGAAATTTTCGACATTTTTCAAAAATCCTCAAAATCCTCAAAAATCCTCAAAACGATGAAAAAAAGCATGCTGTGCAAGACCGTAGGCTATAGCCTTGCGTTTTTGCCAGGTTTCGTCATTTTTTGAAAATCGTCAAAATCATGAAAAACCGTAAGGCTATAGCCTTGCCGTTTTTTTTTTTTTTTTTTTTTTTTTTTTTTTTTTTTTTCGAAATTTCGACATTTTTCGAAAATCCTCAAAATCCTCAAAAATCCTCAAAACGATGAAAAAAAGCATGCTGTGCAAGACCGTAGGCTATAGCCTTGCGTTTTTGCCAGGTTTCGTCATTTTTTGAAAATCGTCAAAATCATGAAAAAACGTAAGGCTATAGCCTTGCCGTTTTTTCGAAATTTTCGACATTTTTTGAAAATCCTCAAAATCCTCAAAAATCCTCAAAACGATGAAAAAAAAGCATGCTGTGCAAGACCGTAGGCTATAGCCTTGCGTTTTTGCCAGGTTTCGTCATTTTTTGAAAATCGTCAAAATCATGAAAAACTGTAAGGCTATAGCCTTGCCGTTTTTTCGAAATTTTGACATTTTTCGAAAATCCTCAAAATCCTCAAAAATCCTCAAAACGATGAAAAAAAGCATGCTGTGCAAGACCGTAGGCTATAGCCTTGCGTTTTTGCCAGGTTTCGTCATTTTATGAAAATCGTCAAAATCATGAAAAACCATAAGGCTATAGCCTTGCGTTTTTTCGAAATTTTGACATTTTTCGAAAATCCTCAAAATCCTCAAAAATCCTCAAAACGATGAAAAAAAGCATGCTGTGCAAGACCGTAGGCTATAGCCTTGCGTTTTTGCCAGGTTTCGTCATTTTTTGAAAATCGTCAAAATCATGAAAAACCGTAATGCTATAGCCTTGCCGTTTTTTTTTTTTTTTTTTTTTGAAATTTCGACATTTTTCGAAAATCCTCAA
>CM076968.1:36182404-36309904 GCA_039105355.1 Benthosema pterotum
TGCTGTGCAAGACCATAGGCTATAGCCTTGCGTTTTTGCCAGGTTTCGTCATTTTTTGAAAATCGTCAAAATCATGAAAAACCGTAAGGCTATAGCCTTGCCGTTTTTTCGAAATTTCGACATTTTTCGAAAATCCTCAAAATCCTCAAAACAATGAAAAAAAGCATGCTGTGCAAGACCGTAGGCTATAGCCTTGCGTTTTTGCCAGGTTTCGTCATTTTTTGAAAATCGTCAAAATCATGAAAAACCGTAAGGCTATAGCCTTGCCGTTTTTTCGAAATTTTGACATTTTTCGAAAATCCTCAAAAATCCTCAAAACGATGAAAAAAAGCATGCTGTGCAAGACCGTAGGCTATAGCCTTGCGTTTTTGCCAGGTTTCGTCATTTTTTGAAAATCGTCAAAATCATGAAAAACCGTAAGGCTATAGCCTTGTCGTTTTTTCGAAATTTTGACATTTTTCGAAAATCCTCAAAATCCTCAAAAATCCTCAAAACGATGAAAAAAAGCATGCTGTGCAAGACCGTAGGCTATAGCCTTGCGTTTTTGCCAGGTTTCGTCATTTTTTGAAAATCGTCAAAATCATGAAAAAACCGTAAGGCTATAGCCTTGCCGTTTTTTTTTTTTTTTTTTTTTTTTTTCGAAATTTCGACATTTTTCGAAAATCCTCAAAATCCTCAAAAATCCTCAAAACGATGAAAAAAAAGCATGCTGTGCAAGACCGTAGGCTATAGCCTTGCGTTTTTGCCAGGTTTCGTCATTTTTTGAAAATCGTCAAAATCATGAAAAACCGTAAGGCTATAGCCTTGCCGTTTTTTTTGAAATTTCGACATTTTTCAAAAATCCTCAAAATCCTCAAAAATCCTCAAAACGATGAAAAAAAAGCATGCTGTGCAAGACCGTAGGCTATAGCCTTGCGTTTTTGCCAGGTTTCGTCATTTTTTTGAAAATCGTCAAAATCATGAAAAACCGTAAGGCTATAGCCTTACCGTTTTTTCAAAATTTCGACATTCTTTGAAAACCCTCAAAAATCCTCAAAACGGTGAAAAACGGCATGCTGTGCAAGACCATAAGGCTACAGCCTTGCGTTTTTGCCAGATTTCGTCATTTTTTAAAAATCTATGAAAATCATCAAAACGATGAAAACACGTAAGGCTATAGCCTTACCGTTTTTTCAAAATTTTGACATTTTTTGAAAACCCTCAAAAATCCTCAAAACGATGAAAAACGGCATGCTGTGCAAGACCGTAAGGCTATAGGCTTGCGTTTTTACCAGATTTTGTCATTTTTTGAAAATCTTCGAAAATCATCAAAACGATGAAAACACGTAAGGCTATAGCCTTACCGTTTTTTCAAAATTTCGACATTTTTTGAAAACCCTCAAAAATCCTCAAAACGATGAAAAACGGCATGCTGTGCAAGACCGTAAGGCTATAGGCTTCTTTTTTTGCTAGATTTTGTCATTTTTTAAAAATCTTTGAAAATCATCAAAACGATGAAAACACGTAAGGCTATAGCCTTATCGTTTTTTCAAAATTTCGACATTTTTTGAAAACCCTCAAAAATCCTCAAAACGATGAAAAACGGCATGCTGTGCAAGACCGTAAGGCTATAGGCTTGCGTTTTTGCCAGATTTTGTCATTTTTTGATAATCTTCGAAAATCATCAAAATGATGAAAACACGTAAGGCTATAGCCTTACTGTTTTTTTCCAAATTTCGACATTTCTTGAAAACCCTCAAAAATCCTCAAAGCGATGAAAAACGGCATGCTGTGCAAGACCGTAAGGCTATAGGCTTGCGTTTTTGCCAGATTTTGTCATTTTTTGAAAATCTTCGAAAATCATCAAAACGATGAAAACACATAAGGCTATAGCCTTACCGTTTTTTCAAAATTTCGACATTTTTTGAAAACTCTCAAAAATCCTCAAAACATTGAAAAAAGGCATGCTGTGCAAGACCGTAAGGCTATAGGCTTCTTTTTTTGCTAGATTTCGTCATTTTTTTTAAAATCTTCGAAAATCATCAAAACGATGAAAACATGTAAGGCTATAGCCTTATCGTTTTTTCAAAATTTCGACATTTTTTGAAAACCCTCAAAAATCCTCAAAACGATGAAAAACGGCATGCTGTGCAAGACCGTAAGGCTATAGGCTTGCGTTTTTGCCAGATTTTGTCATTTTTTGAAAATCTTCTAAAATCATCAAAACGATGAAAACACGTAAGGCTATAGCCTTAGCGTTTTTTCCAAAATTTCGACATTTTTTGAAAACCCTCAAAAATCCTCAAAACAATGAAAAACGGCATGCTGTGCAAGACCGTAAGGCTATAGGCTTGCCGTTTTTCATTGTTTTTGATGATTTTTGAAAAATCAAGAATTTTCAACATACTATAGTACATCGAAAATCTTCAAAAACAATAATTTTCAAAAAATTACGAAATGAAGAAAAACGGCAGGCTATAGCACCTGGTTTCGCACAACATGCTATAGTATGCCGTTTGTCATAGTTTTGAGGGATTTTTGGAAAATGTTTTAAAACAAGGATTTTCGACATAATATAGTGCATCGAAAATCCTTGAAAACGAAAAATTTCAAAAAATGACGAAATTGAAGAAAAACAACAGGCTATAGCACCTGGTGCTGGACAACATGCAGTATTTTCATCGCTTTTGAGGATTTTTGAAAAATATCGAAATCAAGAATTTTTGACATACTATAGTATGTTGAAAATCCATGAAAACGGCGATTTTCAAAAAATCACAAAATCAATGAAAAACGATATAGCATCTGGTTTCGGACATGCCATAGTGTGCCGTTTTTCATAATTTTTAGAGATTTTCGGAAAATGTTGAAATCAAGGATTTTCGACATACTATAGTATGTTGAACAATAATGCCGTTTTTCATCGTTTTTGAGGATTTCCGGAAAATGTCGAAATTGAGAATAGAAAGAAAAATTGAGAAAAGAAAAATAAATCATGTAAATACAGCCCATTGACCATGGCACCGCAGGGAATTGAACCCCGTTCCGGTAAACCAGAAGTACCACTACCGGTGTCTTAGTTTTTGGTTCAAGCTTGCTTTACAAGTCCATTCGTTTAAATGTAAACTTTACATTTCAACAGTAAAGTAATTTCCACATTTTACATTGTAGAAAAAAATCGTATAGAAAGAAGAAAAATTTCCATAATTTCTTCCAAATCCTTGAAAATGATGGAAAATGACATACTATAGTATGTCGACATACAAGTATGTTTTTTTTTTTTTTTTTTTTTTTTTTTTTTTTTTTTTTTTTGCGGTTTCATCATTTTGACATTTTTTGGAAATCTTCGAAAATGATGGAAAAGGGGATAAGACTACTGTAGTTTGTCGATTTTCCTCTACTTCAACATTTTTCAGAATTCCTCAAAATTCCTTAAAAATGGTGAAAAACAACATACTATATACATACTATACTTACTAACATGCTATACTACATCGGCTTGTATGCTATCCAAGCCGATCTAGTATGACGAAACCGAAAACACATGATGTGGTTTTCTCTTAAAATACAATGCTTAGTATTCATTTTTTATAGACTTTGTAACCTAACTCTATGGACACCAGCATGTTAAAGAAGCAGGGGCCATTGTATTCAATGAAAATACATCACAATAAATCATGTAAATACACCCATTGACCATGGCACCGCAGGGAATTGAACCCCGTTCCGGTAAACCAGAAGTACCACTACCGGTGTCTTAGTTTTTGGTTCCAGCTTGCTTTACAAGTCCATTCGTTTAAATGTAAACTTTACATTTCAACAGTAAAGTAATTTCCACATTTTACATTGTAGAAAAAAATCGTATAGAAAGAAGAAAAACACAGAAGCACAAAACTAACATGAATGAATTAACAGTTCAATACCATGAACTATAGTGTAGTTTTTCGCAATTTTCATAATTTCTTCCAAATCCTTGAAAATAATGGAAAATGACATACTATAGTATGTCGACATACAAGTATGTTGTTTTTTGCGGTTTCATCATTTTGACATTTTTTGGAAATCTTCGAAAATGATGGAAAAGGGGATAAGACTACTGTAGTTTGTCGATTTTCCTCTACTTCAACATTTTTCAGAATTCCTCAAAATTCCTTAAAAATGGTGAAAAACAACATACTATATACATACTATACTTACTAACATGCTATGCTACATCGGCTTGTATGCTATCCAAGCCGATGTAGTATAGCTGTTGTTTTTCCTCGATTTCAACAATTTTTCCAAAAATCCTAAAAAATATATGAAAAACGGCATACTAGTGTAGTATAGTGTCCAGGAGGGCCGAAATACATTTGCGACCGCAACATAACTCGTGATGGTTTTTATAACCGTTGCAATGGTTTCATAACCGTAGGAGCTGTTAGCATTCGCAATCGTTGTTAAGTGTTAGGGTTAGGTTTGGTTAAGGTTAGGTTTAGGCATAGGTTTTACTGAGGTTATGTTTAGGGTTAGGGTTTAGAGTTATATTTGACTGTTATACAAAACGGTTGCACCAGTTATGAAACCGCCACTACTGTTACGCAGAACGGTCGTGGCTATATGCAAAACAGTAGCAACTGCTATGCAAAACGGTTGTGATGGTTATGAAACCGTCGCGACTTACATGCAAATGGTTTCCGCTGTCTCTCATAGTATGTTGTCCAAGACCATGTAGCCTCAAAAACCACAGAAAACAGCATACTACTGTGTAATTGTATAAACAACATACTATAGTATGTTGTTTTTCTTTGAGATTTTTCGAAGATCTTCAAAAACTTGGCATACTATAGTATGTTGTCCAAGGCCATGTGCTATAGCCTGTCGATTTTGCTAGGTTTCCAGATTTTTGGAAAATCCTCGAAAATGGCGAAAAATGGCATACTATAATATGTTTTTCATCATTTTTATAGAATTTTTAAGAAATTATAAAAAATGCAAAAAAAACATACTACAGTTCATGGTTTCAGACATCATACTATAGTATGTTGTTTGTCAATATTTTCAAGGATTTTTTTTTTGTTATCAAATGTTTTTTATTTACGAAAATAGACAAAAAATAGGTTATTCCGAGAATGAAATATTAAAAAAACAAGAACAAAATTTTAAAAAGACAAAAACAACCCCATCCAACCCTCCCCCCGGGACCAATGAAGCCATCAAGAAAATAAAGAATAAGTAAATAAATAATAATAGCAAATACAAATATACTGTGCACAATTAAGACAGAGATTATAAGACCTAACCTAACATGTTCTTAACTGCATCTGCAATGCAAGACCAAATATTAACATTCTCCTCCTTTGCTCCATGTAACCTTGCTGTTGATATATAATATCTAGGAAGGTTAAGGTCCATTGATGGAAAGATAGGCTTGATAGAAGGAGGTCTCCAACGCGTAGCAAATATTTTCAAGGATTTTGAAGAAATGATGAAAAACACAAAAACCGAAATACTTAAAAAGTTTATCAAAATAGTAAAAAAAAAAAAAAAAAAAAAAAAGGATAAGGCGTTTGGGATAAGGGTTTAGCGTGTAACAAAAATGGAGCCCATAAAGTCATCTATGGTATCTGGCATGACTAACGTGTATATAGGGCAGGCTAAACAGTATAGTGCTATTTGCCACATCTGGTGCTATGACTTTTATTGGTTCCATTTTGCCCCATTTGTCTAAAGGTATATCCCTTTGCACAATGACAAATGATGTATCACCTTTAAGGATCGGTGCTATCAACACCTGCTATCAACAAGAGGTGCTATATAGCACCATTTGAAAAAAGGTGCTATATAGCACCATTTGACAAAGGTGTTACAAAAAGGTGCTATGGAGAACCTTGGTGCTATACATGGTTCCCATATGATCACGGGCGAATAACCGATTTTGGTTCTATTAAGCACCTTTTTTATTTAAGTCTACAGCAGGCAATCTGTACCCTTTACTACCACCAGAGGGTGCTAGTAAAGAGTGATACGCGTAATTAAAAGAAAATTAACTTATTAAAATAAACTTATTTGAGAAGTCTTTTCAAAGATTCTTTAATTTGTAAGTTTTACATCATTTCAGTTTACTTCACTTCTCATTTTTACAACAATATTCTTTAAGTGCATCACAATATATATAAAAAGACAAAAAGAATTAGTTTCCCCCAATATCAATGGTGTGAAAGTTTAAAATAACATGTAATTGAATGTTCCCAGGTGAACACATCAAATATCTCAATTATTATAGTTTTTTTTTTTTTGTTGTTGTTAGATTTTTTTTCCAGTTGTTTCAATAACGGCCACGCCAACGACCATGCCCTGAAAAATATAATTAATTGATTAATTAAACAAACAAACATTAAGAAATTAGTTTGAATGTGATAATGTAATATTAAAAAATCAAGATGGGATGTGATTATTCTGACAATATTTAAATAACAATATTATCAGAATAATTTAAAAAATGCTTAAAGATTAGTACAGAGACAACTAGGTGCAGTTGTATGCAGTTGACATTTTTTGAAGTGTACCAACGGGGGGCGCTTTTTCACCAATACAGAGTACATAGCACCACTCAGTTTACTTATTGGTGTGATTTTTAAATCACACCAATTAACGATAATAAATAAATAAACAATGTATTACTTACTTCTACACACGGGAGGCTCAGAGCTCCATTGTCCATTGATGTCACAGGACACGGTGGTGGACCCCTCCAACACGTACCCCGAGGTACAGTGATATGTCACTGCGTCTCTGTGCTTGTAGGGTGGTCTTAATGCCCCCGTCCTGTAGGCGTGTACCACATGGCGGAGGTTTGGGCAGGATATTTCTGGAAGGAGAGATTCAACAAGCGGCCCTCAGTGACCTAATATTGTCCTTGTCACAAGACTCTTCTTCACCAAAATAACTTCTGGAACTGCGTCCATTCTATGACTGGTGTTAACATCAATCATGCTGCAAGTATACAGCTGTCGCAATTAGGACATTTGTTGAAAATTTCTCTGATATCCAGTATTTCTGTAAACAAGGTGCACAGGGCAGATATTACAAAATCAAAATAGTAGCTCTGGAAGCACAAAGCTTGTAGATCTGCTATTTCCTTTTTTCCAACATGACTATGTTGATTGTGCAAAGCCCATGACCATTGGCCAAAGGGTGGTGCTATAGCACTCATCTGAAAATGCAAACTTTGAACACTCATAACTCCTGAACCACTTGACTGTTGGCAAAGTAACGTATATGCACGTATGTGTCTCCTTACTTTCGTATTTTGACCTCTGACCTTTAGATGAGCCGCCATCTTGAATTATATGAAAAACAGTTAAAATGCATCTCCTCCTACAATCTTAGTTCAAAATACATATAAACATACACATGAACTTTGGAGCCATACAAACATGAAATGGGTGTCAATTTTGTTTTTAGTGAAAAAAAATATGTTTTTACTAGCCAATGAAAATTGCTCGTTTGAGAAAATTCTTCTATTGCCCCTAATCTATAGCGTGGGTAAACCGACTCCATCTGCTGGACAACATGCATCCCATGCCCTCCAGCATGGAAATATTGGAGGGGGGAGGGGCGGTTTATGAGGCTACCTAATCTTTGGTAATGTTTGGTAGAGGAGGATGCTCAAATGGGGGGCGCAATAGTAATTCTTTGAAACTGAAACATTTGAACAATCATCACTCAGGGCTCGTTTGGCCAAAAATCATGGGACTTCTTTCTACATGTTCCTTTACTCATGTGGGCACATCTGTCGCTTTGACCGGTAAGCTCCACCCCGCCATTTTAAGCAGTTTGAAAAATGCTTATGCCTGATTTTCTGCCTGGATTTTTGATCAATTTGCATGAAACGTGCTACGTGTTAACTTTAGCCCCATCCGGACAAAGGTTCAGCAGCAAATTTGTTTTCAGCAAAAAATGACGTTTCTATAAGCCAATGAAAATTGCTGGTTTGTGGAAATTCTTCTTCTGCTTGTTTCTCTCTGGCAACACTGGCGCAAATACATTGTATATGTACATTGTCATATGATTTTGAAATTATTGTAGAGGGCATGCTAGATAGCAAAAAAATAAATCCTATTCCAATTGATCAAGGGGGAGCGCTATAGCATTATTTGTAAATCAAACTTGCCCAAACTTGCCTAAAGAGACAACACAACTGATCATTAAGAATACTGAATGTGTTTGCTTTTCCAATAGAACTTGCGTCTGTTGGGTGGCTACATTGGTAGAGAGGCTACATTTGGCACCTCGGAATATGTAGGAAACATGCACAATGTCATATGGTCTTCTATGTCTGAAGTTCATCTTTCTATGGCATATTTGTGCTTGTCATACTGCTTAGTGCCACCTTCTGAGTTGTTTCATTGTTATCAACAATGAATTATTCAGTCTGGATAGCTCACTCAGTAGAGTGCCAGGTTTAGGACCAAAAGGCTAAGGGTTCAAGTCCAGGTACTGACAACACAATGTGTGAGCCTTCAAGAACCCTGGACTGCTCCCAGAATTACATAATGTACTGTATTTCCCAAGCTCAGTCTTCCATCTTTCTATGGCTTATTTGTGCATATTGTTCTTATTGCTTTAGCTGCTTGCTTGGTCCCGTCTTATCGCTGCTTGCAGCTAGATTTATACTTATACTTGTGACAAGTATAAGTAATTATATATAAATATTCACTTTAAATACGTTTACTTTATAAGTATGCTTACTTTGACCTGTTCTCAACAAGGCCATCTGTCCACGATAATGCCAAGCAACCAAATGTGATTTTAACTAAAATCCAAGCCAGCATCACATGGTACCTTTGCATGTGGGAGCTGGGGAGCTCCAGGTTCCATCCTTGGTGCACAAGAGTTGACTGTCTCCAATGAGTGTCCCCTTACGGCAGCGGTAGGTCACCACGCTGAGGTACGTGTAGGTCTCATACGCTCCTGACATCACTGCATCTGCCACCGATGGCGGTTCTGGGCATTGCACGGCTGGAAGACATATTGTTTTGTATATTCTTCATTAAAGGGACACATCGCCCACTTTGCATCCAGATCTTATCCACCCTGTGGATAAGGATAGGGCTGTCTTACTGAGATTTAGTATATACAGGTATGTATATATTTGTATATAGCCTCTCTCTCTCTCATATATATATGTGACACCTTCTATCTGTCCTGCCTGCTGTCTCACAATGATGTACCAAGTCCAGGTTGGAGCTGAAGAGTGTGGTTTATTCTGCAGTGGAGAACTGTAGAAATACAGTGGGACACAAAACCACAGCTCAGATACAGTACAGCTACATGCAGTGTGGTCATCTCCCTCAGCATTGAGTTACAATGTACTCATAGTGATCGTATAGTGGTTATGTTTTACATTTAGTCTTTTTTTACACACATGTATTCAATACATGAATTCAATATCATTCATACAACACAACACAATGCATTACATTACACTATGTAATATAAAAGAATATTCCTCTCTAAAGCTCCGTTTTTATATATAGGAAATAAACATGAACCAGTGCCCCCTGCTGGAATAAATGCAAAATTGCAGGTAGGCCACTGTAATTAGTTTGCATACTGTCCGAAAATAATAATAAAAAAACACAACTAAACAGGTTTACATACACACAGGACATACCTGTAGAAATACAGTGGGACACAAAACCACAGCTCAGATACAGTACAGCTACATGCAGTGTGGTCATCTCCTGTTAGAAATAACATGCTCCATGTCAGTGGATCATTATAACACACACATTAGCAGAGGGGCTAGCAACATGCTAATCGTTTTTTTGTTAAACAGTGAAATAAGCAATTCCACACCATGTAACACCAAATCGAGTGTTACTGCATAACTTTATGACAACATGACTGCATATCTGGTCATTTATATGGAGCATAGATATTTATAATTAATTCGTTTTTGTTTCAGTAAACAGGAGACCATCTTACCCTCAGCATTGAGTTACAATGTACTGAGGGTTACCCACAATGCAACACAACGTCTTCAGAATAGAAGCATCATATACCAACTAATAGCTATGGCTGTGTCCCAAGTTTAACATAATTGAACTATTAACAAAGTATTTTTAACACTGTTACATATATACAACGTGTGTGTGTGTGTGTGTGTGTGTGTGTGTGTGTGTGTGTGTGTGTGTGTGTGTGTGTGTGTGTGTGTGTGTGTGTGTGTGTGTGTGTGTGTGTGTGTGTGTGTGTGTGTTAGCCGCATTGCGACGTTAGATTCTTTTCTTTTATATTGGGAATTTATGTGAATCTAGCGTCGCATATGGCTCCATTCACTCGACTGCTGTCTAAATGTCACCAGTGATCTGCTTGTATTCAACAAGTCAAACTCACCAACTTTGCAGCTGTAGAGAAAGCTTGATACATCCTCTGTCGATCTGCAAGGGTTTTGTGCCATAAAAATCCACCGTAGAGCTATTATGAGCTACTTTCTGTCCTGGGTATTCCACAACAAACATCACAGCTGCCATTTTGCCAAACAAGGTGTGCACCTGGTGTGTGTCAGTCTATAAAACAAGCACGCGCCCTTGGCTCTTATTTGGCAAGATGGCAGCGGTGATGTTTGTTGTGGAATACCCAGGACAGAAAGTAGCTCATAATAGGTCTACGGTGGATTTTTATGGCACAAAACCCTTGCAGATCGACAGAGGATGTGGCAAGCTTTCTCTACAGCTGCAAAGTTGGTGAGTTTGACTTGTTGAATACAAGCAGATCACTGGTGACATTTAGACAGCAGTCGAGTGAATGGAGCCATATGCGACTCTAGATTCACATAAATTCCCAATATAAAAGAAAAGAATCTAACGTCGCAATGCGGCTATGTCTGTGTGTGTGTGTGTGTGTGTGTAAGAAATGGCACCCTTTTAACATTGGCATATTATAGCGCCTGGTGGAGACCTGTGCCCAGAAGGGCACTTTTCTAGTTCATTTATGTTTCGTCTTTGTCTGTTGGTTCAGTTTGTCATTAGTTTCCACTTGAGAAAAATAAAGTAATTTACAAACAAAACACAAACCGTCAAACAGGCACATGCTAAATACTGTATGAAAGATGCTGTATAAATGCACCATTTAAGATTAATTTGACATCCTCCTCAGACAAAGGACAATTTCTATGATTGTAGTTGTAACTGCAATACGGTTTTCAGTTATTTTTATTATTCATTATAAAAAACGAATTATTAT
Organism: Benthosema pterotum; assembly: GCA_039105355.1. Lineage (NCBI taxonomy): Eukaryota > Metazoa > Chordata > Actinopteri > Myctophiformes > Myctophidae > Benthosema > Benthosema pterotum. The sequence goes on from CM076968.1 coordinate 36,193,613, forward strand.
TATTATTAATATTATTACACACATTGACAGTAGTTTGTGCATATCATGAGCAGATGAAAGCCATCAGCTGTCTATCAGATAGCTCACTCACCTTCACACACAGGAATCCGACCATCCCATACTCCTGAACTCATGCAGTATCTGGTTTTGTGGCCGACCATGTCATACCTGGCAACAGAGTGCAAATGAAAGTAGTTATTTATTAAACACATGGACTACAGATCAGCAATAACACATAATATACCATAGCCTATATAGTGTTGATTTACATTTTGATTCATTCACCATTTTTTCTCTGCAACTACAGTTGATTTAGTCGACTAAAATGTATTTTGGCAGGCCTCGATGGTGTCATAAAAGTTGCTTTTAAGCAAATATGACTCATCTTTTGTGTTCTAGTGGATCGCCTTTCCACTAGACCAGGGTTCCCCAATTAATTTTGCTCGAGGGCCATATTTTGATGGCGGTACCAGGCCGGGGGCCGAGTCCATGTGCGCGAAAATTTGAGGTTTTATTTTTTCATTAATTAATAAAAGGACATTTCACTTCCAAATAAAGGTTTGGTCATTAACATCTATTTAGGCTTTTGTGAACACCCCGGACAGATATTCATTTCAGCTGCCCTGTCCTATGGAGTGTTAATAGCCCAAATATTATATCTATTACGTAAATAAAAACATGTAGCAATATGTAGAATAAATAAATAACATGACAAAAAATAAACAAAGAAAAGTGTGAGAAAAATATATATCACACATTTATGAGTAAAGAAATGGGATATAAGTCATTTTTTGTTACTGTTATATTTTATTACGCTTACATTAATTCCCAAATACATTTATTTCCCCTTTTATTTTTCTATTTATTTACACATATATTTCCTGCAATATTTCTTTGATGCTCTTTTACGTCTCCTGTATTTCTGTCCCACATATTTATTTATGCTTCTATTTATGTCTGCATTTGCTTTCTCTTTATATTTTTGCGTGTATTTCCTTGCGTGTGAGTATGCTAATTTAGTGGGCTGTCCGGGGCGGGGCCAGTCAGTCTTGCTCATTAATATACTGGATATTTGCATTTGCAGCTAAGCTACTAGGCTACTCGGCCTCGCTAGTCGCCTAGTCGGGCTCGCAGGCGGCGAGGCAGCGTCCCCCGGAGCACAGAGTGCCGGCGGGGCCCTCGCCAGAGGCGGGCTTCCCCCCTGGGCAAAGCCGGCGCGTCGCCCCTGTGCTCGGCGTGAGCCCTGGAGGTCCGGAAAAATATATTCCCCGGCTGCGCGGGGGCCTATGTTTGTTTGTACATGCGCTTGGGGAAAACCATAGCTCTGGGTTGCGACGGTGCTTCGTTATTTAAGCCGTGTTTGCTCTGCTGGGCTGGGGAATGCTTGTGGAACTGGGTAGCGACTCGGGGAGCCGACGCTGATGAGGCTGAGCTGCAGCTGCCTGCTGCTGCCTAACCTCACGCCTGCTGCTGCCACTACTAGTGCTAGCCGGCTTAGCAACCAGGAATTTCAGCATTGTCGATCGGTCGTTCGGACTCTCAAACCCCCAGATAGCGTGGCGCGCTCCGGCCACCGAACCGAACAGCTGCGAAACAGGGCGGAGCCGCAATCATCGGTAACATGCCCTCGACCCGGCTACGAGGCAACGCGGCGTACCCGACTCTCTCTCTCTCTCTCTCTCTCTCTCTCTCTCTCTCTCTCTCTCTCTCTCTCTCTCTCTCTCTCTCTCTCTCTCTCTCTCTCTCTCTGTCTCTCTCTCTCTCTCTCTCTCTCTGGTACGTGTGTGTGTGTGTGTGTGGGGGGGACCCTAACTACATTTAAAAAGAAAGAGTAAGAACTAACTAAAACTAAACTGAAATGAAAAAATCCATATAACCCTGGTGTGTGTGTGTGTGTGCGTGCTCACGTGCCATTATATTATTATATAGGCCTACAAACAGACACACACGCACGCACGCACGCACACAGATCTGTGTGCTTGTAGATTGGCTATTTTTCGGGGAGGTTAGCGGCACCAATAAATAATCCCCTCATTTCTCTCTCGTACAGACGAGCGCGCTTTTTTGGCAATATATGATTACAGTTTTACATCGATCAGACTCCTGTGCGTAATGCGCGTCTTGCTGCTCCAAAACCATAGACGTGCAGCTTTTTTGGCCACTTAACCATGGCGCTGCGCCATTGGCGCACGCGGGACAAATGCAACTGCACAACTATACATGTTTTCTATAACCAAATTCGTTTTGCAGGCATTTTGTGGTCAATGGCCAGGATGGGCACATTATATGGAACTTAATGCAGTGAAGGGCATATTAATTACGTAGAGTTTAATGACGATCAAGGCCAGCCAGGCGCCAGCATCATCTCTCTCTCTCTCTCTCTCTCTCTCTCTCTCTCTCTCTCTCTCTCTCTCTCTCTCTCTCTCTCTCTCTCTCTCTCTCGTCATCCTTGAAAATTACTATGCTGTTCTATATGCATATGCAATGTTATACAGTTTATAGATCTATACAGTTTATAGATCCACTATAGGCAGTGGGTGCGATTTGGGTGATTGCTTTGCACGAGGTTGTACTGTAATTCATGCCGTTGTTGCGTACAGGACAAATGTATAAAAATCCCACCCCGTTTAGGCCAGGCTTGCACAGTTAACTTTGCAGTATCTATTGACATTTAAACAAGATGAAGAAAGACAGACAGACAGAGGTCTCATTTCTATAGCCTAATAACGGACCATCTTACCGCTGCGTAAAATACCCCTTCTCCAACTTCACTCCTCGCCACGGTTCTCCTTTACAAACTTTGTGTGAGTCCTTTGCTTACTGACTGCCTGTGTGTGTGTGTGTGTGTGTGTGTGTGTGTGTGTGTGTGTGTGTGTGTGTGTGTGTGTGTGTGTGTGTGTGTGTGTGTGTGCGCGCGCGTGTGTGTGTTGTCGTCGACAAGGCAGAATCAAGGCTAGACTAGTCTAGAGCTATGGATGGACGACCAGAGCTACTTTTTTGATGGTCCGTTATTAGGCTATAGAAATGAGACCTCTGTCTGTCTGTCTTTCTTCATCTTGTTTAAATGTCAATACATACTGCAAAGTTAACTGTGCAAGCCTGGCCTAAACGCGGTGGGATTTTTATACATTTGTCCTGTACGCAACAACGGCATGAATTACAGTACAACCTCGTGCAAAGCAATCACCCAAATCGCACCCACTGCCTATAGTGGATCTATAAACTGTATAGATCTATAAACTGTATAACATTGCATATGCATATAGAACAGCATAGTAATTTTCAAGGATGACGAGAGAGAGAGAGAGAGAGAGAGAGAGAGAGAGGAGAGAGAGAGAGAGAGAGAGAGAGAGATGATGCTGGCGGCCTGGCTGGCCTTGATCGTCATTAAACTCTACGTAATTAATATGCCCTTCACTGCATTAAGTTCCATATAATGTGCCCATCCTGGCCATTGACCACAAAATGCCTGCAAAACGAATTTGGTTATAGAAACATGTATAGTTGTGCAGTTGCATTTGTCCCGCGTGCGCCAATGGCGCAGCGCCATGGTTAAGTGGCCAAAAAAGCTGCACGTCTATGGTTTTGGAGCAGCAAGACGCGCATTACGCACAGGAGTCTGATCGATGTAAAACTGTAATCATATATTGCCAAAAAAGCGCGCTCGTCTGTACGAGAGAGAAATGAGGGGATTATTTATTGGTGCCGCTAACCTCCCCGAAAAATAGCCAATCTACAAGCACACAGATCTGTGTGCGTGCGTGCGTGCGTGTGTGTCTGTTTGTAGGCCTATATAATAATATAATGGCACGTGAGCACGCACACACACACACACACCAGGGTTATATGGATTTTTCATTTCAGTTTAGTTTTAGTTAGTTCTTACTCTTTCTTTTTAAATGTAGTTAGGGTCCCCCCCACACACACACACACACACGTACCAGAGAGAGAGAGAGAGAGAGAGAGAGACAGAGAGAGAGAGAGAGAGAGAGAGAGAGAGAGAGAGAGAGAGAGAGAGAAGAGAGAGAGAGAGAGAGAGAGAGAGAGAGAGAGAGAGAGTCGGGTACGCCGCGTTGCCTCGTAGCCGGGTCGAGGGCATGTTACCGATGATTGCGGCTCCGCCCTGTTTCACAGCTGTTCGGTTCGGTGGCCGGAGCGCGCCACGCTATCTGGGGGTTTGAGAGTCCGAACGACCGATCGACAATGCTGAAATTCCTGGTTGCTAAGCCGGCTAGCACTAGTAGTGGCAGCAGCAGGCGTGAGGTTAGGCAGCAGCAGGCAGCTGCAGCTCAGCCTCATCAGCGTCGGCTCCCCGAGTCGCTACCCAGTTCCACAAGCATTCCCCAGCTGGATTCCCCAGCCCAGCAGAGCAAACACGGCTTAAATAACGAAGCACCGTCGCAACCCAGAGCTATGGTTTTCCCCAAGCGCATGTACAAACAAACATAGGCCCCCGCGCAGCCGGGGAATATATTTTTTCCGGACCTCCAGGGCTCACGCCGAGCACAGGGGCGACGCGCCGGCTTTGCCCAGGGGGGAAGCCCGCCTCTGGCGAGGGCCCCGCCGGCACTCTGTGCTCCGGGGGACGCTGCCTCGCCGCCTGCGAGCCCGACTAGGCGACTAGCGAGGCCGAGTAGCCTAGTAGCTTAGCTGCAAATGCAAATATCCAGTATATTAATGAGCAAGACTGACTGGCCCCGCCCCGGACAGCCCACTAAATTAGCATACTCACACGCAAGGAAATACACGCAAAAATATAAAGAGAAAGCAAATGCAGACATAAATAGAAGCATAAATAAATATGTGGGACAGAAATACAGGAGACGTAAAAGAGCATCAAAGAAATATTGCAGGAAATATATGTGTAAATAAATAGAAAAATAAAAGGGGAAATAAATGTATTTGGGAATTAATGTAAGCGTAATAAAATATAACAGTAACAAAAAATGACTTATATCCCATTTCTTTACTCATAAATGTGTGATATATATTTTTCTCACACTTTTCTTTGGTTTATTTTTTGTCATGTTATTTATTTATTCTACATATTGCTACATGTTTTTATTTACGTAATAGATATAATATTTGGGCTCTTAACACTCCATACTGTCCCCTTCATATCAAACAAATAAAAATTGAGTGACTCAAGCAACTTATTAACGGTTTGGGGTCTTTACATAAGCGTTAGTTGATAAAAATTACCCAAATAAATCTTGAAAGTGAAATATCAACAGACCAATGGTCCTGGGACCACCAATGGTCCTTGAGAGGTTTCAGGTGATCCCCTGCTAAATTATGCAGAGTTGATAACCAAAGGGACCCTCCTAGATCTTTAATTCTTGAGAGTGAAAATAAATTAATTTTCAGGGAAAAACCCACTTGTATATGTATGACAGTGTTCTAGCAGTGATTCTTGTCATTGTAATTTGAAGGGTGCCCAGTTTGACATGCATAGGCTAATGCCCCCCATTTAATTCTATTCATATCTGCTATTTCAATTTCTTATAATATTTATTTAGTTTATTTTTAAAGTATGTCAACTTAACTGTAAGAAAGTAATCTTAGTTATAGAAGTTTATTTGTTGCCACTAGGGGGCTAGGAACTGAGTACAAATAAAACAAAAACGATCTGGAATGGACATGGTCCATGTGGTTCCAAAAGTGCAAGACAGCCTGCAATATGATTAAAGATCGGCAGCGCCCCCTAGTGGCCCACGGAGGTATTTAAAAAAAAAAAAAAAAAAAAAAAAAAGGGTTTTTTTTTTTTTTTAATACCTCCGCGGGCCGCTAGGGGGCGCCGCGGGGGCCGCAAATGGCCCGCGGGCCGCCTATTGGGGATGCCTGCACTAGACCCTCCATATTTTAGTCTATTTTTTATTTTTTTGTCAATTGAGGTTTTTATTGAAGATGCTGTAATATAAGACAGTTTTTACAATTTACAAAATCTCTTCTTTTTTTTCCATTTTTTATGTGTATGCAAAATAAAATAAAATAGTATAAAGAAAAAAGGAATAAAAAGGAAAAGGTAAAAAAAAAGCGACATTAGCAATAATACAGTATGTAGCTCAGAGAACATCATGGAAATAAAAAATAAAAATAAAAAATAACAAAATAATCCCTAAACCCTCCCACCCCTACTGCTCGGCGACACCGCATCCCACCACAATCGTGGAAGTAGAATAAAGAATATTCATGGAGAGTGTTTTGCAACAATTACGATCTGATGGTTATGTCCTGAAATAATAGTTAGTTGGTCCTGCTCAGGTAAAGAACGAGGGGTTGCCATATCTTATCAAATTGCCCCGCCCTGTTTTTCAAGAAATACCTTATCCTCTCAAGGTGTAGTGTGCTAGTCATCTCATTCAACCAATGTTCAAATGTAGGGGCTTCCTCTTTTTTCCAATGTGTTAGGATGAGCTTCTTTGCCGTAATCAGGCTATATGAGAGAAGTTGCATCTGCGCTGTTTTTAATCTAGGAGTGGAGTCTGATAAATTCAGGACGATTAACACTGGGTCGGGGTCAATACGAACATCTAGAATGTCTGACAATGCTTCAAAAATCCTAATCCAATACCTTTGTATCAGGGGACAGAGGGCGAAATTGTGAAGGAGATCTGCATCTATTGTATGACATTTATCACATTCTGAGGAAACCTCTGGGTATATATTGTGTAATTTTAACTTGGAGAAATGAAGCCTATGTATAACTCGGAATTGAATTAGACAATGTCTGGAATTAATAGAAACGGCATTAATTTCTTCAAGGCTGTCCTCCCAGAGCTGATCTGAGATTGGGGTTCCCAACTCATTTTCCCATGCTAGCCTAATTGTTGATGTACTAGGAAGATTTACAGTTTGCAATCCTTCATAGAGGTGTGACACCCTCACGCCTGGTATTGATTTGTTCAGGAGAAACTTGTCTAAGGATGAGAGAGAGGCTCTTTCAAAGGTAGGGAGGAAATTACGGATATAGTTCCTGACCTGTAGAAACCTAAAAAAATTACTCCGGGGGAGTCTGTATTTTTCCTGCAATTGAGCAAACGAGGCAAAAGTTTCCCCAACATATAGATCCTTAATCGTTCTTATACCCACATCCCTCCAATCTATAAAGGTATTATCCAGCCGAGATGGGGGAAATGAGGGGTTGTTAGTCTATTTTTTATTTGTTGACAAATTTGTCAATAGATTAGTTTTATTAGCTCTAGTTGACAGAATCTACACAAGTACTGTTCATGTTCATGACTTAATGCTTAACATGGCAGGCTGGTGGAGACTGGGCCGTGTTTAAATGTACAGTAACATAATATATAATATTCTCACCCTTCATCACAGACAGCTGTAGCAGAGTCTCCAAACTCTGATCCAGTGTACTCAAAATGACCATTGGAGATTTCCCCTACAAAGCCACAGGACTTCCCTGTTCACACAAAAGCAAAATATTAGAGTGCCTCTATGTCTGCCATTACTGAACCCAATGATTACTATAGAATAAACAGCTATTTAACAAAGAATTGCACTTATCAACTAAGCTTACTGCAAAGGACGTTTTAAGTACAGTAGGCTTGTTATAAGTACATTAACTAACTATATACTTACTTTGACATTTCAATTTGAGTTTGGTCCATTGCCCATCGATACATTGGCGGTATCTGCTGCCCTCATATGGTACATATCCCAGCTGACACATGTACTTCACTGTAGAGCCAGCAGGGAATACAGTGTTCTTCTGGGTAATGTAGTCGTCATGAAGGTGGATAGTGGGTTGGTTGTTGAGCTGCGGTGCATCACACTCACCTATATAGCCAGGGATTAAGAGATCAGCATGTCAGCTCTAAGGTTATTTAATGGTCCTTGAAAGTTCTGATATTTAAATAGCATATCTAACACAATATCGGTTGCATTTAACTAGGTTGCAGAAAGAAGTTGCATGGTGATGCCATCACCAGTGGAGGAAGCTCCTAGACATAATGCAGGGGTTCAAAGTTGTGCTTATTGCTGAGTCAGTAAAACGTCTTTGTACACCTTCAGACAATACAATAGCACGGTTAATGACATTAAGCAATATCACACATTATCTAAACCTTGCCTAATCTTCTAGTAGCCTACAATATACAGTATTGCTATAAAAGACTGTTGTCAATATCTAGCATTTAAAATAAAAGATGCCCTGGTTTGGAAGCCTCTCTACAGTAGAGGTGGAGATGAAAATTAAATGTAAATGAAATAAGAATCCTTCTATTTGTTTATAGGGAGTTTATGTGACCTGACGTTTGTTAAGCTCTGAGTTTGTTGCAAATGCGGCAGGATGTGAGATTGTGTGATTTTTGTGTACCATTTCACCCAGAGCAAACAGGGACACACTCTAGATTAGTCACTCACCCGGTTGTTTGGGTGGAGCAGACCGTTCAACAGACTGCAGACAGCTTGGAAGCCGAGGCTGCCACTGGCCCGTAGAACCACATGTGACTCGTGGGGGTCCATCCAGGTAGAATCCCTGTTTGCAGCTGATGGTCAAGGCCTCTCCAATCCTGTATGAACTCCGTGCTCTGATACTGGACACACTGTTGTCCACAGCAGGGACAGGACAGGTCTTCTTCACCGTTGCAGCATCTGACAATGGAAAAATCATAGAAAACATACCGTATGCACTATTGAGCTATAAAGTAGCGATTGATGAGTTGTTTTTATCCATGTAAATATGGCATGTTGGTACAGGGTCGCACGAGAAGTCGGCCCGCCGCGAAGTCGGCCCGAATCGTGTGGAGAGGTCGGGCCGCGGCTGTGGAGAGGTCGGGCCGCGGCTGTGGAGAGCTCGGGCCGGGGGAGTGGAGAGGTCGGGCCGCGGCTGTGGAGAGGTCGGGCCGGGGGAGTGGAGAGGTCGGCCCATGTCTGTGGAATAGTTAGTTACTTAGTGAGCTAGTGTCAGCTGTTTTAGGCCCTTGTATATCATTATCCTTATTATTGTGCACTTTTTAAGGCTACAACAGAATGTAGAAGATTAATTGTCATGTTGATCTAGTGAATTGACTGCTTTGTTTCCCTGGTCCAGCAAAAGTGATGTGATTGACTGATAATTGCTGAGGGTATGTTCACACTTGGACCCGAGGTGAAATTGCTTGCTAATGGCTTCAATAACTTTAAAGTAAAATTAACTCCAGACAACTCTGACATGATCAACTCTATGAAATAACTCCAACACTGAAGCCAATTTAACTCTAAAGGTGTTGAAATACACTTTGGGAGTTGAAATCAACTCTGAAATATGTAACCCTGAAATTTTAACTCTCCAATTTTTGCTGTGTACTGTTTCCCACAATTGGGAAATGAAAATTACGTAATTCAGATGTTTAAGTATAATGTAACATTATACTTGGGAGCTCAAAGTGTATAAAAGTGATTATTACATTATTCTTGTCTAAAGTTCCGTTTCCTTTCCTCAACCCTAGTCCTGCTGCAGTTTGGAAGAACACATCCACAATGTTTCAAACTGTTTTAAATATGTGTTATTGTCTAATTACTTTAACTCTGGTAAAGAGTGAAATATGTATTTATTCAACTCTGGTAAAGATAAAACATTTAATTATTCAACTCTAGTTGAGAGTAGGCTAAACCAGTATTATTGAACATGCATATGTCTTGATAATGGTTGATATGCAGTGATAATGGTGCCTATACATGTCTATTGTCATGACTTGATAATGGTTGATATGCAGTGATAATGGTGCCTATATACATGTCTATTGTCACAACAGCAAGACATATCAAGCATAAAAGACTTGATGATGGTTGGTATATGGCCTGATAATGGTTGATATGCAGTGATAATGGTGCCTATGCATGTCTATGATATGCAGTGATAAAGGTGCCTATACATGTCTAATGGGCCGACTTCTCCACACCCCCTGGCCGACTTCTCCACACCACCTAGCCGACTTCTCCACACCACCTAGCCGACTTCTCCACACCACCTAGCCGACTTCTCCACACCACCTAGCCGAGATCTCCGCAGTTTTGCTCGGTCCGAGTTCGCGGCGGCCCGAGATCTCCTGTCCCCTTGGTGGTCCAGTACACACAGCTGGCATACATTTACATTATACATATATGGACCCTGTATGCCATCATGTCAAGGTTAGGAGGTTGTTTCTTTACACCTGACAGGGGGAGTTTTCATGGTTGAAAAAACAGCATTCTTTTCACATTGATCTGCTATTATAGTGTCACCAGGAGGCCACAACCTGGTGGAGACCTGTGTCCAGAGGGACACTTTTTCTAGTTTGGACTCTGTGTGTGTGTGTGTGTGTGTGTGTGTGTGTGTGGTGTGTGTGTGTGTGTGTGTGTGTGTGTGTGTGTGTGTGTGTGTGTGTTTTTATGGTGCATTCATATAGCGCCTTTATCCAAAGCGCTTTACATAGCTCGTGCATCACATTCACCCATTCATGCACCGATGGCAGTGGAAACCATGCAAGGTACCTATACTAGCACATCAGGAGCAATTAGGGGTTCAGTGTCTTGCTCAAGGACACTTCGACACCAACTCTGCGGGAGCCCAGGATCGAACCGGTAACCTTGCGGTTACCATCCGGTGACTCTACCCCTGAGCCACTGCTGCTGTGTTGTTTTATGCACACACCATAGCAGACAAGGACAAACCTTTGACATGTATTTTTCACTTTCACATTTTTTCACATCAAATCACCTATGCCTCTACTGGGCACAAAAACGCAAAAGGCGAATATGCCTCTGTCAAGCTCATAAAAAGGTGAATATGCCTCTACTGGGCACAAAAACGCAAAAGGCGAATATGCCTCTGTCAAGCTCATAACCATGAAAAACAAAGCTGCCTCCACAGGTCGTCTATCAAGGCATATAAGCCTCCTGGGTTCACTGACAAAAAGTCGCTATGTGGCTTTTTGGAAATGAGAATGTGTTGGTTTTTTTGTGATTTTCATTAAAAAAAAAAAAAAAACTCAGGTCCTTGAAAATGAAAAACGATATACAGAAGGTCACCCAAAACCATGAACTGTTTTTTGGGATTTGCTTGGGGAAAAAAAAACAATCTAAAATTAAAGCTGCAAGCAGCGATTAACGGGCCCTCGATCGTGCAAGTGTCAGGCAAATGTCGGCCAATCAGAAAAGGGGACGCGGCTAAGTCACAAGAACCCAAAACATAGTCCAATGATACCACCCATATGTCTCTATGACATAGCATTGAGGAGTTATGACAGAAAATAGTATCGACCAATCAGAGGGGGGGGCGGGGCTAAGTTACACCAATCAACGTCAGGGACGCGTCAGGGACGCGTCAGGGACTCATAACCCAGTCCATTGCTACCACCCATATGTCTCTATGACATAGCATTGAGGAGTTATGGCCGAAAATAGTACCGACCAATCAGGTGCAAGTACAGGGGGCGGGGCCCCTCTTCTGATTGGTCGATACCAATCAGGACGTCAGGGACTCATTACTGGGTCCCATGATGCCAGCCATATGTCTCTATGACATAGCATTGAGGAGTTATGGCAGAAAATAGTATCGACCAATCAGGTGCAAGTACCACTTCCTGTTTGGCGGCGAAGTTTTGCGCTCCGCCACGGTGGCGCCGTTTTACGAAAACTCACGATTTTAATAACTTTTTATCGTCAACGTCTTTTCTGCTTGCCGAGCGATTTTTTTTCCGAACGGACCCCCCTGCTCCGACGGGTTCGCCAAAATGCGACACGTGGAAATGGCCTAAATTGCACCAAAACGCAGCCTTTATTTTGAAATAACCGACTTCCTGTTCGGTTTCGGACACGGCACCAAGAGACTTTTTTTTAAGTTGCGACATGATACAGGTGCGTGCCGATTTTCGTGGATGTACGTCAAACCGTATGGTGGGGCTCGAGGCACGAAGTTTTCTAGGGGGCGCTGTTGCACAATTAGGCCACGCCCACTTTTAACGATTTTGAAATACGAAATTTTTCGCCACTAGGAACGTGCGTGCCAATTTTCGCAACTTTTCGTGTACGTTATGCGGCCGAAAAACGCGATTTATTTCGGGTAAGAAAAAGAAAGAATTAAAGCTGCAAGCAGCGATTTACGGGCCCTCGATCGTGCAAGTTTCGGGCAAATATCGGCCAATCAGAAAAGGGGACGCGGCTAAGTCACAAGGAGCCAAAACATAGTCCAATGATACCACCCATATGTCTCTATGACATAGCATTGAGGAGTTATGGCAGGAAATAGTATTGACCAATCAGGTGAGGGGGCGGGGCTAAGTTACACCAATCAACGTCTGGGACGCATCAGGGACTCATTACCGGGTCCCATGATGCCAGCCATATGTCTCTATGACATAGCATTGAGGAGTTATGGCAGAAAATAGTATCGACCAATCAGGTGCAAGTACAGGGGGCGGGGCCCCTCTTCTGATTGGTCAATACCAATCAGGACGTCAGGGACTCATTACCGGGTCCCATGATGCCAGCCATATGTCTCTATGACATAGCATTGAGGAGTTATGGCAGGAAATAGTATCGACCAATCAGGTGCAAGTACAGGGGGCGGGGCCCCTCTTCTGATTGGTTGATACCAATCAGGACGTCAGGGACTCATTACCGGGTTCCATGATGCCAGCCATATGTCTCTATGACATAGCATTGAGGAGTTATGGCAGAAAATAGTATCGACCAATCAGGTGCAAGGACAGGGGGCGGGGCCCCTCTTCTGATTGGTCAATACCAATCAGGACGTCAGGGACTCATTACCGGGTCCCATGATGCCAGCCATATGTCTCTATGACATAGCATTGAGGAGTTATGGCAGAAAATAGTATCGACCAATCAGGTGCAAGGACAGGGGGCGGGGCCCCTCTTCTGATTGGTTGATACCAATCAGGACATCAGGGACTCATTACCGGGTCCCATGATGCCAGCCATATGTCTCTATGACATAGCATTGAGGAGTTATGGCAGAAAATAGTATCGACCAATCAGGTGCAAGTACAGGGGGCGGGGACCCTCTTCTGATTGGTCGATACCAATACGAATGTCAGGGACTCATTACCGGGTCCCATGATGCCAGCCATATGTCTCTATGACATAGCATTGAGGAGTTATGGCAGAAAATAGTATCGACCAATCAGGTGCAAGTACCACTTCCTGTTTGGCGGCGAAGTTTGGCGCTCCGCCACGGTGGCGCCGTTTTACGAAAACTCACGATTTTAATAACTTTTCATCGTCAACGTCTTTTCTGCTTGCCGAGCGATTTTTTTTCCGAACGGACCCCCCTGCTCCGACGAGTTCGCCAAAATGCGACATGTGGAAATGGGCTAAATTGCACCAAAACGCAGCCTTTATTTTGAAATAACCGACTTCCTGTTCGGTTCCGGACGCGACACCAAGAGACTTTTTTTTAAGTTGCGACATGATACAGGTGCGTGCCGATTTTCGTGGATGTACGTCAAACCGTATGGTGGGGCTTGAGGCACGAAGTTTTCTAGGGGGCGCTGTTGCACAATTAGGCCACGCCCACTTTTAACAATTTTACCATACGTAAATTTACGCCACTAGGAACGTGCGTGCCAACTTTCGCAACTTTTCGTCTACGTTATGCGGCCGAAAAACGCAATTTACTTCGGTTAAGAAACGAACAAAGAATAATTAAAGCTGCAAGCAGCGATTAACGGGCCCTCGATCGTGCAAGTGTCGGGCAAATATCGGCCAATCAGAAAAGGGGACGCGGCTAAGTCACAAGGACCCAAAACGTAGTCCAATGCTACCACCCATATGTCTCTATGACATAGCATTGACGAGTTATGGCAGAAAATAGTATCGACCAATCAGAGGAGGGGGCGGGGCTAAGTTACACCAATCAACGTCTGGGACGCGTCAGGGACTCATTACTAGTCCAATGATGTCACCCATATGTCTCTATGACATAGCATTGAGGAGTTATGGCAGGAAATAGTATCGACCAATCAGAACAGGGGGCGGGGCTAAGTTACACCAATCAACGTCAGGGACGGGTCAGGGACGCCATACCAAGTCTAAAGCTACCACCGATATGTCTCTATGACATAGCATTGAGGAGTTATGGCAGAAAATAGTATCGACCAATCAGGTGCAAGTACCACTTCCTGTTTGGCGGCGAAGTTTGACCCTCCGCCACGGTGGCGCCGTTTTACGAAAACTCACGATTTTAATAACTTTTCATCGTCAACGTCTTTTCTGCTTGCCGAGCGATTTTTTTTCCGAACGAACCCCCCTGCTCCGACGAGTTCGCCAAAATGCGACATGTGGAAATGGCCTAAAATGCACCAAAACGCAGCCTTTATTTTGAAATAACCGACTTCCTGTTCGGTTTCGGACGCGGCACCAAGAGACTTTTTTTTAAGTTGCGACATGATACAGGTGCGTGCCGATTTTCGTGGATGTACGTCAAAACGTATGGTGGGGCTCGAGGCACGAAGTTTTCTAGGGGGCGCTGTTGCACAATTAGGCCACGCCCACTTTTAACAAGTTTACCATACGTAAATTTACGCCACTAGGAATGTGCGTGCCAACTTTCGCAACTTTTCGTGTACGTTATGCGGCCGAAAAACGCGATTTACTTCGGTTAAGAAGAAACGAAGAAAGAATAATAAACATTGCGGTTTCAATAGGGCTTCGCACTTGCTTTGCAGTGCTCGGGCCCTAATAATAACCAGGACGGTTTCAATAGGGCTTCGCACATGCGTTGCAGTGCTCGGGCCCTAAAAATAAAAATTACATACTGTACAATAGTAGGTCACACAAAACCATGAACTAGCCCTATGTATTTCCTTGATTTTCATATTTGTTTACAATTCTTGCCAATATTGAAAAATGAAATATAGTAGGTTGCCCAAAACAATGAACTGATGTTTTGGGCAACCAAAACATCAGTGAAAAAATGATGAAAAAATTAAAAAAAAAAAAAAAAAAAAAAAGACTTCTATATACTATAGCACGTCATCCAAAACCATCACCTATAACATTTTTTTCTCTCTCCTTTTTTTTGCAATTTACATCCTCGTTTAAAATCCTTGACATGACATGACATACAGTACCTACTATATCACCCTAAAGACTAAACCATGAACAATAGTAGGCATGTTTTGGTGATTTTCCTTTTTGTTGAAAATATTTGAAAATTATGAGAAACTACGTAACATAGTATTTTACCCAATGAACTAGTCGTTTAGTTTGTGATTTGAAAAATTGTGATTTGGAAAAAAAAAAAAAAAAAGACATACCGTAGTATGCCTTTTTTTGTCGTGATTTTCCTTTCCTTGTCCAAAACCCTGAGTTATAGTACTGGTATGTCATTTCACGATTTTCACTTTGTTTAAAATCCTTGAAAATTAGGAAAAAACGACTTACAACACTAGTATGCCGTCCGAAACCATGAACTATAGATTCTTGTTCTTTTGTGATTTTCATTAAAAATAAAAAGAAACACGTACGTTGTCTAGGGTCTTGTTACGTCTCGCGCCCCATTAACTCCACGTGTACTGTATGTAAAGCGGGCGATGTGCACCCTTCAGTACCAGGGTGGGTTCCATCCTGGTTCCAGGGTTCCAGGATACAAAGCAGCACCTCCCGATGCGGATCTCACCGAAGCTTCAAAAGTAATCCTCAGCACCCGTCCCCCACCACTCTTGGTCATGGTTAGTAATGCTAGATTCAGTTGTAGAGCTAGCAGTTTATCTTTACAGGGTTAACCTGGGGGCCTGTGACTGACTCTTCCTTGTCCTCTCCTGTCCAGTGATTCCAGGACTCCAGCTGTTTGCAGCAGCCTACAGAGTCCTCAACCACTCTTCCCCCAACTGTTGTTGTGAATAAATACGACCGGCTAGGCTTTAAACCTCCATTTGCCTCTTCCGTGCTCTGCACCCACACTTGAGTCATAAGTGTGATGTTTTCATGGTTAAAAAAAAAGAGCAACCAAAATAAACTTTTCTTTAGAAGTCTTTTCAAACATTCTTTAATTTGTAAATACAAGTTTTACATCATTTCAGTTTACTTTACTTCTCATTTTTACAATAAGCTTCTTGAAGTGCATCACAATATATATAAAAATACATATGTAACAGTTTTACCTAAGATCGTTGGTTTGAAAGTCTTTGTGAAAAACAACATTTGTATTTGATTGTTCCCAGTTGAACACAGCAAATATCTCAATTATTATACTTTTTGGGAGGCCTTCAGTTGTTTCATTAATGGCCACGCCGAGGGCCACGTCCTGAAAAATAAAATTAATTGATTAACTAAACAAACATCAAGAAATTAGTTTTAATGTTGTAATAAAAGCTAATGAGTTCAATGTTGTAATACAGCTTAGGGATGGGACAATGATATAATAAGATATCAAGATGGGATTATTGTTTAACAATGTTATCACAATAATTAAAACAAACTTAAAGATTAGTCAAAATGCATAAACTAGGTGCAGTTGCATGACAATTTTCCCAATACATTCATCCCTGTCTCTACTTTTACTGTACCAACGGGGGGCGCTTTTTCACCAATATAGAGTACACAGCACCACTCAGTTTAAACATTGGTGTGATTTTTAAATCATGATTAATGATAATAAATAAACAAGGTTTTACTTACTTCTACACTCGGGAGGCTCAGAGCTCCATTGTCCATTGATGCCACAGGACACGGTGGTGGACCCCTCCAACACGTACCCCGAGGTACAGTGATATGTCACTGCGTCTCTGTGCTTGTAGGGTGGTCTTAATGCCCCCGTCCTGTAGGCGTGTGCCACATGGCGGAGGTTTGGGCAGGATATTTCTGGAAGGAGAGAATCAACAAGCGGACCTCAGTGACATTGTCCTTGTCCCAAGACTCTCCTCCATCAAAATAACTTCTGGAACTGCGTTCGTTCTATGATTGATGACGCCAATCATACTGCAAGTATACAGCTGTCACAATTGGTACATCTTTGTTGAAAATGTCACTTATATATTTATGTAAACAAGGTGCACATGGTAGATATTACAAACCTAATCCAAATAATAGCTCTGGAACCTCAAAGCTTGTAGATCTGCCATTTCCCCTTACACGATACATGATTATTCCAACATGATTATGTTGATTGTGCAAACAATTATTGCTATTATAAGTCCATATTTTAATCTGACCCATAACTGAAAAGCCATATATGTCCTGACCTCTTATCCATAATTTATATATTATGTATCATTAGCATGGACTTCTTAGAGTGATAATTATGACAGGGGTACGCCAAGTATAAATAATTATATAAAATATTAATTTAAATAAGTACGTTTGACCTGTTCTCAACAAGGTCATGTGTCCATGATAATGCCTAGCAAATGTGATTTCACCTAAAATCCAAGCCAGCATCACATGGTACCTTTGCATGTGGGAGCTGGGGAGCTCCAGGTTCCATCCTTGGTGCACCAGAGTTGACTGTCTCCAATGAGTGTCCCCTTACGGCAGCGGTAGGTCACCACACTGCGGTACGTGTAGGTCTCATACGCTCCTGACATCACTGCATCTGCCACCGATGGCGGTTCTGGGCATTGCACCACTGGAAGACAAGCGTATTTGTTTGTATATTCTTCATAAATAAAGGGACACGACACTCCTTTTGCATCCACACATTATCATTATTTTAATGATGTTTGGGAGTAGAAACACTTTTCTGGGATATGAGATATTAGATAGTTTAGTATTTCAAAGTGTCCACGGTGTTATGGATAGAACTGACTCAAAGAGGGGTCCCTAATTTCCTACTGGTATGCTCATCAGACGAGGGTAAAATGGGGGACGTCCACCTCTGCTCCTTTTCGGGTGAATAATGGAGTAAGACAGGGGGGGATTTTATCGCCATTTCTTTTTAACGTTTACATGGATGAGTTGTCTATGGTTCTGAATACATGTGGTACTGGGTGCAGGGTTGGAAACCGGCTAATTAACCACCTGATGTATGCAGATGATTTGGTCATCTTTAGTCCGTACAGTGCTGGTCTTCAACAGCTTCTGGGTGCATGCTCACAGTATGGCGCTGACTATGATATTAAATACAATGCTAAAAACAGCAAAATAATGATTGTCCGAAGCAGGGAGGATAGACAATCAACCTTCCCTGACTTTCATCTCTCTGGATCTGTTCTCAGTGTATGTAGTGAGATTAAATACCTGGGACATGTAATTTCTAATGACCTCTCTGATGATAAAGACATACTGTATATAGACAGCGCCAGAAGCTGTATGCACAAGGTAACATGCTGTGTAGGAAATTTAGCATGTGCTCAGTACCAGTGAAGATCTCACTTTTTAAATCATTCTGTACACCCCTGTATACTGCTCACCTGTGGTGTCGATACACACAAGCCAGTATCAGGCGTTTGACTGTGGCCTACAATGACTGTATGAGACTGTTACTGAGAGCTCCAAGAAGCTCCAGTGCCAGCCAGATGTTTGTTAGTGTTGAGGTTCCTACCTGCTCTGCTGTTCTACGCAACCTCATGTATAGGTTTATGTGCAGGTGTTCAGAGTCTGTAAATGACATCATTAATGTCCTAACTAACCCGATGCGTAGCTCTGTTAGGTTCCACTCTAGAAGGTGGAACCACTGGAGAACGTGTTTGTATGTTCAAAACTGAACATGGTGAAACACTTTTTATTGTACATTTATTTCTTCCCTCTCTCTTTTTTTATTTATTTATTGTTGTACTGCTTGATGTATGTGATATGGATCCCCCCCCCCCCCCCCCCCCCCCCCCCCCCCCCCCCCCCCCCCCCCCCGAGTCTGAAATAAAGATTCAATTGAATTGATAAAGGGCTCACTTCCTTCCTGGACTACAATTCCCATAGTGCTTTGGTGCATTGCTCCACCTTGTGGATAGAGGGAGAGCTGAAGATCTGGTTGTCTATCAGATAGCTCACTCACCTTCACACACAGGAATCCGACCATCCCATAGTCCTGAACTCATGCAGCGTCTGGTTTTGTGGCCAACCATGTCATACCTAACAGAGTACAAATAAATGTAGTTGATTAAATTGATTAAACACATGGACCACAGGTCACCAATTATATCCCAATGTCACACATTTTACCCCAATCCTGAACAGGAAATAAGTGTAACAGAAAGAGAGAGGGCCAAAAGGTGGTGGGGGTCAGGACCCGCAACCGAGTCTAGTCTTGTTTTTATTTGTAGACAAACTTCATTTGTTTTGTTTCTAAGTTTTAGTCGACAAAATCAACACAAGTACCACAAAGTGTTCCTGACCCACCCACTTTAAATGTATAATAATAATATAATATTCTCACCCTTCATCACAGACAGCTGTAGCAGAGTCTCCAAACTCTGATCCAGTGTACTCAAAATGACCATTGGAGATTTCCCCTACAAAGCCACAGGACTTCCCTGTTTGGATCACACACCAACAACACAATATTACAGTTACCATGTATAACATTCATATCCCAGCCTGAAAATGTATTTTCTAATTATTTAAAGAGCTTGAGAGATGAGGAGTCTCCCATTACTGAACCCTATGATTACTATAGAATAAGCAGCTATTTAACTAAGAAGTGCACTTATCATGTACCTTTACTGCAAAGGACGTTTTAAGTACAGTAGGCCTGTTATAAGTAAGTACATTCATTGATTATACTTACTTTGACATTTCAATGTGAGTTTGGTCCATTGCCCTTCTACACAATGGCGGTAACTGCTGCCCCCTGATGGTACGTATCCTATCTGACACATGTACTTCACTGTAGAGCCAGCAGTGAATACAGTGTCCTTCTGGGTAATGTAGTCATCGCGCAGGTGGATAGTGGGTTGGTTGTTGAGCTGCGGTGCACCACACTCACCTATAGCCAGGGATTAGATGTGATAAAGGTATTGGTTCTCAAAGTCCTTGTGGTGTTCCAGGGGTCCCCAGATAAATGTATGAACATCATACAGTAAATATTTGGGTTACAGCGTGACAACTTCTGGACGGTTTTCATACTAAACTGCGACGAGCGGTTGCAATTAGCTATGTGCCAGTTTCCAATATATTGGATTTTCAGCCGAATCTCCTCTATGAAAATCAAAGATCTACAAGCTCTGAGTTTGCCTCCCAGTAACCAGGGACACTCTAGGTCAACATCAACAACTCACCCGGTTGTTTGGGTGGAGCAGACCGTTCAACAGACTGCAGACAGCTTGGAAGCCGAGGCTGCCACTGGCCCGTAGAACCACATGTGACCTGTGGGGGTCCATCCAGGTAGAATCCCTGTTTGCAGCTGATGGTAAAGGCCTCTCCAATCCTGTATGAAGCCCCTGCTCTGCCAGTGGACACACTGTTGTCCACAGCAGGGACAGGACATGTCTTCTTCACCGTTATAGCATCTGACAATGGAAAAATCAACATATTAAACCTGATATGCACTATAGGAGGACAAAGTAATGAATGATGACTTGCTTTTATCCATGCAAATATGCTATACACAGCTGGCATACATACTGTACATGCATATAAATCTGCGTGTTACATTTCAATGCCATCAGGGCATTTGTTTTGGAAAATCCAATTAGTAAGCTAAAATGTCATGGTATGGTTTATTTAAGAGACCAACTGACTTGAACTCATGCTGACTCGCCCTGGACCCACAGCTGCCTCCCCCTGGCCAAATCAGGCTGGCCAAGAGGAAGCGGTTTAAAGCCCAGGATCACTGCATGTTTTGCAGTGATACAGTATACCCTAGGGACACTGGGAGAACATGCAAACTCCACAGAAAAAAAAAGCATGCGAGTGATTTTTTGGGTCGTGAATCCCGGGAAGTCTAGCAGTGCTTATTTTTGATTAATCATACGTGTTTAAAAAGGAGGGTGAAGTTACGATTGGTTTGTAGGAAGGTACAGCTAAAATGAATAACTATAAATATCATATATCCAATTGCTGAAACAAGCAACCCAATAACGGTTTGGGGTGCTCACAAGTGGATGATAAAAATGACCAACAATGAATAACACATGTAAGTAGGTTTGTCTTAACTTAAAATCCCTCAATGCAAGACCATCAGCACATGGTGAACTATACAGAGGTCTTTCCCTACCTGGCATGCACTGAGGAATGTTGCTCCACCGCCCTGACGATAAACATCTCACTGTGCCTGGTCCCTCCAGATGATGCCCAGCGTGGCATGTCACAGTGACTGTAATGTTCACCCTCATACGTCTGCTGTCAGGCTTTCCATTTGGTACATTTAACTCAGGACATTTGATATCTACGAAAGAAAAAAGTTATAAAAGACTTTAACGCAAGACAGGTGTGCTTTTTATGTTGTACAATCCTTCATGCTTTACTACCGTCTGAAGAAATCAAGGTAACAATGACAAAGTGACACCAGATGGTGAACATAAAAGCTTACATGAAATAAGAAGTTGTCCCATTTCATTTTCAATCAAGACTTTTCTCTTTCCATATAACAAAGCACCAATGAGGCGTGTATACACTTGACTTACGAATGCACTTGGGAAAAGATGGAGACCATTTTCCATCTGGTTCACAGGTCACAGTGCTGGATCCGTTCAGCCTATAACCGTCTTCACAGGAGAAGGACACCGAGTCTCCAGGCATGTAATCAACTTTTGATCCATGGACCTGCATCGATGCTTTCAAGTTGTTGGGTCCTTTACATGTAATAATTTCTCCAACTGTGAACAAAGAAGAGAGGAAAAAGGTGGTTCCGTTTTATTTTTGCCTAGTGCAACATACAGAAATCTTTGTGCACAGCTGCCATAATGGAACAAAATTCGGCCTCTTCCTTACATCCTTCAAAGGTCTTAGCAATAACTGGGCCCTAACTGAACTGACTGAGGATCAGCCCTACCCGACTAATTAGCGTGTTAATTATCAAGCTCATAGCTCAGGGTTTACTAGGAATTGGTAGAATAGGCCTGAAAGTCTTAAAGGTTTAAAGAAAGCAACAAAAAAAAAATAGAATATGATGGCATTAATTCTACATTCATTTCATGTTGGACAATTATTTGGGGGACCACTTGAAGTATATCATTATGCCCAACACAACACCACTGGCTGAAATAAGTGACTTATAAAATAAAAATAAAAATCCAGGACCTAAACTGACCTGGAGTTGGCGTGCTGGCCACCTTGGCACCACTCAGGGGCAGACACTGTGGCAGCGGAGGCGTCCATGTGCCATCAGCTCCACAGGTGACGCGTTGGGCTCCGGTATGAACGAACCCTGGGCTGCAACTGAAGGTGACAGAGTCCCCCTGTCTGTGTGCTGAACCGTTGGCCACCACAGGCTCAGAGCAGGTAGGCCTATTCACTGGCACTGCACCAATCTCTAAATGGATACACAAAGTCAGGACACAGATGTTTTGTGTGAGCTTGTAGATCTACCATTGTTGGTGCGAGATGCTGGCACTCTGGGTCACACTCTGTCAGGACTGAATAAATGAATGACTATACGATTTTGGAAAAAAAAAAAAAAAAGTTTGCTAAATTACTGGATGACGGATGACCGAGTTGACTGAACTGACTCAAGTGACTAAACTGACTGACTGCACAAATAAATGGAAAAAACAATAAAGGTAGACAAAAGACCTAACTAAGTATCCTTAACAAAACCAAAAGTTACACAATATGGACTGGCCAAACTATAAACTATCGAAACAAATTAAAAAATAAAACTAACCAAAAAGATGCATCAAAGGAATATACTTACAACCAACTACCTAACTAAATAATAACAAAAGTAACAACTGCTCAGGTTTGGCGGAGAGTGAGCCGTTGGATGAATGGATAAATATAGTTTAATGCAAGCACATAACAGGTTTGTGTGGGTTAAGTTGTGCGTAAGTACTGGGAGCTCATGGTAGGTAGTAGATAGGTATGGTACTGACTGGCTGCACCCATATCGATACATTTAGGGTCTAGCGGCCCACAGCCACACGTGTTACCTGCAGATACCGGCAATAAGCCTCTTCCCATCTACAGTACTTATTAATGTTACAAATACACACAATAGCTTCAGCTTGGAATTCTTGTCCACCAATGTCTACATCATAAGCATTTCCACTCAAAAAAAAAAAAAAAAAATCCACACCCACTTCTACTAGCGGTATGTTTAGCATTGTTTACTTGGAATCGTTGCCACATTGTCTTGTGTAACGTGTAATAACTGGCAGTACAACCACTGACAACTGACTGTACCACCATGTTGCATATCTAACACCCTAACCCTGTGGTCAGGCACTGTCTGTACTCGCCTTTCACAGTCAATGAGAGACCTCAATGCTAAAATAGCACTCTGTCTGGTATTTACAATTATGACAAATGTGCTATAAAGTATGTAATTCGGGGCTGCTGTGGATGAAAAGGTTATTTACAGGGATCAACTGAACAAAGTTTTGAAAAACACTGATCTAGTGTGGTTAATGACAAGAACAAGGCCTTATCAAATAACAGTTTGCTCGGCCTTCATAATATGCTATGCTATGGTAAATGACTCATAGTATCACATCTCAAAACAAAAACAAAAAAAAAAGAAAATCACACCTGTGTGAAGTGAGTGTTGCAACTATGCAGGGAACTTCTCCATGTATTCATAGCAGCAGATTACAAGTCACGTCTCTGTTGTGACCATGTGTAAAGTAAACCTGATGAAATCACCCCCAAAGTGTGATTCAAATTTGGGATGGATTGGACATTCCGTTTGTCATTTGTGGCGTTCTTTGTAAAATAGGCCCCTCACAGTTAGTGGATAGACAGTGGGAGGCTCGCACTAACTTCGGATGGCGAGAACACCTGGAGAAACTGATGCGAGTTCTGGGAACCATAGTGCATCGACAATTGGGCACAATTCAAACAAACACATGATTCAAATAACCCAGTGGTTTTCAAACAGTGGTAGTGGTCCTTGCGGGTGGATTCCAGCTATACAATGGAATGTTGGTAATCAATAGTACCAAATTGTCAGAGCTTTCCTGAGAACATTGAATGAAACCACATTGTCCCTTAGTTGTTTATAAGAAGTAGCCTATACAATAGTATACATGCAATTACAGAAGAATTGTTATTTTAATGTGTCTAATGTCTCAAATGTGTCTGTTGTCTCTCCTAATGGAACCAAAATCAATACAGCATCCAAAGATAACAAAATGTAGAGTTTTGGTTCTGAGAAGCAAAATGGTGGCCTGTGGATCAAATATAATTGGACCTTGATATGAAAATCAAAAACCACTGAAATAGTTAACCGTTGAACTGCATCATCCCCATGCACTAGTAAACTGTAAATAGTTTTCTCCTAAATGAATAAATAATTCGGTAGTGTACTGTAGCCTACGGTTTAGACTACTGGTTCAGTGAACGTTTGGGCAAAAAGCCATCTTGTTCTGAGTGACCAGTGGGATCGGAATAATCTGCTTTGAATGTTCTTCTTCATTAGGGCCATAAGCCTAGGTTTTTTCTTTGTTTTTTTCTTGCATGGGTAATACCCAATTAAAGGTAAATTTAAGGCAACTTTAGTCTGTACAAAATCTGTGTTTGTAAACTTTGAATCGAACTGACTCCATCTCAACCTCCACTCTGTTGGTACTCTGGAGACTACAATGTTTTGACAGCATGATTTGTGATAACAATAAAGTTCTGGCCGCGTCTGCAGGGCAAAGCAAGTGTCTGTCTGCGGGGAAGCAGCTGCAGCATAAGCAATTCATGTAAAGGGCTGCAATGGCCGCATGGGTCACCATCAAAACAGCAGGCTTCAAGTGACAAGTATGTATTACTTAAACGAGCACTGTAGGCTACTGTGTAGCAGCACTACTGCCACAAGCAAAAAGGGACGAGACGCTCGTACTTATGACAGTCATGTTTCAGGGCTAGGGCTTGTAAGAGGGCTCTAGGCATAAATAGCAGATCTACAAGCTTACAACAACGCGTCGCGTCGAGAGCTTGTAGACAGGCCATTTTCGAGTTTGCCAGTGCCACGCAGCTAGAATTCTAGGATATACAGTAGTAGGTACGCTAAAGCCTAGTAGCCTATATAACAGACAAAGTCACTTACTTTCACACGTTGATAAAGGTGTCCATTTTCCAGCCATACACGTGTAAACAGCATATCTATGTCCTACGGATGAAGTGAATCCCTCCATGCAGTCATAAAACACCTTCTCATTAGGCGCGTATTTCAGTCGTATTGAGCTGGATGTTGGCATCCTGCCGTTCATAACGGATCGTTCTGGAGCAGTGCAGTACTTGTTTGGAATCATCTGAGCTGTGGGGGGAAATAGAGGAATTAGGGAATTTTGTCAGCTGAGCAGCTACATACGGGGAAAATCTAGCGAGATAAACGTTTATAACATTTCTATTTACCGAAAGAATGTATAGTAAGCGAGAGAAAAACGATATTCCATCGAACGTCCAACATGTTTTCTGTGTTTTGTGTGCCGTGCGCAAAGACGCAGCTGATTCCTCTAATCCTCTTCGCTGTTGTGATGTGAGAGCGCTCCTGTGATTCACTTTAATACGAGGTGGGGGTGGATTTATACGCAACGTAGCCTACTGGAATCTGTCAACACACCATCAGCGCATTCCCAATGCATTATGCATTGATTAAAGGATTCATCTTGATTGGTGAGAGTAATGAACCATGGCTATTTTTGGCCATGGTTCATTACTCACCCATCAAGGTAAACCCTTTAATCTTATTTTACGTTTAATATAGTAAAATATTGATGTGCCCACAGCCACAGGGACCCATATACATGTTACATTTATTTAGTTATCATTCATTCATTGTTTTGGTTGAACCGGTTCAATTTTTTTTGTTTTTTTGTTGTACTTGAATTGTAGGCTACTATAAATCTCCAAGCTGTTATCAGTTTTGTTGCAGTGTGTGTACTTGACTTGTACTGTAACTCTTTCTGTTGATTAAAAAAATACATTCAAGCATCCATATTCAATGTAGTTGTTATCACCATGGAACTTCCCCAGTTGATAACTACATGAAGACAATTATTAATTGTATTATTAATCTTACTTTTTTTTCTCTCTCTCAAAATGGGCATATAGGAAAATATGGAAATAGCTGTTACTGACCATATAAACAATTTGATATTGGTATACCTTTGCACTTAACTTTCCAATTTTGGAGATCTGGCTCATGGACTAAAATCAGGTTGTGAACTGAGCTGGCCCCAGCTGGTGGAAAGGGGTCAGAGGAGACCCTGGAACCAGGAAGGCGATTCTTCTGTCCATCACAGCTGAGAGGCAGGTCAGGGACAAACACAAGACAGACATAGACAGACACTGGGACACAGCCATGACACGTACTTTGGAACTATGTTCATTTTGATCCAGACCTGAAAGGATCTGTGTAATTTATTTTCAATCAATTGCTCCCAAATTGATATCTGGCTGCTGACGAGACAGTTCCAGATAACAGATAAAGTCCAAGGTTGCTTAATGATTAAGTACCATCCCAAGCAAAACTGAACTGAGTTGCACTGTACGCAGTTTAACATAGATGTTAAACTGTTCATATGATGAACAGTTTATTTTAGAGTTGCTGTGGATGTAATCCCTGAGTAAAACAAAGTTTGAGAACCACTGGTCTCATTGGCAGAGCAGGGAGAGTGCAGTTGTGTTAGTATTATTATTACACATTCTACCTTATTAATGGTAAATGTTGCACTTATATAGCACAGGGGGCTTTACAAATCAATGGGCTTTATTGGCATGAGAAGACATACGCTTACACTGCCAACGCTTTACATTCACCGATTCACATCCACATCCAGACACTGGGGAGGAGGAAACCATGCAAGGCACCAACTCATCAGAAGCAGTAGGGGTTCAGTGTCTTGCTCAAAGACATTTCAAACTGGGATCGAACTTTGCTCTAGCTACTGTGCCTACTGAGCCACTGCCACCCCTGATATTAGTTGAAATACAGTACATCACTGTATTTCATTGTAGTAATATTTTGGCTTGGTTTCAAGTATTTCTGGTATTGTGAGTTCAGATTAATTATAAAAGTCCACTAACTGTTAGTCACAAAGGTTTCCATACGTGTATCATGTCATGTACAGGGTGTGGTGGAATTTATGAATGATTAAAATCATTCAGTTTCCTAAAGGGTGTTGAGCAGGGGCTTAAACCTGTCTAGTGTCTACAAAGAAGTTTCACCATATCCACGCACGTTGCACACGTCATGCACAATATGAGCAGTAGTGTTGTCAGCAGTTGGGCTTGCCATTCTGTCCTCTTTTTTCTGTGTACCAAAATTAGAAAGTACTATTACACAGAATGTCACATTTAAAGTTTTCGAATAAAAAAATAGCAATTCTAGTAGCTACTAGACACTATCAGAGGGTTGTGGTTGACAGAACTCCACGGTTATGTAATTAGGAAATGGTGTAATGCCACCATGCCCATGTGCGTAATGGAAGAAGGCTAAGGAATAAGATGTTCTTTCCTGAAGATTACAGTGCTTTGTTTTGAGATATGATGGTCTGTACACAAGGACCCTGACATCGTGTTGACTGACAACCTGATTTCATCTTAGAAAAAACAAACATATCATGCAGTGCAGTCAGTGGTTCTAAACTAGGACCTTCAAAGGCCCTCAAAATAATTTTGTTGGCATACCTCGATCTGAAAACCAAAGTGTTCTTGTATATAGAAATATATACATTTATAGATTTAAAGTGGTACAAATCGTATATACTTAAAAATCAATACCTAAATTTGTCTTTGGGGCAAGAATGGGAGCAAAGTGGCACATTGTGAATGTGACCAGTGACCACTTAAGTGAATGCAAAACGTGTGGGCAAGACATTTACCCATACTTACTCTTTTACCCCAAACCAATCACAGGGGGAAAATGTTGAAATTATAAGAAAACTAAATTTACAGAAAATTATTGTTGATTGATTACCAGAATTTCATTACACCATTTCCTAATTACATAACCGTGGAGTTCTGTCAACCACAGCCCTCTGATAGTGTCTACTAGCTACTAGAATTGCTATCTTTTATTAGAAAACTTTAAATGGGACATTCTGTGTAATAATAATAATCTTTATTTGTATAGCACCTTTCATGACATAAAATGCAGCTCAAAGTGCTTTACATTGCAATAGAAGACAAAAATAGTGAGAATGAATTAAAGAGATCATTAAAATAGCAAAACATCAAAGAAGCAGTACAGTGATGACCTGAAATAAGGCATAAAATATAAAATCATAAAATGGTAAATGGTGCATTTATATAGCGCCTTTATCCAAGGCGCTTTACATAGATTGTGCATCACATTCACCCATTCACACACACATTCATACACTGATGGCAGTGGAAACCATGCAAGGTACCTACTAGCACATCAGGAGCAATTAGGGGTTAAGTGTCTTGCTCAGGGACACTTCGACACTAACTCTGCGGGAGCCCGGGATTGAACCGGCAACCTTGTGGTTACCATCCGGTTACTCTACCTCTGAGCCACTGCCGCCCACTTCATAAAATATAAAATCACAGTCAGTTAAAAGCAAGGGCATAGAAGTACGTCTTGAGCTGTGCTTTAAAAATGTCTACAGAGGCTGCCTGTCGAATGTATAATGGGAGTTTGTTCCATGCCGTCGGTCCATAGAAGCAAAAGGCTGCTTCACCGTGCCCACACACACACACACACACACACACACACACACACACACACACACACACACACACACACACACACACACACACACACACACACACACACACACACACACACACACACACACACACACACACACACACACACACACACACACACACACGTACATAAGCAACACGTGTAAAGCATAATCAATCAATAAAGGCCATGTGAAATTTTACCATAGGTGTGTCAATTGTGTCATGCTCTGGACACACCTACTGCATGGAAATCTAACACACTCATGCGTTGGGTGGGAGCTTGGTTGGTTGCTGGTCTGCCAAGTTTTTAATCTGCTATTGTCAAAACACAGGTGAACATTATTGTGGCATTTCTCAAAAACACAAAAATGTGGTAGTTCAACCATTGCTTGTGTTGTTTTATTTATTACTCTCTTTTTATAGTGGAATGTGGACTTGAAACATAATGGCCAGTCAGAGGGTAAGCAGGGTAACCAGCGTACACACAGAGTTCTGTCAGTGATCACCAGTGAACCGTTTATTGAATTATGAAGATGACAGTAGTTTGGCATGATGCTGGCTAAGATGCTCCCTTCTGCAGCAATAACATTGATAAGCAGAATACACAGACATGCAAGACCATGCAGCATTGCACAGCATAACACAGTGGTTCGCAATCTTTTCAGGCTATGGCCCCCAAGATTAATCATATTTTACATGCCCCCCATGAATCTACTATTACTGTATGTTTTTGTGTGTTTATTTTTCTTTCAAGGCTTACAGTTTGAGAACCACTGGCAGTGCCCAATGTTGTGAACATGGTGCTGTATATCTGCAAGATATTCTAAAGCATAAGAGCTAAGATAATATTTTGTCAAAATATTTGACTTTCGTTTCCGATATACTGAGAAACATACAGGTTAAGAACGGTTTCAAAAGACAAACCAGCATAGTGATATTCATTCGGTTCAGTTTGTAGCATAATATTGTATATACAGTACATACATATCCTTCAGTGTTCTTATTGCTTGTTACAGCCTCATGTAAATAATATGCAACATGAAGGCACTTATGAAAATAACAGTTTAAACAGTGTTGGTTGAGGTAAAGTAGGTACAGTTTGACTGACACCTACAGTAATACTCTACCAACAGTACTTAAAACAACAATAATTCTACTACATGTGGATGGCTGTCATAAAGGTGGATGGATTGTGTTAACCCAAGACCTGGGTTCTCACACTCTTCAAAAACTGTTCAAAAATACGATATTTATAAGCTTTTCTAACTTTCTTTAAAGACAGTGCTTAAAACTACGACAATAATATAGAACAAAAAACATCACATCACTGTCTTTTATAAGAATATAAAAATCACATTGCAAATTAAATAAGTGCGTTATTCAGTCGCATAAAGTATAGTACTGAAAATAGTCATGCTGTTTTTAATGGGATGAATTAAAACTGGCCATCAGTGATAAAATAATAATAAAGTCACCTTTAGCCTAAGGAGACTGCTATACATTCTGCACTGCTACATCAACCCCATATTGGAATAAGTGTACAAGATACATTTGTAATATTCCTAACCAATACATACAGGATTTGATGATTTCTTTCCGATACACACTGCTTCATAACTACATTTAAAAGGCAAGTTTCAACACGCAGTGGGCAATTCACAATCACCAACACATTCTACATTTAATAGTTTAGCATTGTGATATACATACCAGCTGGGTTTGGCTATTTGATACATATTCAATAACCCTGACTTTCATTTGAAGTAAATGCATTGCTGGTTTAAGACTGTTGTACGTTGTATAAGGGCATTAAGCTTAGAACTCTACGTGCATAAAGTTTAGTCGTTATATGTATATGTATGCGCACAAAGCTTATATATGTGTGCACGCACTCAGTAGATGCACGCACACAGCAGATTTACCGTAAAGATGACATATCATAACATCTCATCATGTCTGTAACTCGGACCGTCCCCATTACCACCAGGGTTGAACCAGTTGTTATTTCTTACTGCCTAATTTTGAACTATTTCAATCAAGTGTTTCCACTGAAAATGAAAGCTAAAAGTATGTTCGGAACTGGAGCCAAAAATTAAAATTAAAATTAAAATAAAATACCTGAGTGGGCGTGCCACAAATCAGATGCATAATGTGATTATGAACAGTGGCAAAAGCAAAACGGAAATGTGGGAAACTTTAACTGCCACTGGTGATTGAATTTCCCACCGTAAAATGGATACTTGGACTGGTCATAGTCGACACATTGATGGCCAGACCTGCAATCTAACCTGAGAACTCCTCCTCCTCAGGAGGATCACCACTTGAACTGCACTAATCCCATGCTTGCGGTTAAGGTTAATAATGACTTTCAATGTCGGGCTAATGACTGGTCTACTGCACCAAAACATTGAGCTAGCTTGTTCTGTTTTGGTGGAAACTCAAGCTGTGACCTGACGGTGTACCAAAAAAACAGCCCCATTTGTGTTCTCTCAGGCGTTTGGATTGACGGATGGATGGATAGATGACCCAGTCAAATAAATAGTTTCAGTCTGGGGCGTCTATAAGGGGAATGTTACTGACACTGGGGAAATAAGATAAAAAATGCAAGGAAAATGTTCCCAACCTAATCTTTTTTTTTAAATCAGATCAAGACAATTAGCTGTCATTGAACTGCATACAGACGTCTTGTCTTGGACTTGGCTTCCGTTTTGTTATTTCACAGTGTACCCGGTTTGCTACGTTATCATTCCTAAACATGTGTGATATGCATGTCCACCATATTTGACAACTTACACCCAGGGCTCTGAACTTGGACCTCTGCTTTTTCTGACTTTCCTACTACTACTCTAAGGGTCCTATTTTGAGTTTCTTTAGTATCAGGTCTTAACCCTTAAAAGGGACATTTCACCACTTTTGCAAAAAGATCTATGATAATGAAATCAAGAAGACTTAAAACACTTTCCAGGTGCTCTTTATGTGTGTAGTATGTGGTTTTAGATATTTTAGATTGTAGCAGTGACACCAGTGTCTCTGATGTCATCGACTAATGGATAATGGATGTGGAAATTGTAGTCCAGGAAGTAGTTCAATGAAGATACTAGGCTTACTGCTAAGATCTCAAATATCTAAAACCACATATTACACACATGAAAACATCCCAGGAAAGGGTTCTGAATTTTCTAAATGCCATTAACATATTTTTCTTTGCAAAAACAGCAAAATGTCCCTTTAAGTCAAAACTTGAAGGTGTGGCAAAGTTGTTTGGCTGTTTTGCCACACATACAATTTACTCAAGCCAATTTTGAATTCTGGACATTTACAGAACATTTCTACATTGCAGATACTTTTACTTACGCAAAATATTCAAGTACTTTCTCCACCACTGCCTACTATGGTATGTGTGCTGGATATACTGTAGCTGTATATGTGTGGATATAGAGCAGAGAACAACATACAGAGGTATTCCAGACAACAGATAAAAAGGTAGAAGAAGAACATTCACCCATTCCTTCTCTGTGCATCTAACTTTCAACTTCGTTGGCCGGCTCCTCTGGAGTTGAGTGGTTCAGGGACTCCTGCAATTAAATGATCAAACAAGACAAAATTTTTTTTGTGAAAAGGGGACAAGAGTGGTAGGACAGTTTTAACTCAAAACACTCAGAGGACTTGTTAGACTGGCTGCTATCGCATTTGAGCAAAGATTAATTGTATGAAGTCGCAAAATATTCCGTTTCAAAACATTAACAGTAACACCAGTTGCCATTAACAGTATCCAGTTGCCAGGGTCAGTTCAGAGGGCATACCTTTGTAAGAGCAAGACCAACAGGTCCACCTGTCTTCTACTGGACTGGTGAACAAGGCATGACCACCAAGTCTCACCAAACTTTTTTAATGGGTAAAGAAAAGATGGGGCGTGGCCTGCAGCAAAGGGATCGGGGGTTGAATCCTCACTGACACACTAATGTGGGTACCAGGCATAGTAGCCCAGACGGCTATGCCAGGCCAGGGAAACATTTTCACATTGTTTGTCATTCATGGAATTACATAGATTTGTTTTTCTTTTTTGTTCGCGCGCGCACGCACGCACGCACGCACGCACGCGCGCACACACACGCGCACACGCGCACACGCGCACACACGCACACACGCACACACGCACACACGCACACACACACACACACACACACACACACACACACACACACACACACACACACACACACACACACACACACACACACACACACACACACACACACACACACACACACACAGTGTAGTAGCCAGTACTGACCTGGCTGTTTGACTCGGGGCCTTCAGGCAACTCCATGCTGGAAAAAGACAGCGGCGGCCAGTGGGACTTGGGTGGGTTACACATGCTGTAGAGACGGGGCCTCTTCACCGGCTGGTCCTGAGTGGACAGAGGAGTGAAGCTGTTCCGCCTGAGGAACATTGGCTGGATGCCATCTACTGGTGCTCTACCCTGGAAAGGCAGAAGTCACAGAACGGAGGTGACATTTAACACCTGGCTACACTGGAATAGACAAAACAGAGCTGACATTCTGTTACCCTGGTTCACTGAAGGGGTCTAGGGGTCTAGGGGACAACAGAGAGGTAGCATTGTGTTACCCTGGTTCACTGGAGGGATGTAGGGGTCTAGGGGACAACACAAAGATGGCATTGTGTTACCCTGGTTCACTGGAAGGGTGTAGGCCTTCCATCACGGAAATTGCTCATAACCGATGTCTGGCAAGGGCAAACGATATCAGTAAAGATCCCACCCACACCACACCAAGGACTGTTCACTCTGCTGCCTTCTGGCAGGAGGTACCGAAGCATTGGGAGTAAAACAACAAGATTCTCCAACAGCTTCTTCCTCCAGGCCGTCAGATTGTTGAACATGTGCAATATCTCGTAAACTTAACCCATGTGCTGTACCAAGGACTCCTGTTGTGCAATATGGTCACTATGAATTAATGGGGCTTTTATTTATTTTTATTTATTCCAAAGTGGATTTTAGATTTTAACTAGTTTTAAACTTTTTAGGTCTCTTTTTATAGCATACTAAAGCCAGTGAAATAGAATTTCTTTCTCTTATGCATTCTATGTACCGGTATTTGCTGAATGACAATAAAGATACCTACCTACATACCTACCTACCTACCTACCTACCTACCTACCTACCTACCTACCCATCCACCCACCCATCCAGGTTCACTGGAGGGGACAACCCAGAGGTAGCATTGTGTTAACTCTGGTTCACTGGACGGGTCTAGGGGACAACACAGGGGTAGCATTGTGTTAACTCTGGTTCACTGGACGGGTCTAGGGGACAACACAGGGGTAGCATTGTGTTACCCTGGTTCACTGGACGGGTGTAGGGGTCTAGGGGACAACACAGGGGTAGCATTGTGTTACCCTGGTTCACTGGACGGGTGTAGGGGTCTAGGGGACAACCCAGAGGTAGCATTGTGTTAACTCTGGTTCACTGGACGGGTGTAGGGGTCTAGGGGACAACACAGGGGTAGCATTGTGTTAACTCTGGTTCACTGGACGGGTGTAGGGGTCTAGGGGACAACACAGGGGTAGCATTGTGTTACCCTGGTTCACTGGAGGGGTGTAGGGGACAACACAGAGGTGACATTTTTACACTGCTGCATGCAGTGGAACATGTTTAATAGTTTATTGTTTTGTTTTTGGAGGCAATAAAAAAGCTCAATTCAGTACAGTAGAGGAGTTACTGTATATGGTATGCAAAATATAGTCTTATGTGCAGGAAGGACGAAAGCGAAGTAAGCTGGATGATACAATATAACTATGCTGAGAACTGTGTGCATGCACATGTGCACATGCATGTGGGTGGGTGTCAATGCTACGGGAAAACAATTATACTTGAGGGTGTTCATCGTTATGGTCTGCAGACATGACACTCCTACCCACAGCCCTCTTTAATGTGTTTATACACTCATGGCCTGGACAATCTGTTTAGCCCGTTAAGACTTGAGGCTGATTTCTACAAAACAATGTCTTCTAAATCCAGATTTCTGAAAACTTGTGATGCTATATCAATGCTTCTCAAAACCTTTTCATGCCAGGGACTCCAAAACTATATGAATTTGCTCACCAAGGTAGTGGAAGCAAAGTTTTGGAGGCAAATCGGTACACATGATCATAGTCATGTGATCAAGATGAGTTTGTTCAAATTCTCATATTCCATCCTGGCTAATATTTACATTCAATGTTTGCAGGAGTGATTCATTTTGGACAAAATGACACAGTGTCCCATGGCAGTGAAAGTTAACTGTGACCGCATATTTCCAATAGCCTTGCCAATTGTCATTTTTCAAAAACAGCCCTGAGTATTTTTGGTTTGTTTTTAAACATTACACAACAGAAGATACAGAAAGTAGTATTATAAAGTAGTAGTATAAAGTATTTTTATAGTATTGTTTTGTGCCCTTTTATTTTTCTCTCTGTCTCTGTCCGCATTTCTTTTTATTATTTACTTGCTTTAGATAAACCGTTACTGAATTAAATATAAGTCATGTAACAATATAAATCTACTAATAAAGTAAATAATACAAACGAGTCCTCATATAATCTACAGCAGAGTTTAGTTTAGTTTATAAAAGTGCACATAGTACGCGTGACCTAGAATTGCTGGGCTCCATTCTTACAAAGGAAGTAGTGTTGTGCAATAATGTGTGCTGAGGAATGGACAGAGCTCGGCTGTCCTGCCAATGATCTGAGATCACGAGTTATGGATGAGGCAGCTTCCAAGAGGAACAACCCATTTTTGATATCCTAAAGTTAAGAACTTATGACTCATACAGTGATTCACACATGCAAGGACAACTTTAGAGGTTAAAACATAGGTTACAGAATTTGTCTAAATTATTTGATTGATTAAAGTTGAACTGAAGCCGTCCTTTTAGTTCTGAGGTGTATTTTGTTTGAAATACACTAATAAAAGTTTTTTTTTTCCTGCACTGTCAAACAAGCAGATATATGAACATGTACATTGATTCTTTAAATTAAAAAAATAAGTGTATGAAAAAGTGTAAGAGTATGCAGGCACAGAACTCACTAGTGGTCGGTCTCTGTGGGTGTTGACTGCCTCCACTTTCAGATCAAACATGTCCACTTTACAGCCTGGCAGAGACGGGGGACAGACATGGGGAAAACAGTCACAGTGCAGGTAAGGCGGGAGGGTAGGCGGACAGACACACAGACAGACCAGGCAGTAAAAACAACTATAAAATGACAATGAGGTGTTTTCATTTGGTGATGTAATGTCTTACCATAAGCCACAGGGGTGAGCTTCAGAACCATGTGCAAGGGGCACTTCAAGTAGGGCAGGTCACCTGTAGCCACACAAATGGAAATTGAGCGACTTCATTATGCCAACTGTGGTCAGACGTTCCACTTGGTGTCTCTGTTGGTCAACTCCATGTTACTCACAGTGGCAGCAAAGAACATGAGGTCACTGATGGACAGAAACCTTGTATCTCCATAATTCAACTTCTTATTTTTTGTGCAGTGGGCTATTTTCTACTATTTGGGCATTTCTTCGCAAGTCAACTTTAGCCAATGTCTGTGGTAGAGTATGTTACTTTTGTAATATATGACTTAAAGTCAAAGTTGTATGATCACTCACGTTGCCGCAGTGAAATTGGTTCTCCACTTATCTTGGAGTGGTGATCCGCAGTGTGCGCCACAGCGTGGGCCGCAGCATGAGCCGCAGCATGAGCCGCAGCGTGCGCCGTGCTCGGGAATCATTAGTTGAA
Source organism: Benthosema pterotum (assembly GCA_039105355.1). Taxonomy (NCBI): domain Eukaryota; kingdom Metazoa; phylum Chordata; class Actinopteri; order Myctophiformes; family Myctophidae; genus Benthosema; species Benthosema pterotum. The sequence goes on from CM076968.1 coordinate 36,230,074, forward strand.
TTGACCCCCAATCGATCCCTTTGATGCCGAGGGCCAGAAAGGGAGGAATAGGGTCCCATTTTACAGTCTTTCGTGTGACCCGGCTGGGAATTGAATTCCCAGTTTCAGGGCGGACACTAACCACAAGGCCACTGTTTGGTTTTTATACACTTGGGGTGTTGCATTTTGTCACCCTGCTCTTATACACTTGGGGTGTTACATTTTGTCACCCTGCTCTTATATTAAGACATTTAGGTTGTGTCAAAGGTCATGTCTCACCTAGACACAAATTTGAGATGATTGTCAAGGTTAAGCCTTAAGTGTGTCTGTGTTTTTTTTTTATTAAACCAATGAATAACATTGGATCCATTGGAACACCGGCATTTTTTTTCTAACGCTGATTTCCTGAAAAGTAACCGTTCTGTTGTACATACAAGGATTTTACTCAACAGTAACAATAACCAGATTAATTTAGATAAATTATATGTGGTGACTGACCTTTAAATACACATTACACTTCTCCTTTTCCTCCACAACATTAAGGGCACACAGTGTGTGCCATCAGAGGTGTGTAGGCGAACCCTGCAGACTGTGGTTTCTTTTAAACCCCTCCCAAAACACACAAACCCACTTCCTGTGTCCTTACTTGGCAAAAAGAAAACCTCAGGAAAGCACTCTGCTCACTGCTGGTTCTATTTTGAGAATACCCCGTTTCCCAGTTTGCTACGCGATTTCATTTTGTTTGCTACGCAATTTCATTTTGTTTGTGTCCGTTTTATCTGACAAAACATGTAATGTCGTGACGGAAAATGTGCTAAATCTGTTTTAAGCAAAACAGGATCCTGTGTGCAGTGTGATGTTTTATCTTGTGTACATACAGTATCTCAAAAATGTGAGTACACCCCTCCCATTTTTCCAAATATTTCATTATATCTCTTTACTGGAAAACAGTGACTGAATGAAACGTCTTATGTACAAAGCAGGATCAAACATAACTGTCGGAAATTCGGTGGAAACGTGAAAGCAGCTGCAATGCGTCACAAGTTAATTAATGTATTTAATTATATTATATACGTTACCTAAACACAAGGAAGTTAACGACAGTAGGCAATCTACAGCTGTTTGTAGGACAACCAATAATAACGGTGTCGGCATAATAAATAGTGGCTAAGGGAAGACGAAGGGACAAAAATACCAATAAGGGAATTCGTTGCGGGTTATGGGCAGCATCAGGGACAACACATGTAACCAAAATGGAGCCTTAAGTCTGATACTGTATTAGATATGGAGGTGAAATGATGTTACAACAAGATAACTGCAGTCCATGAACAAACATCATCAATGTACAGAGAGACTGTAATACTACCAAGGTGTCAGACATTTTCTTTGAACCATACCAAGATCGATGTGTTTGTGAGGATTTTAACCTTGTCTACCTTGAACTAAAACTTCTCTAGGTCTCTTAATTATGTCACTATAACGCCATCACTTAAACCAGCCAATTGGAGTCCGCTGAGGACCGTGGAAGTACCCCATGAGACCAACAGGAGCTAAAACTTATGGCAATACTTAATTCCACCGAGGGATGGTAGGCGGTCGACAACTGTGAACCAATCGCAGTACTTGCTCGAGCAGAGCGGGCGGGCTACAGCCCATCACGCCTGCTGACATGTCACGCCACCATATGATGGTCCATATATGGCCATCTCCAGATATGGTTGATACTCCACATATGCAAAGATCATGACACTGACCCTCATCAAAATAGTCATACATGAATAAGACTGGATGATCACCTAGATCAGCATATACTGTACTGTATGGAGCCAGCCAGCAACACTACATCTGACATAAAACCCACAAAACAAATATGTTGATCCTTCCCCTTCCATCCGTCTTCTTCAATGTCTCCTTTTTTGAATAATGGTATTAGAGCTGCTGCGGCCACCAGCCAACAAAACTCAACTGGCGCGAAATATACTGTAGGTTGAGTAGTGTCCATTGATAAATTAATTTCCACCAAACAACAAAAATAATATTCAACGTGCAAACATCAAAGACATACTACAGTATGTGTTCGTGGGTTTGTAGAACTAACCTGCACTCTTGTCCAGGAAGTAGGCCAGCAGACAACGCATCACAGCCTGGTGACAGATGACCAGAACGTTGCCCTGTCTCTCCAGCTCCATGATGACTGGCTCCAACCTCTGCACCAGGTCCTGGTAGGACTATACAGACAAGAGCATACACTCAGCAGGTCATGGTAGGACTATACAGAATTATACTCACTGTGGAGTGGTCAGGGAATCAGGGAATCCCAAAGTATGGTCGCGGAACACTGAGCTTTTTTTGTTTTACTTGCGTGAGTGGAGTGGGCACAAGTTAATCGGTCGGTGAGTGGTTGGTTGACGATCCCTTGAGGTACTCTGATTGGCCGGTTAAGTGATCATTAATAAGTGATAGCTAATGTCATGAGTATTGCTCGCTCCACTCATGCACAAGTAGGCCATGGCCTACAACGCGCATATTTGCATGTTACCGAGTGCTGATCTAGTTTTTTCTTTCTTTTCTTTGCTCATTCAACAGAATGAGTGAAATGCTTGCAAAAATGATTACAGAAATTTCTATCCATAATTGTTACAAAACCTTGACATAAACTGAGGCAGACAAATATGCACCAAATGTTCACACTAATGTGCATAAAACTACCACCAGTTAGTTTGGAGTCACTGGTTAATGGCAACACATTTTGAGGGGGGTTCCTACTCCCTGGATCAGGGGTTCTCAAGCCGTGCATTGTGACCTCTCGGAGTGTCCCTAAATTATTTGGAGGCGTCTCCAGATGATTAAAAAAAGTATGCATAGTACACATTGTATAAACTTTCCTTAGTGATTATATCTCGTTTTAGTATATATTTCATACATTTGCCCTGCCCTAGATGTTAATAGCTCAATGTAGTCTGGTTACTTTTTATCATCACTTTTTTTTTTTTTTCATTTAATACAAACAGATAGGGGTTTTTGAATGAATGGGCTCAAGGCCAGAAGGTTTTTTTTTTTTTTACACTCAGTGGGTGTTCTAGCCTCTATAATTTTGAAGACTACATGTACCCAAACTGTCCTCCTACCTCCCCTCCTGGGTAGCGGTAGTGGTATTTGTCCTGGTCTCTCAAAGCAAACTCCTCTGGGTATTTATCCTCGATCATCTCGTAGGTCATCTCCTCACACACACCCTAAAACACACATCAACAGAACTCCTTAAAGGCCTGGGAGGTGGACCACAGTCCTTGTTGCCAGATGTGCCACATTTTTATCCTCATATTTGTATCAGAATGTATGTAGTAATAAGTATCATGTACTTTGCACAGATGTGAATACAGGAGTGTCTTGACATATTGCCAGCAAATAAGCATTTGAGAAGCAGTAGGACTTACCGCATCGATCTCATTGAGGATCTTCCACTGTTCATAAGGAACTCCCAGCTCCTCTGCTGTCTGGATGGTTCGTCTCAGCTGACTGGTCCACACCTTCAGGTCTGACAGGCGGTGCTCCTCCACAAACTCCTTCAGTGCTGTCGCAAACTGACAGCGATAATGATAATTAATGTATTCATAGAGTACTTCCCAAAAAGGTTACAATGTGCTTTACATATCCAGGATCAGCAAACAGCGAAATAAGTTAAAACAGCATAAAATCTATGGGTAATGTTAAATGAAAGAAAACAAAAATCTTTTTATCTATTGTAAATCTCACGACAACCTAAGAATAAATTGTATGATTATAGACTATTGGTCGGAACAATATAAAACAACTCTATAAAAAGGGGTTTTGTCTGGCTACGGCCCTAGATATTATGTCTCACCTCCTTGCCTCTGTCGGAAAGCTCCGAGTCTCCTCCGATGCGTCCCTCCACGTTGTGGTTGGTCTCACCGTGGCGACACAGGTAGAGGGAGTGGGAGTGCACATGAATGTTCATCAGGTAGTACACGATCTTACTCTGGATGTAGTCCTGCACCCGGTTCACCAGGAACCTGCGGCCCACGTTGATCACCTGGATGAACGACAGCTGCCTGGAGAGAGAGAGACAGATATATTTTTATATTGAATATATCGCATATTAGCAGTAGCCTAATGTGCAGTAAAACTCCTTTTACATACACTGGTCCTGTACTTGCCGTGGTTGGTGCTGGCTGAGTCTAAGGGCGTTTTCACACAGGCACTGTTTGGTTTGTTTAAAACGAACCATGGTCCGCTTACCGTTTTGGTTCGGAAGGTGTGAACGTGCATCCCAACTCTGGTCTGGATCAAAGAAACTAATATGCCCCACCACACAAATGACAAAGCCACGTTTCTTTCAGACCCTTTTTTTCTATTGTGATGTACTAAAGATCACTTGCTCAAATGAATTTGCTGCAGTGAACTAGTTATGATTATGGCCTATATAGTCACTCCAATCTCCAGATTCAAAACTTTGGATTATTTCTTCAAAATGATCTGCTAGCACGAGAGACAGAGGGCATACTGTATAAACAGAGCATTATAGTGTCACGCATCATCAGAAAGTATCAGTCATCTGCAGCACTTTACATGTGTTTTAGGCAATAAGCTACAGTAACAGTTCAGTATTGATGCACAAAACATGTCAGATTCTAACCGGGTGTATACTGTAGGCTAAATGGAAGAAATGTCCTTATAATCGGGAATATCTAATGTATAAGTCTCAGGTGAATTGCATGTAGCAATATGCACGTATTGTCTAAACACCAGCTCCGCTGTTCATACAGTATCTGCAGTTATTTGGCTGATTCAGCATCTTAAAGGTGGGGGAAGTGATTTCACTTTTGTCAGCTATCACCCCCCAATTTTTCTGTTAAAATGCTCTATTATAAGGTGTGCAGACCATATATGGAGTTTCCCCCGCCCCCATGTTAGCAGAGGAGCTAATAAAAGTTCTCCAGGTGGAGGGTGAATTCTCCTCCAATCAGGATTGAGCAGCAGGTTCACATAGTGTAGCTACTCTTGGGAGGAGCCCCTAGTGCACTAGGCTGGTACTACACAATAATTTCAAATCACTTACTCTACCTTTAACAGCATACAAGCCTGAGCAGGATTATTAGACATATCGCTTCAATGACATCATGAAGCTGCAATTCAATGTGTGTGCTTTTCACTACTTTCTACCAAGTAAGTAAGTCAACTCCCAAGTTAAAGGCTAACTGTGGTCTGTGTGAATGCATGACGTGTAGACAGTGTGGCAAAGGAGCACTTCTGTATTTTAGACATGTAAAAGGGCAGGGGCTGTAGACCCTTTTATGTCTGTCTGTGTGCATGTCCCTGTAGGCTGTATATTCTGGCACTCAGAGAGGCAGAGTAGGGGAATCATATGCCGGTGTAGTGCACCAAATATAACTCATCTACAATCTCACCACACGTTGCATGACCGGCGCAATTTAACTTTTAACTCTCGTTTCCACACAGCACCGTTATGTGGTAAAGCTAGACTTCTGCCTCTCGTGCAACTTGCACAGTATATTTAGGTTATTTATTCAATTATTTTTGGGGGTTTGATAATTCATTTGAATATGGATTATTCTTTTGCAGCCCTATTCAGTTGTATCTTGACTCACTGACCAGAGAGGAAACATTCCTGGTTGTTATGACTGACATTCCAAACAGGATGTCTGCTTTAGGGTTGTTTCCAGCTGCTCACCAAAATGGATTTAGGGCATATCAGTTCATCACACGGATCAGGTCACTTTAAATAAAACATCTGAATAGGAAACTCCACCACAGAGAGGTTAAAAAAAAACATTCTAGTATAAATAAACGTTGGTCTCCCCCTACTGGACAAAGCCTGGGTGCCAATGCTGGCCAAAATCTATGTACAATCTATCTGTTTATCACCTGTTAAGAGCAATAACCAGAGTCACCAGACTTTTACTTGAACATTACCGTACATAACTACGGCTTTGAAAAATCGTTGTGTGAAAGATTAAAAAAAAGTAAAAGTAAAAAAAGTTAATGTTTTGCCAACCCATTAAAATGTGTAATAATTAGTTCTATTTTATTTCAGTGTTCTGTGAGACCAAGTGGAAGTTTGTGCCAAATGTCAGGAGGTTTTCTCAAGAAGTTCCTGATATGTTCGTTCAAAATTATGGGGTGGCTGTAACAAAAATATATGCATACAAGTACTGTATGTATGGATATGCATACTGCACGTATATATGCACAGACAACTTGGTAGCAAAAGCATAATGTGACAGCTGTCCACAGGCAGCGTTAATGTTTAATAAGGTCTATGAATAAGTGTCTTACTTGTCGTGTTCATCGGGATCTAAGGGTTGATATGTCACTTTGTAACATTCTATTCTCTTCAGGAAGTCGTCCATCACACTCTCTCGGTCTCTCTCTGGGTAGTCTGGACTGGACACCTTCACATCCTGACCGGATGGAAAAAAATAACATACATTTGTCATGGCAAGTAAAAACAAAAACAATGGCGATTAGATGTTTTTGCGATACTGTAAAATAAGGGCTAAGCGACTGTTCTAGAGTTGATCTAATATTTTGACTTACCAATATATTTGTAGCAATTACTTCAGGGTCATCACATATTGACTCAACAAAAAACACCTGCAAAAGAAGAAAACAGTATTGTTTAATACGTTAACAATCAAACACAATTCCAATTACTACTGGAGTTGTGAAAAGCTAATGATGCGGTGATATGGTTATAATGCTTATTTCCTACCTTGTACTTCTGTTCCTGTGCAAAATTAAGGATCAATTCTCTCCGTTCCCTGGTTGTGTTTGTTGCATCAAAAACCTACAGTAGAACATGAAACATTCTAGTCATTATTTATTTTGTGTCCAACAAAGTAGCAGATCGACAAGCTCACAATACAGCTTGTAGTGTATGCATATTTGCATATTTGGCACGACATATACATTGGTGAACGACATATACAGCAGGAATTCAGTGGTGACCAGTGTTTAATGATAGTGGTGGTGAACTCAACTCACAGCGATCTGCCCTCCCTCATCATCCAGGTAAGATTTAACGTCCTGTAGTGCCACCAGGGCACATTGTCTGTAATTACAACAACAATGACATGAAGTATACTGTATGATAGGTGAAGTGCCCCATCTGGTGACAGAGCAGAGGTACCACAGATACAGATATGTTGGCATGCCATCAGTTACAACCAAAAACGTATACTACTTAGCAGCTACAGAGGTTTTGGACAAAAATCTCACACTTTTTTCACAATTTTTAGCATAGTAATTATGTTTGCTAGTATGGAATTTTGGGCATTTAGCTGTAAATGGAATCAAACATGTTTTTAATTGTAGATATACATTGGCACCATTCATTCTTGTCAGAACATTCAAGAAATCAAGACGGAGCATCAGTAACGGCTGGGTAGTTAAAAAGTCAAATATTTATCTTTTGCTTTTGAGTATCTAAGAAAGATTATGTATGGACACAGGGTCAATGCATTTGATGTATGCGTTTACCTTGCTTACTATAAATGACTCACTACGTTTTTTTTCCCCCCAGAAATTTCATTGCCCACCGTCTACCATTGTCTTGTCTCCCACTCACAGTTTCCAAGTGCTCAAATGGATCATTGGATGACCTGCTCTACCTCCTGAGACCCGCTTAGAGGGAGAAAACTAAATCTTACAGGCTATATAAATCGGAAAGTGTGTCCGGGAGGATAACATTCCCAGAAACCTGGCCGTTAATATCCACGTCGTTAAATAGAATACCTGAAGCTCAGTCGCTTTTACTACAGAAAAAAAATCACGGGGAACAACAATGTTAAACAGTGGTTTTATACCTTCACTCCATTGTGAATGTGTGTAACTTGTATGTAAAATCTACAAGATGAGGCCCTAGGTCCTTGAAAAGGAGTTGTGTCAAAGACCCAGAGGTAGCCAAGGACTCACTTTCTAATCTTCATGGCCTCTTGGTTATCATGTCTGAAGAAGTCGTAGGACTTGTAGGACTGCACCATTTCTCTCCTGTAGACCCCCAGGTTAAACACTGCAAGAGAACAGAGCTGTAAACCCCCAGATTAAAACACTGCAAGAGAACCATAACCCATTGAGTCAGTGAGAATACCTACTGGACTCTATCCCAGTGGTTCCCAAATGTTTTAGCTTGTGACTCAGAAGAGAAATTAGAAATCATGCCTGTGACCCAAACTTGTTAAAATGGCAGATCTACAGGCTTACGTCGCATTGTAGATCGACTATTTGTACTAATTCTACAACATTAGTTTTCTAATTTGTCAATGATTAATTTCTTCAAATGTAGGAAACGCAGAGAGACTAATAGAACTGAGTCTGCGACCCACAAATGGGTCCTGAGCCAATGAACCACTCCTCTAAACATATACATTTTGACAATTGAAAGACCTATTGTGGTGAACAGTAATGTATAGACAGAGGAGGACAAACCGGTCCCCCTGCATTACCTACCTGTGCACTATACCAGTAAAGCAACCTTTGTGGTTGAACTTGACACTCACAGATACTCTTACTAGTAATTTCTGTATGGAAGAAGATGCTACACAGGTTGGGACTGTCCATAGGCCGTAGGGGGGCCTTGTCTTTTTTCTGCTATCTGCACGTTGTTGTGTTGGGCCAGCCCTCCTGAAGTGTGTTTGTATGTGTGTGTGTGTGTGTGTGTGCGTGCGTGCGCGCGTGCGCACGCGCGCGCGCGTGTGTGTGTGTGTGTACAGGTCCTTCCAACCAGACTGAATCTTTCACTGTGCTACCCTAACACGTTTCCTCCTCATTGTCTGCACCATGACCACACCCCAGTTACAGAAACGTTGCCACACATTCTTAATGGCTGCTAGTATATAAGGGAATGTACACTGCGAGGCACGACAGAATTGTTGACCTATTAGCTAAGGACTTGAGCTCATATGTCCCGTCATCTGTCAAAATGCATAAGAACTCACGTGTTTCAACTGCCATATTCATGTACAATAACGGAAATGGTGTGTTTTCAGATGCTACCGCTAATACACCGGATATTGTTGTTGTTGATGAGGAAAGTAGGGAAGTGACCATTTTGGAAGTGGCTTGTATATTTGACCACAGCCTGGAAGAAGCTTTCCTTAGTAAGGTGCTGAAGTACCAGCGTCTAAGGGATGCTATTATACAGCTTGGTTACAAATGTAAACTACTGGTGTTTATATTTGGAAGCCTTGGTAATGTCCACAAATCAGTCGTGAGATGCCTGCAGATTGCAGGCATTCCCAAGCCCAGAGCTAAGGCACTGGCAAAATTCTGTTCAGTATCTGCAATAATTGGCAGTTGCCATATGGAGAAAGCGTTGCTTCCTGTACCCATGATCTGTATCCTAGCACTTGCTGTAGAGAGTTTTCCAAGTTTGCGCATCTACTATTTTTTGTGTTCAAGATTTCCTTGTTAAATGTGAATACAAATAAATATGTTAAAATGTGTATGTGTGTGTACCTTTAGTAGGCACTCCTATCCAGTTGAGGTAGCGTGTGAGTTTCTTGGACATGTAGGTCTTCCCTCTGGCCGGCAGCCCAATCATCACGATGACTGTAGGTGAGTTGGTCATGTAGGAGGCCCAGGCTGGACACGGACACGGACACGGACACACACACACACACACACACACACACACACACACACACACACACACACACACACACACACACACACACACACACACACACACACACACACACACACACACACACACACACACACACACACACACACACACACACACACACACACACACACACACACACACACACACACACACACACACACACACACACACACACACACACACACGTATGATGACATGTCGTCAAATGTTTAAGAGGACATTCTTTTCCATGCGGCATGTGAATACAAACAGAGATGCCATCACCCAACTAAACAAATACACTATGACTCTTCATGGTCATAGCACAGTTCAAAATGAGTCCACTTGAAACCCCTTGATTAAAAGTTGTTTTTATTGTTTTCAGTAGAGGGCTGCAGGCAGCAGCATCTGGCCCAGAGCCTTCTGTTGAATTAGGGCTCCAGAAAAAAACACATCTGTAATGCAGCTTCCTGAAGTAATATGATAATAACATCATAAAAAGAGCCGAGTCGTTTTAGTTTTATCTGAATACACACTTACATTGTCAGTTTGCGCACATACTCGGTAAACTGACTTCATGCTAGAGCTTTGTCTGTAGTATCATTTTAATGTTCTAGTAGCCAGTTTAAGATTCATCGGACGTGCAACATACAACGTCACTAATGAATGGCTCGGTGCTCTACTGTATATATAAGGCTTACAGATGTCGGATCTTCTCCTCCGACGGCAAAACGCAGCTCTTGGTGTCTTCACTGTACAAAATATATAAAAAGAAAAATGCCAAAAGGAGGCAAGAAGCCGAAACTAAGGCCTTTTTTTACATACAGTATGTATAGGTTACACAATAAAAACATTAGTAGAACATGATTTGCCAATTACACGATTTATCATAATGAAATTGAGCAATACTCTTCTTTTGCTGTTTAGACTACGCTACGGTAAATAATAGTAGAAAGGACGATGACGCAGTGAATGAAACTGGTAAATGCGGTCCTCCTAGGTGCATTTTGCAATGAGACTTGACGGGAATCAAGTGCCAGAACTATCCATTTTAGAAATGTGGAATATTTTCATCCCCATGATTCTTGCAACTCATTTTATCACCCAGTGCCAATTCCTAATGGGATCCTGGGCTCTACAATCCTCCGCCAACCTGGGGAGGCAAACGACTGGGCTCATGCTTCCTTCAATGCATGAGGAGTCTTCTTTTCACCCGTCTCCACACAGAAACGCCCTTTCGCCAACCCCACCTCAGGTACTGATGATGTGGAGGAGGAGACACGCCGCCAGCACCCACAGCGGCGCCCTAGAAGGAATTGAACCCAGGACCGTCTAGCTGTGAGGCGACAGCACAAACACCATGCCACTGTGCCCCTGGCCTGAGCTATACTAACCGACCTATCATGACACATGTTGCACTGAGCAAGCCTTGACCTGACTCACATTCCACACTACATACATTCCATACATAATACATATACCGGTCAGAGTCAACGACATAGTGATCTCCAGGATATAAGAGATATACATATCTCGGCTGTATTCTTGACAACAAACTGACAGGTGAAAGCATGTCAACAAGGCTAATCAAAAAAGTAAACCAAAGAAGAAAACAGAGTTAAGCAAATTAAAATGGCACCGACATTTAAACGCCACTATATCTTCCATACCTTCTGTGCCATCTGGATTTCTACAGCAGCTGTTTGTATATCGTTATTATCCAATATTCTGTATTTTGTTTCTAGTTTGATAAACGAATGCCCTACGCAATCAAACTATAGTGTCTCACAAAAGCACGCTCAAAACAAGCTTGTGGATCTGCTACTTTTGCCACCATATGAGGTTTTCACCCAACATAAACAACATAGACTGACTCGTTCAAAGTGGTTTGACAGGGATCTCCATCCAAGGGTCCTTGAGGGAGGCGATTAGAGCATCTAACATTGGGGAAGAGGCGTTCCCACGCTAAAGTTGTTATTTTCATTACCATCCTATTTCTCTTGAAGACCTCCTAGACCAGTTGAATTATGCATAGGTGTGGTTTGGGCGTTTTTAGCTTTTATCCAATCGGTGTTGGTCTTGCCATTGCCTTTAATTCATCCCGTATCTTTTCTGTTATGCCTACTCCTAAATTGTTCATAAGTACTTAATGGCTTGCGATGCATGGCTCTGCATGCAGACTCGCTGCTTGCTTGAGTTGCTCTCTCCAACTATAAAAGCTTGGTCAATTCTGTACCATTTATCTACGGAATGTTATTCAGCAAATTTACTAAAAGAATTTGGAAATTCATTAGGCACCGCCGAGAGCTTGTCTCTTTGATAGATCATATCTCGGTCAATTCTGGACCATTTCTTAAAATTGGGCCCAAAAACTGGGCCCCATGGTGCTCAACGAAGACGTGCACGTCAATAAAGAATATAGTAAGAGGTAATCCTGGATAACAGGGGATCACATCACAATTTTTAATCACACTTGTGTGAAGTGAGCGGTGCAGCACAGGGGCCCCCACACGGAGGGGAGGGTCACCAACGGTCCAGGGCTCATATTGATATAGTGTGTACTCTGTTCCACAATACCCTGTACTGCACTTTACTGGCGAGTCGACGACTTAAGGTGTTGCAGCTTTTTTGTGCTATTTTCGTGCTCGAACAGACTATGGCCATACGGAAGGACATAACTCTGTAATGGTGCGGAGGCACTAAAAAAAAAGAGAGGCTGTGCAGGTATTCACTGCACTCAGTTAAAAAGGGGGAACAGTTTTTCTTAAACCAAATGTTTTCATCAGAGGTATATTTAAAATCAATGTGGGGATCGCTTGGCATGTTTTAGAACCACTGCTACAGTATTTGATAATAACTCATCTAATTCCCACTGCGAAGTTAATGTTAAACCTAGAATCGCCTACAGTAGACATTAGAGAGATTAACCTTTAAAAAGTCAACCAGGATGTCTGCTATGGGGACAGAAGACACTCCTCGTTGTGTCAAGTGGCATCACCAGGCGACATTCCACATGCCAAAGATCATAATCTTTCTCTCCATAAAAGGAGAGAAAGAGAGAGACAGTGAGTGAGAGATTTCAAGAGAGAAATCTTGCACACACACACAAACATATCAAGGAAATGAATCTGAATACTTGAACTGCCAATTTGTTATTATGCAGACAGGATGTTCAATAAGTAACAAAGACATTATCCCACATGATGTGTTAACATATTACCTTGTACGAAGCAGAGAGTGATGCGCGTGCGCACACACACACACACACACACACACACACACACACACACACACACACACACACACACACACACACACACACACACACACACACACACACACACACACACACACACACACACACACCTGGTAGCTGACCTTAAAACTTGTCAAAGGAGACAAAACTTGAGCAAATATTCTCTCAATGGTGTCCCAACTTCCCAGGCACAAAATCTTCTCAAATACGAACAACAAACTTACAGCATTTCTTCTCGTTGGTTCGAGGTTCGGTTTTCTTGCCTTCAGAGCCATTCTCAAGGAGGCCACCGGTGCTTTTAGGCTGCTGCTGGCTGGCAGCCATGATGGAACCACTGGTCACCTCCTCTCCTGTTGTGCGCACGCACACACGCACGCACGCACACACACACACACACACAAGCAGGTCATTTAGGTCAGCGTCATGGTGATGTCAGTTTCTCTCTCAAATTATAGATAAGAATGTACTTGTGCAATTAAAATGTCAAATACCTAGACATGATATACAGTATGACTATGGGTTTTATAGCATCTGTACAAACAGCACATTACAGGTAAACAGTGCATTTGTTTTACATTCCACAGCAAACCACAAGCAAGCCCATGTTTGTTGATATACAATGGTGGTATAGGAACTACAGAAAATACTATCACATCTACAAGCTCTCATAGGACAACAGCAAGCTAATGTTGCTGGAAACTGCAGGACATCTGCAACCAGTTGTGTAAAATGTGATGTGTAATGTCTAACATCACGTTGCATAATATTTGTAATGCAATAACATATGAAGTCATTCGTGGTTGTGATTTGCTACAATACAAGTAAACCTCCACCGTGTAAGGGCATAGTACTTTACCGGTGTTAAAATAAATATATATATTTTTAAGTTGACACTCATTTCCCCTCTATAGCAGCAGTTATCCTCCAGCCACTGGAGTAGTGTGGTGTTAACTTAATTGTTAATAGCTGGAGAAACACACTACCCTCTACTTGTGTTGATGTGATAGACAGCTATAGCAGAGATGTTTTGGTTCAACCAAAACTGTGTTTCTGCAGGAAAAAACGTCACCACACTGATCCAGTGGGCAGAGTCTATAGTCAGATAGTTTATCAGTACATCTAAGATGGGCTGTTCATCCTGTATGCTGCTATGCTCCTGTCTGAGTGTGAGTTTCTCTTCCTGATTTGGATCAAATTGCAGCATATTATACATCCTTGTTTACTAAAGAGCTTGGAGAGATGCTCATGGACGCCCTAGAGCTGTAAACACCTTAGAAATGTGAATGCAGTGTAACACATTAACCAATGGTTCGATGCACAGCCCCTGAAATAGCAGATCTACAAGCCATCACAAGACAGATAAACCTAAACCCATGCACCATGTGCAAAATATGTGGCGATCGTTTTACAGCGAATCGTTTAATTAGCATAGAATCCGATATCATATTGTTTTAGTCATCTTAATCTATAAGGCACTAATGTTATGATTTAGAACAAACGTGCAAGGCTGATCATAGATGTAAAGGGCATTGTTCACAGCAAGGATAGTGCGACAGCAAAAAACAAGACAAATAAAACGTTTAACTCACCAATAATATATGCCTGAGGTGATAAAACAATGTGTTACTGTTCTGTATGGAGACACACAGAGGAGAATAGTGTCCCTTTTTAGCACTGCTGGAGTTCCTATTTGTCACAAACCATCATCCTCCTTCGTCATCGCCACCAAAAAACTCCAAACATCTACTTCGTCAAAATAGCCGATCTACAAGCTCACAGCGCGTGGCGCTGCGACGCGTTGTGAGCTTGTAGATCGGCTATTTCTCGCCCTTCCTTTAAGCTCCTCCCACATCCAGGAGTCTTGTCTGTTGATTGCGGCCAAACAACGATCCCATAGCCGTGGAGGTTATGTCGCACTGTGATTGGTCAGCGGGGTGTGTTCATCTTGTGAATGAATGAATGACTGGCGACTTTTTATTATGCAGTTTACAGATTTACCGTGCATTTCAAGTACAAGTTACTACAACAGACCTGATAACTGTCAATGGACACACTAGTCAAGAATACATAGTGGCCATCTTGTACATTTACATACATATTAAAACCTCTATGCAAAAAAACAATTTAGACATACAAATATTCACTTCTGTAAGGCCAGAAGCAGCAAATCATATTGGTGTTGAAAGGGAAAAGACTTGTTGACTTTTTAATAAATAGCCTATCACAGTGTATTAAATAAAACCTACGATTTAATAAACAAAAACACATATGAATATATAATGGTATAATAATTGGGCCCGGGTGTGGCCTAGGGGCAGGCCTACCAATGTGGCAAAGGTAGGCGGGCTAGTTGATATCTTTTTTTAACACTACAGAGGAATGCACTGACTGTTTATTGTAGCAAATCATAAGCAGAAAATGACACCTGTGACGTATCACATTTGACATTTTAAACAACGGGTTATAAAAATAATACCAGTCCAGGACAGTCCCTTGTCCTGCAGTCTCAAGGAACATTATAGTAGGCTATGTTGCTGCGCTGTCTATGGGAGCCTGCGTACAGTTTTAGCCCTCTATACCTTGTAAAGTGTGTTAATTGAGACTGAGAGCTTGTAGATGAACTATTTTCATAAATATGTATCCATGGAATTGAGTCAAACATGCTAGAAATTAAACTTGAACTTAAATGATACTACCATTGGCCAAAGGGTGGTGCTATAGCACCCAAATGAACATAGCAAACTTTGGCCACCACACATAACTCGTCATGAACCGTTTTACCTTCGGCAATGAAACAGGGATGTCAAACTCAAATAGGCACATAGACATGGTCAACACTTGCATAATAAAATGTCAAACAACATTTCTGCTAAGAAAACATCTATCTTGAAACTTGAGTGAGACTCAACTAATGGTGGAAAATAACTGTGGATGAAAATGAAGTGAGCTTTTCTCTTTTATTGCAGCCATGATGTGGGCTTCCCCCTTTGTACTTATCTTTGTCTTTCTTTCCAGAAGGTATAATGCTGCCCCCCACAGGTCAAGGTGTTTTAGTTCTGCAAACATACCTGAGCATACCCCCCCCCCCCCCCCCCCCCCCCACACACACACACACACACACACACACACACACATTTTTTTTTTGTTGGTAACAATATTAAATAACAATTAATATTGTTATTACTTGTTATTTTGTGTGTGTGTGTGTGTGTGTGTGTGTGTGTGTGTGTGTGTGTGTGTGTGTGTGTGTGTGTGTGTGTGTGTGTGTGTGTGTGTGTGTGTGTGTGTGTGTGTGTGTGTGTGTGTGTGTGTGTGTGAAAAGTCATGGTGAAAGAGTAGCGGAATTTGCTGTACATTTACTTTACAATATAACCATATGTGTGTACTAGTGATCATTTAAGAAAAAATATGTTAAGGGCTTTAGACTTAATAAAAAAAATAGCATCAAACTAAAATATTTCACATGACTAACATATGACTAAAACTGAATTAAATGTTATTTAAAAGTCAAACATAAACTAAACAAGTTACATTACATGTAAAGTGATGTTCCACAAATTGTATTGCAATCACAATTCTTTATTATCTGAAAAGAAAGAATCCTCACATTGTCGCTACCTAATACACCAGAACATTAAACAGCTCCCCATCTTTCATTCAGTGTGCTTGCTTTGTAAAACAACACCCAGCCAGTTAAAGTAGTATGTCCTTTTTGCTCATTTTTGATACAAGGTTCATCGATAAATATAATCATTATTTCCATCATTCTTTTCTTATTTTTAACAAAAAAAAAACTAATTTATAACAACTGCTACGTTCTCAATTATATATCCATGACACTCCCATCTTTTAAGAGGGAAATAAAAAATAAATATATTTGAGATAATCTTCCCATGTCACCATACAACACCAATAAAATAATTTATAGACTTATATTGATGTGACGAAATTAAGGGTTTCTCTCGAGCTACACCGCCATGCGGTTAAGTATATTTTAAGCTTTATTACCTGCCACCTTCCAAGTCAAAGTTTGTTCCGTTTTTTGTAGCCCTTTTTGTAACAGCGGAAGAACTGGTAAACTATTCAGACCTCAATGGTGAACAAGCTGCTATGAAGATCCCTGATCAGCTCATGATCTTACAACCATAAACACTTCCATTATTTTCAGAAAATAACAAGTCTACAAGCTCACAACACATTGTGATGCAACACGGTGTGAGCTTGAAGATCGGCAAATTATTTTTAAAATAGGTGATAATTATCTCAAATCTTCCAAGTGGTATAGTGTATATACCTACCTAGGCCTATGTCAGGGAAATTCAGCTCTGAAAATAATTGCTATCCTTTGTCAGACACTATACACAGTACAACATAAAATAACTAATAGCTTCTGTTCATTTTATTTGTATGTTTTATGTATTCCCTCAATTTTGGGATGGTATTGGAATTTTGGTTGCTGGAGGGCTGTGGACAGAGATGTATTGATTGATAGATTGATTGATTGCACAAGAAAAAATGGTTTCTAGTTCAGCATGGCATATTGTAGTAGTATATTTTAGCTTGAAATCTCCATTAATAATGTCACTGAGACACAGTGAGTACACAGAGATTGTGCTACATCAGGGAGCAATATTATAAGATGATATGGTTTAAAAAAAGATGAAGTGCTCCTCTGACCCATTGTGAACTTGCAGATCTGTTCTATTTACTATAGTACATTAAATATGAGCATAGTACATGTTTGTAAATGTGAATTGAGGTGAAATGTGAACTCTAGGGGACGTGGAAATTTGGGACCAAAGACACCCCTGGGGTTAGGGATGAATTTAAAAAACGCCTTTTACCATTTAAAATATATATTTTTCTGTCACAGAGTTATGTCGATCTATTCACAGTCGTTATTGATGTCTGAGGCCTTTCAAAAATGAAAAATCACACGAAAAAAACTTAATGGAATGTTGTGATTTTTTTGCCCTCTGAAGATCATTTGATCATGATCAGTACCTGATGATCATCAGGTACAGTAATAGGAGAAAGATTTCTTTAAAAAAAAGGTGTATAGAAAGTGTGAAAATAATATTTTTATGTGGCCGCACCCACCACATCATTAAGTTTGATTTTCTACAACTGAAGCTGAACAGGCAGCTGTTGTACTGTTGTATGATAATGGGGAGGGATTAGCCAGGGCTTGATATTGTGATGTCACTAAATGTGTGTATTTCGATTGTGCCTTTTAAGGCTCTCTCAGATTTCAGGAAGAAACTAAAAATACAAGACAGATTTGGAGTCTATTAGAGCACTGTTAACTCCATAGACAAAACAGAAAAAATACAAATATCACAGCACTTCATCTTTAAAACCTTTAGCCTATCAATGCTGGTCTTTTTAGAGTTTGTACATTTTGGTCCATCTTACCATAATCCATAAATATGTTGCATAAGCATAATATATAGCCTATATACGGGACTAATGGTGCATTTTTTTACAGGGGCGACAGGCTGACGTTTTTTCCGAAGTGTGTTAATTGACCTGGCAACTAGTGGCAAAGAGGCGATAGTAGAAAAGTGGGTGGAGGAATGTCATGAAAGATGAAAACATGTTTAAACAACATTGTCTGGCGATAGTCCATTAAAATCATGTGTTGGTTTGTTTATCCTCCATACCACAGAGTCGTTTTTCCACTTTTAAAACGCACTGTAAGGAATGGACTTAAAACTAAATAGTTACAACTTCACAGCATGAAGTCCCGTGTCTCCTGGGTCACAGAAGTATTTTTGTAAAATACTATAAAGGTTAGAGTCACATTATATAATAACTGTGTTCCAAAAATAAACATTAGATATGTAACAAAATTTGTACTTTTACAGCATCAGTTAATATCCATTTTGGTTTATTTTTGGAGCAGTTCAGTTATTTTTGGAGCAAGGCCTCGTTATCACCTAAAACTGGAGTATGAATGGGCCTGTATATGCTACAATGTTATTGAGACCATACGTATGCTGACTTATTTTCAATGCAAAGCATAACCCAGCGAGATCTATTCTAGGCATTGATGTCCGACTTTTTCTGCATTTCCACTTTTGACAGATAGCACTTGTATACATGTATGATCATGATGCATTACTGCCAATTAAAAAACATCATGAGTGTGACGTGTTTGTGGGTGATATTGAGAGGTTCAACTTGTGCAGACAGTCAAGGAATCAACAATCATGAATAAGGTAACAAAAAGAAAATAAAAATGGCTTCAAGGAAATCAATCCCAAAAGTGGTGACATTTCCAAAAATGCCACTTTTAGTTCCTATAAAGGGTTCATGCATTGATATATCACACATTAACATCATGAGTCTAATGATGATTCATTCATAATGAGTCATCTTTCTGATTCACTTCTCTATATTTGTAACATTAACAAATATAGTAGCAATGAGTGCAATATAAAACATTGATGACCAGACATGTAGCAAAGGGGATGTTTAATGGTTTTTCTCTTCGGACAATGAAATGTACATGTGTCCATTGTAGGATGTGGTACAAATAAACTAATAAAAAAAAAACAACCCAGCTCTGTGTCAGACAGCATTCCCAGGTCTATTCATCTATGTTTTGATTTAAAAAACAAACAAAACAGTGTGGTGGGTGTCTGGAAGTGCCCAGTCCAACCACAACCCCCGGCCCCAATTCTTTGCTGGGATTCATATATGAAAGATATGAGCGAAGATGGTTTCAACCTTTATTTTGTATCTAAAACACATACCAACATACTGTAATGCTCACATCTATGCAAGTTCTATAGGGGCGTGGGACTAAAAACTAAGTGTAATCTCTCTCGTCTTCCTAAAACAACACTATAAATGTTACCCAAAGTGAGAACACATGCAGCTGGTGTGTTTATGGGTTGGACAAAAAAAAGAAAAAAGAAAAGGAAAAACCTCAAGTTAAAAAAATAAAACCTTTGGTCAGTGCCATGGCAATGATCGTGATCCAATAAATTATAAACCCCATTTTTTTAGGCACGATAGCCAGTCATATGCAGCACCATGAGTTCCATAGTCCCAACTCACAGATTTTTTTTTATTTTTTTTTTTGTATATTTTTTAATGTACAACACTAAAAATCTAACATCAGTGAAAATGTACCGTGGTCCTTTTATCCCACCTTGGACCATGTGCTTCTGCGGACAACAGGGAGAAGAGTTCAACCAGTTTAAGATGGTCTGAAGCTTACACTGATCCCAGTGGCTAGTACAAATGTACTCCATCAATTACACATGCATCCCATGAAGGATTCTATAGTTTTTTTTTGTCAATTTCCAAGGCCAATAATTTGATAACCGGGTCATTGGACAGTAGGACACTCTGCCAGTCATCCAATTAATGACTCCGGAAAGAAACAAAAACAAAAAAGCTCCATAAACTGAAGGCATCCTGTGTGTGCAATTGAAATAAGTCATTTTTGGGGTATGCTCCTCCTTGTTTTATGTTTCTTTATATCATAGCCTTATATTTTGTTGTAGATAACTTGGACCACAAACAGAGGGGTGAAAACAGATTATAATTGGCCTTGTTTGTCTTTCTGGATGATTTTATATCCAACTCTTCATTTGTCGTCCTAATTATCTAAAAGTTCCCCCTAACTTAGCCACAGTATCTTCCTCAACCATAAAAGGTACTTATAGTTTTTGTCAACAAGAATCATGTAAAAACCATAGCTGTTGAGGTCAAGACATTTGTCCAATAAACTAGTGGTTAAATAATAAATAGTGGATGGTTTGGACAGTTGGCTTTGAGCACTCACCCTGAGAATTACAACCCCCTAAAACAAAACTAAATCAAAACATATCATAAAAAGGAACCAATTAAAGTAAATAAGCCTTCATATTAAGCAGCCTTTTACAGTAGGAACTCCTGCAGAAGTCATTGTGTATCGTCGCCTACGGCATCCGTTCCCATTGGCAATTTAGTTCAAGTCAATTGAACACTCGGCATCTTAAATGTCATCTTCCCAGTTATCTTGAATTCTAGTTTCGTAATAATGTATTGCTAATTCTATTGCCAATGACAGTAACACCCTCCTGCCTCCCAAACCCCAAATACAAGTACTAACACAGTTGTGTTGTGGGAATGCTTTAAAAAGGTGTGAACGTTTTGGTCCCCTGCATTACAACGGATGCAGTGAAAAACGTTAAGGCCATTTTCCACTACTAAGAACATAAGTTAACTGTGCCGTAAACAAATATATCTATACACTTACAAAATTGAGTTTCAGATTAAGGTTCTTGGAACCCAATTTTGTGATTCCTGCTTCAGAGGTGCTGAAAATCCAGAACTCAAGAAGTGATACTTTCAAGGAAAAAAAAAAAAGCAGATCGGCTAAATTTCAATTACGCAATGACATGGATTTCAGGTTCTAATGACGTGCTGAGTTAACCCTTCGTAGTGGAAAAGAACCATTTTAGACAAGAATGATTCAACTCAAATAGATGTGGGGAAATCTGGAGTCAGGTGAATGGAAAAGTACAGGAGTGTCTAGTCAAAATGATTTCCTCCACCCACAAAAAACAAACAAACAAACAAAATCATACATTCCTCCGCAGCGCAAATTGACTGGCCTTGGACTACCCCATCCTCTCACACAACCCCCAGTAGAAAAATAAGCAAATATAAGACTTAAAAAACGACAGGTCAAGTTGTCATCCACGGAACAAACAGCGTAGTGCTTGTGAAAAGAATCGAACAGAAGTGGAGGTTTTTCTTTCTTTTTTTTAATGATTGCATCGAGTGCTTTATAGTATTATCATGACAGTACGCGTTACTTGGTCTATAAAGAAAAGGATAAAAAACTACCTTGGTACTTTGAACACTGACCGTTTTTAGTATTCCTAAATAAGATTATCTGCTCTAGAACACTTAGAAAAATGAAAGATCCTAAATAACCAGAGGATTGTGATTATTTATTTATATTTATGCTACTGCCGGTTCCTCTGGCTTCTGGTTTGATTTGGCCCATCCCGATGGCTGCCGTCCTATCGCTTGACTCTGTTGCATGATGGCATGTCGCAACGCCAAAAATAGATCTATAAGCTCGCGATTTAGGACTGCACGTAATCTAAAATTCATGTACTTAGATTACTTTTCCTCAATGAGGGAATAATATGGGGACGAAGTATTTTTTCTACATCCATGAATCAGCTTAATGAAAACACATTCGAATTGTTTACAAACTAATAATTGGCTTGTTTGATTAAACTGTTGAGACCGCTAGTAGTGAGCTTGTAGATCTGGCTTTAGTGATGATGTGACTCCCCTCATGCGACAATGTATAAATAAATCAAGTCAAATACAAACAGGAAGACTCTGTGGACATCGAGTTCACCTGCAACGTGGGTCCTGAGTGTGTGAGTGTGTGTGTGTCTGTGCGTGTGTGCGTGCGTGTGTGTGTGTGGTAGCTCAGCTCGTGAACCAGAGAGGCCTGTAGACTCAGGAGTTAGGACAAAGGAAGATAGGAAGAAAGGGGACATGGAGGTTCTTCATGTCTTTAAGTCCAAGACACTCTCAACATTTAAGACAGTCTTACTCTTGATATATTTAGGGGGAGATAATAACAATAATATAATAATAATAACTGTGTCAATAGTAATAACAATAGTATTAAACATCTGTCTGTCAAGGGCTTTGATTTTGTGGGGATTCTTTCTGTCCCATGGTAGGGTGAGGACAGTGGAGGGTGCATTGTCCCGAACACCGTCTGTCTCTGCCCCCTCCCTCCCATTATGTCCCCCACCCGTGTCCCGTCTGCTTACGCCAACCCCCCGCCATGGGGGTCCCAGCCATGGATAGCCCCCCACAAAACCCACCCCCCTCCCCCTTTGTGTGTTATTGTTGCGTTTCTGTCACGGAAGGTTTGGAGTGAGTAGCATGGAGGGGAAGGGGGGTTTGGTTCCTTCGTGGCGAGGAGGGGGGATGCTGGGGTTTTTAGGAGGAACGAGGGGCGTGTGCTCCTCTCAGAGGCGGGTCTGGGCCTCGGGGACGTAGATCTCGATGCTGTCGGCACTCTCCGTGGCAGAGTTCTGTCGTACCGAGGCGGCACGCTTGGCCGCCATCAGACGCTTGCGGGCCTCCTGCCGCTGCTTGTCGGCCGCCGTGGAGTCCACACTGCTGCGCTCCTTGGCCCCCGACGACAGCTTGGGACGTCCCGACTTCTTTGGCACGGACGACGGAAGCGTCTTCTTCTCCTCCTGAGAGGAAGGAGAAAGTCAATAAATACAGAAAATGTCAACAACGGATAATTTCAAAGGCCCAGTCTACAAACTAGGAATAGCCACACACACACGCACGCACGCACGCCAAGTTTGCACAACTCAACATATTCATTGATTCATTGATTGCAGGCATGTGTGTGCGCGCGTGTGTATAAACAGTGACTTGAGGATAGTGAGCTGTTCCATCCTGAATGTCCAGCCATAAAGTATGTGTGTGCACCGTGGGAAGGTTCCATTACCTTCTTCTGTGTTTTGTCTGGAAGCTGCCAGTTGTTGGCTTTCAGCTGGTAGAGTTCATCAAATTTCATGCTGATGTCTTCTATAGTGAGCTGCAGGAGGTCCCAGAAGCCAGCCAGGTCCTGGGCCGTGGGCCGCGGGTTGGCGTCCACATTCTAATAGACGAAATTATTATTATTATTATTTATTTTTGTTGTTGTATTATTCGATTCGATTAGACAAAGAAAAAAAAACTCATTCATCGATTTGAGAAACATCAAGAATACAAATGCAAGACCTATTTCCATTGTGGTTCTAGGCCAATATGTGATTACTGGGAGTTGTAGGACATAAGTTATGGAGTTAAAATTTAAAAGTTTAATAGCAGATACTCACCAGGTTCTCGTTACAGAGGCCTCTGAATTGCTGGAACTTTTGTGACATGAGAAGCTGGGCGCTGCCCACCGCACTGCGGATCGTCCCCAAAACTACAAACACAAACAGGGACACGGAAAAAATGTAAACTATTTTCTTCCCACCCACATTCTTGTCATCAGGGACAAACATCATTATGTGGAATGTACTGAACCTCATTGGTGAGTGACACACGAAAGCTAAACCTCTTATAAACTAAAAGTTTTATAGAGCGTTAATCTGCTCACAGCACTGTAGGAACTGGCCCTGGTGGAGTCTACACTAGAATGCTACCAATGGAACTTCATGCTGTCACATGGACGGACCTGGACCTTTTACAGGGGCCTCCCAACGGAGTCACGGAAAAAACAATCAGGGTGGCTGAGCAGTGCTCACTGTTGTCAGCAGTGTTGGGCAGTAACTAATTAAATATTACACGTTACTGTAATAGTATTACCTTTTCCAGTAAAAGTAGTGCGCCAACATTACTCTGCCAAAATGGGTAATATGTAATACTGGTATGTTACTCTGCCAAAACATGCCTCACTACTTTTGAATTTGTTGTTGCATGTGAAAACAGAGCAGATTTACAAGCCATCAACAGATAACAGAGATGCACTGTATTTTGTAGATCCTAATCCACAATGAAAAAGAGAAAAATGCCAGCACTCAATGAATCTTTATTTACCTCATTGTGCAGTCAACAACGAACGCGTTTCGACACAAACGTCTTCCTCAGCGCTGACAACGCTGAGGAAGACCGTTTGTGTCGAAGCGCGTTCGTTGTTGACTGCACGATGAGGTAAATAAAGATTCATTGAGTGCTGGCATTTTTCTCTTTTTCATTCTGCATTTTTGAGCCTTGCACCTCAAAGAACTTTTATAACATGGGGTGTTGCGGGTTGTCTGCTTCGGCAGCTCTCTCTGCTTCCTAGATCCTAATCCACACCAGCATTCTGCACACATGAGCCTACACCAGCGGTTTTCAACCTTTTTGATCCCAGGGACCACTATTTATTCGGAATTTGAGCCACGGACCACCATTTGATGTCATTTTAGCCCCACATACCTCGAAACTAAAGATTTATTTTGCATTGTCCACAATTCCAGGCTGGATTTGGGAAACAAAACAGTCAAACATACAGATCAAAATGACCATTAATCTTCTACAGTCTCCAGTTGTGTAGACTTGGGCTAATTCACATGATGAATAATTCTTGAGAGTGTAAACCAAATTCTTGAGAGTCCATTTGGTTTCATTTGTACAATCTCAAAGAGTTACTTCTGGTTAACCAACCTTCCATCATTTAGCCTGGGGACCAGCTGGAATCCTCTCAGGGACCACTGGTGGTCTCCGGACCACCTGTTGAAAGCCCCTGACCTACACTACAAGTTATCGCAGTTGCCGCAAGTTGTCACTAAACTGGTTGTGTCGTACATCTCTATTCCTTTGCGGGTGGGAGGGAGTGACTTGGGAATGTTATTATTGCAATATGTACCAGTAATATATTAACCTATGAAATAATGTAATATTATTGCTTTTTTCTAAGGGGTCATAAGTAAAGTAAATTAATCTCCGAAGTCAGGGGTTTTCAACAGGGGGTCCGGGGACCACCAGTGGTCCTTGGGAGGGTTCCAGGTGGTCCCCAGCTAAGCTGGTTAACCAGATTTAACTCTTGAGAACTTAAAAATGAAACCAAATGGACCCTTGCGGGTCCATTTGGTTTTCTTTTTTAACACTCTCAAGAGTTAAAATATTCGTCATCTGATTTAGCGCCACTTAATTAAGAAGTCTACACTGTTTTGTTTCCCAGATATAACCTGGAATTGTGGACAAAACCAAAATAATCCTTTAGTTTTTTGGGTGAAAATGTAATCAAATGATGGTCCGTAGCTCAAATGCTGAATAAATGGTGGTCCCTGGTGTCAAAAAGGTTGAAAACCCCTGTCCTAAGTAATATTGCCCAACACTGGTTGTCAGGCAACCGTAACTAGTGGCAAGCAAACTGACAGTGTGGGAGCCAAACCAGGGCACAGCAAGGAGTGGAAAGAGGGGCATCACATACAGTATATGTACTGTAAACACCCTGAGGCAAAAGACTAAAATGGTACCACTGAAAATCTATAAGGGCTTCCATTTGTATAATAAAATGCACAAATAATTTAAATATGTTGAGAGCGAAGGCAATGTAATGTGCCTTCTACAGCCATTCTTCATTATTACTCATTCATATTTCAGACACTGCGGCAGCAGATCTGTGCCTCAGAGACCCAGATGACTCAAGAGAGAGATGCATCCATTACAGCTGAACCTAACCCCAATCTCCCACTATAATGAGATACTCCTGCCGTCTATCAGCGGTAATGAGACCGTCAGGGTTTGTCCTTTCTCTTCTCTACTTTGACAGGAGACGACGTTTGACCTAGAGCCCCTCCTGTGACATCTGTCCCTTCACTCTGGCTCTGAGACAACATCATTCAGGAATAAGGAGACAGAGAAAAGTTGTATTTTTGACCCATTTGCCAATGATGCATCACAAATGTGAAGGTTAGTGTAACTACTACTATGGTCGTCTGTACTACAATTCCTTCCTGCATGGAGACTACTGCTGATCAGTACAGTGAGCTTCTGCATTAACCCATTAACTCATTGACTGCCAGATTAAATACCTTACTTACTTTACTTGAATGAAAGAATATTATATTACAATATTACTCTGGCAAGTCCCACGCTGCCACTCGCAACGCAATAGAGATGTACAACACAATCTGTTTAGTGACCACATGCGACAACTGCGATAACTAGCAGTGTCATGTGTGCAGAATACTGTGAGGGATTAGGATCTGCAAACTACAGTGAATCTCTATTGTTATCTGTTGATAGCATGTAAATCTGTACCATTTTCACATGCAACAACAAGCTAAGTAATGAGGCATTTTTTTATGTACTTTACTTTACTTCATGTACTTTACTTTTTCTGGAAAAGGTAATAATAGTACAGTAATATGAGCTTCCATTTCCCAGGCTGTATGACTGGACGCACTGGCAAACAGTGGGGAACAGTGGCGCCATGTCTCTCCCCTCCTCAGACTGAGGGCTCTAAAGGGACTCTTACCTTCCTCAGACAGCTGCAGGTCTTTGGTCTCTGCCTCCATCTGTTGACACCAGGCCTCCATTCGGGCCGTCTCCGCCTGCAGCAGCTTCAAGAAGCAGTTCCCATCCCGGAAGCAGGTGGGCGTGGCCGACGATTGTGCCAGGTTGGCACCGCCGCTGACGTTGTTGCTGCTACTGCTGCTGCCATCAGCCTGGCCGGTGCCCACGCAGTTCCCCGTGCCCAGGCTGGGGTCTGGGGGAGGCAGGGAGGACGGGTCCAGGGCCGGGTCCAGCGGCTCTGGAGGAGGAGGAGGAGGATGATGTGGTTGAACATAGGTAGATTAATTTAGCTAGGTTAAACAAAATAAATAAATCAAACTACAACGCTGTAGAATTGTAAAAGCATGTTAGTAAAAAGGACTAGTGTTACATCTCCCATTTTCAACCTGCCTCGGTCATACCAAAGACTACATCCCAAAGACTGCAAAATGGAACCCAATGTCTCCCTGCTTGGCACTCAGCATCAAGGGTTGGATTGGGTCCCTGCGACATACTAGGGGGTGTTCCAGGGGGTGTACTTGTACTTGTGCAACATATATCAAGGTGCTTCACGCTACAGAAACAGGACAGGAGATAGGCTCCTGACCTAGCTGGGCCTCATGGGTCAGCCAGGCCTCATGACATCATGGCCCGGCAAGGCTACTTACTTACTTGAAAACATTAAGTAACAAAAAATAAACTAAAACATCTACCCTAGCAAAAATCGATAAATTAAAACCAATGAAAGATGCTAAACGCTACTAACCTTGCTGCGTGGAGCAGGCCACTCTGGGCGTCTCCGTGGCGGGGGTACTGCTGTCCTTCTCTCCGTTGGGTGTAGGATTAACATCGCTGCAGTTCATTTCAGGCGGGGGCCCTGCGTCGTCGTCCTGGGGGTCTGTCTCTGTGTTCTGTCTGGAGGCCATGCTGCTGACCCGGCTCAAACTGGACACACATTATCATGACTTAATACTAAATACCGTAACTGGTCAGGCTTTGGCCAAATTGTCACATAATTGAGACAAGAATTGTGACGACAGTCGATCTTTAAGCTCACACCATGAGTCATTGTGAGCTTGCAGCACTGCTATTTTCACTATACTAAATGCAATACCGCAAACTACTACAATTTCAAGTGCTTCTCAGCGTGGGAGCCTGGGGGTTCCCCAAATATAAATATTTTGGGGTGTCACAGTCGGTTCTTTCTATGCTAGCAAAAACAGCATGCTGAAACAGTTTACAGGGGAAATGAAATGAAATGCTGAGTTCATCATTTTGACACCACAATGGTTTGAAGCCATTCGTGAGTTGGACCAACAGGATATAGAACATGAAAGGAGCTGAGAGGACAGACTACTGGTCTACTGAAAAGGACTGAAATACTGAAATAAGACTTCCAGACAGACGGCGTAAGCAGGGGCGGATTGGCACGTATTTTCCCACCGGGACAATTTTGCCTTTGCCAGGCCACCCTGGGGGGGGGGCAGCTGGTTAACCAGATGTAACTCTTTGAGAGCATAAAAATGAAACCAAATGGACCCTTGCGGGTCCATTTGGTTTCATTTTTACACCCTCAAGAGTTAAAATATTCATCATGTGAATTAGCCCAACTTAGTCTACACAACTAGAGAATGTAGAAGATTAATGGTCATTTTGATCTGTATGTTCCAGGCGAGCATCTAGCACATTCTAGTGCATTTTGGAAGTGCCACTAGTGCATTTTGGATCTTGTCCAGGCCACTAGGTGGCGCAGGCCACCGGGAAAACTCCCTGTACTCCAGATGGCCAATCCACCCCTGGGCGTAAGACGTACTCCGCACTAGTGCCGTCATGATCATGATCATCACGAGTGATGGTGATTGGAATTATTTTTTTAATAGTATGACAATTACATTTCATTATATCATTAAAGGGGAATTCCACCCATTTTCAACATTTTACACGTTAGACAGGAAAAAAAGTTTCCACTTTCTGTCTTTCCTAGAAATGGTCTGACATTAAACATTAACATGATGAAACACAACTTGATGATATCATCAAGTTGTGTTTCACCATGTTAATGATGATGTTAATAATGTTTTTGTTTTAGGACCAATTTTGTGTACAAAATAGGTCCTAGGAGTCTATACAAATGGAGACTAGGGGTCTATACATGTGTACGCTCTCAGAAAAATAATCCTCTTTAATATTGTATGTCAACTCAAAATTCAATGAATGCATTCATATATTTTCACTATTTTGGGAAAATGGCAAAATGTGTAAAAATACATCTCTCTATATAATTCAAGGAAGCGTGTCTGTCTGTCTGTTACATCCTGTGCAATGTACTGTGTCATTTGTCTCCATTTGCGTAACGCCACGGCGCACGGACAGCGTCAATGAACCTCGAGTCACACAGCCCTGTCATCCAGCATCAATAAGCGCGGCTTATACACACCAAACATAATAGCCATCATTTTAATTTTAATACTTTTGTGTCAAAAACTAATCTTCGCGCATATGACGTGTCACCGGATACAGATAAAAAACATCACATGTAACATCACGTGTCACGGAGACACATTTATTGAGGTCACAGTTTGCTGTATCACCTCCCCTTACGGGTACAGCCATTGGCGCGGGGTATAGTGTTCTCTGCTCTCGCTGTTTTGCCTTCCTGGCGACTGCCGAGTGCCGACTGATCCACACCAACTCTATGATCCACACAGGCAACGTTCTCTACGCACGGAGCGGTGTTGTCGGTGTTCCGCCTGCTAGGCAACTGCCCGACACAGGCAATATATACTCTCGGCACGGCGCCGTGACACACGCGCTATTACGGTCCGAGTCGCCAACAACTTCTTTCTACTACCACTACACTGCAACCGCTGTTCCGCCTGCTAGGCGCCTCACCGATATTGCTATAGCCTACTCTCGACACGGCGCACTGACACCATTCACGCTACTACGGTCCAGGTCGCCTACAACTTCTTCCTACTACCACTACACTGCAACGCCTGGATATAACGCGCGCCAGCCCACGGCATCCAGTCCTCTCCAAAGTTATTATTCAAACGCCACATTTACGCGTGTGCGTCTGTGTACGTGCGACCGTCCGGGTCGTCTACAACTTGGTCTCTGGGGGGTCCCCCAAACTTGCAAACCCACAGGAACACGGCAGGCGTGCTGGAACACATCCCTTACAATTAATATTCATCATATTAATTGTAATGACCTTCAGGGTTTATTGCAATTCCATTCAGCAGAGAGGTTTCAACAGGTGGTCCAGGGACCACCAGTGGTCCCTGACACGATCCTAGGTGGTCCACATACAGCTAAATGCTAAATGGTCAGTTGATAACCAAATGGACCCTTATAGGTTTGTAACTCTTCAAATAGTTCAAATGAAACCACATGGACCCTTATGTGTCCATGGGGTCCATTTTATAATTCATTTTCAACAATTATAAAATGTAGAATAATTGTTATTTTGACAAACATTTTTCCAGTTTATCTCCTAAATTGTGGACAAAAACCTGAAAGTCCTTGATTGTGGGTCTGACAGCTTAAACTCAACATCAAATGGTGGTCCCCCAAGGCTACAATCCTGAATAAATAGTGTCTATAACATAAAGTTCCATCCAGCTTTCCAACATCAACAAGTCCCAATCAATGTCATCTAGGCCTATACATCCAGATCATATTACACAACGGGTATAGGACTAGTTTTGACTAAATTCCCAAAATAGGGAGCCTAGATTGGTTAAAATAGCATGGACAACAATCTGAAAACAATGATAGAAACATTACATTTCATCTAGGTTTCTATAGAGAAATGAAAGGGATTGTGAACGATAATGCAAAGTGATTGCCATTAGCTCAACTAGAGGCACCAGGCGATTAATTATGTAATAATTGTGGAGCAGGCTCTAATGTGATTAACATTAAAGTCCAGTGCACGGGGCAGACTGTCACAATGTTGGCCTCGCTCTGGTCAAAACATCACGTAAATCTGAGAGAGCCCTGGGGTGCAGCCTGCTGCTGCTTCATGACCTTGTCTGGTGCCTGTAGCATCCAGTCTGTCTCTAGCATGCAGTCTGTCTCGACCATGTCGTCTCTACTATTGCTGCTACGCCTCAGAGCCAGAGGCAAATAGTGGTCACAACATCAGACTCTGACCGATTTTCAGGGCTGAAATGGTGTATACACATGCACAGTTGCACACACAAACATGGCTTTACAATGACTGCACATACGGGTTCAGTGTCTTGCTCAAATATAGTTTGACACCAACTATGGAATCTGGGAACATTCCAGTTGTACACCACTGAATCTTAGACCACCAATTACCAATATCTATCAAAAAGTAAACATCAGCTTTTTTGGATAGCATGCAAAAATGAACAGCCAAGTCCAATCAAAACTACTGCAACGACAACGAGATTTTAAAGGGAAATGTATGCCCAGATCTTGACCCTTTCATCTCTCTATATAATTCAAGGAATCGTGTCTGTCTGTTACATCCTGTGCAATACACTGTGTCATTTGTCTCCATTTGCGTAACGCCACGGTGCACGGACAGCCTCAATGAACCTCGAGTCACACAGCCCTGTCATCCAGGATCAATATGCGTGGCTTATAAGCACAAAACATTATACCCATCATTTTAATTTTAATACTTTTGTGTCAAAAACTAATCTTCGTGCATATCACATGTCACTGGATACAGATAAAAAAAAATATCACGTGTAACATCACGTGGCACGGAGACACATTTAGTGTGGTCACAGTTTGCCGTATCACCTCCCCTTACGGGTACAGCAATTGGCGCTGGGTACAGTGTTCTCTGCTCTCGCTGTTTCGCCTTCCAGGCGACTGCCGACTGATCCACACAGGCAACGTTCTCGACACGGCGCAGTGTTGTCGCCGTTCTGCCTGCTAGGCGACTGACCAAGACAGGCAATATATACTCTCGGCACGGCGCGGTGACACACGCGCTACTACGGTCTGGGTCACCTACAACTTATATCTACTACCACTGCAACGTCTGGATATTAATGTGCGGCATTAGTCATCATTATTCACATTTACGCGTGTGCGTCTGTGTATGTGCGACTACCAGGCTGTGTGACAGAGCATAGGCTACAAACTAGGTGTCATCTCATCCATACACATTGTAACGACCCTCTGGGTTTGTGGGTTTACAATTACATTCACAACAAGAAAGGTCTAACATTAACATTAACAGTAACCATAGGACATTCATTTTTGACCCAAGTTCCACCGAACTTTCCAACATCAACAATTCCCTCACAATCAATGTGATCTGCACATAATTTCCAGATCATATAATACACAACGGGTATAGGACTAGTCAGTGTAATTCTTTTAGCATTTTATATTAGCATTTTTACACTTTATGGATTTTGGGCTTGGAGATCTGCAAATTGTGCACATTTTAGAATATCTATTTTTAACTAAACATTTAACTGTTTTGCTTTTGGGGTTCTCCTAAAACCAAATACATTTAGATGGGGGCCTGGCCAAATACATACAACTTTGAGGGTCCTTGACATGAACATGTTTCCCCCCCAAATGGGCATGACTTACGGCCTGCCGTTTTCCACCTGCACTCCAATAGACTGGAACTTCAGAGGGGCGGTGAGGGGGAGAAGCTCCTCTCTGGAGATGGGCAGAAGGCAGTCCACCTGTCAATCAATCACAGACGACAGCAGGTCAATCTAATGCAGTCAGTGAACAGGTGAGGTTTTTGTTGTGTCGCACATACATCATTATAGATTTACAGTTGATACAGTTGAGAACCCAAAATGACTGAAACTTTATTTCAGCGTAGCAGAAACCAAGGAATTGTGCTGGAGTGAAACTGGACTGAAGCAACAAATGAAGGCTGATGGCCAGTCTATGATGAATATGAAACCAATAAGAACTACAGTTCTCTCATTCTACCTGGATTCCAATGGAGGACAGTTTCCTCTTGGGCTCAGCAACAGGGGTCTTCTCTGGGACGGGGTCCAGGCTCAGGGTGTCATTCTGGGACTGGGTGGAGGTGGAGGTGGAGGAGCTGGTGGTGGTAACACTGGAAGAACAGAGTTATTAGAGTTACTACTAACCAAAACTACAGAAACATAAACTAGAAAAGAAGAGAAAACCATAGTTAACTAAAATCACAAAAAAAGACAACCTACCTTGCGGTGGAGGTGGTGCCAACAGAGCAGGAGGTGATAATGGAGGAGGACGAGGAGGTGGTGGTGGTGGGGGTGGAAGGAGCTTCGCGGGGGGAGGGGACAGTGGTGGTGGTGGGAGGAGCTTCTCGGGGGGCGGGGACAGGAGTGGCGCCAGCAGGTGCAGCAGCAGGAGTGGGAGCGGGGACAGAGGTAAGGGGGGCGGGCGCCTGGAGGGGCGAGGCCTGGTGGTGGGCAGGGCCCTTAGCCAGACTGCCGGTGCGGATGCTACAGAGGCTGTCGGAGGAAGTGTTGCTGTCTCCCGACTGGCTGTTGGTGTGGTGGCGATGCTCCAGGTAGGTGTCCTGGGCCGACTCGGTGCTGCTCTGGACCGTCACCGAGATCAGAGGCTTGGAGGAGGAGGCGGAGCAACGAGGCGGGATGGGGGGCGCGGCCTTGCTCCTGCTGCCGACTAGAGATAGAGAGAGAGAGAGACTTTAAGACAATTGAGAATTACGGAAGTACTTCCACCCTGCGGCCCTTGTAGCAACAAGGGGTGTCATAATAAAAACGAAAATCGCAAATGTTCAAGAAAAAAAAAGTACAATTTAAAGGGTGCAATGAGCTGGAAACAGTGGGCATTTCATTAACTCTTTCCCCACAATCCCCAAAATGTAATCCCCAGCTGAGACTTGAGCCAAACCAGCTCCTACTCGAAGTGAGACTGACAAAATGGATGCACTTCCAGGAACATGGAAACAATTCAAAAGTGAACAAAATAAGTCGCAGGAGTTTTTGTTTACTGTCAGACGCCCAGCTCTGCCAGTTTACTGCTAGGTGGCTTATTTCTACCACATAATGTTTTCAGATATATTCTAACGTGATGATTAGGTTTAAACTGAGTAATACACTATCTGGATGCCAGAATGGGAATAAAAATGATAATATTTCTGACTGTACTCAAAGCCCCTGATTTTGGAGGACGATTTAGAAACTGGCTAAATACAAGTTGGCT
This sequence comes from Benthosema pterotum, assembly GCA_039105355.1. Lineage (NCBI taxonomy): Eukaryota > Metazoa > Chordata > Actinopteri > Myctophiformes > Myctophidae > Benthosema > Benthosema pterotum. The sequence goes on from CM076968.1 coordinate 36,264,153, forward strand.
TAAATTTTATTGGCTTTTATTGCTGTAGTTCTGCTGTAGTTTTATTGTGTTTTTCCCCCCCAAGGAAGTAATTAAAAATTGATTTTATGGACTTTTGATAAACAAAAGTGAAATGTGTCCCATTCTTTTGACCACAGATGTGGTCCAAGTGTGAAAAGCGTATTGTTCATTTCACTGCAACTTTAATAAAGAGGGACATAGCAGATCTATAAGCCTAGCAGACCAGCCTGAAATAGAAGTTGCAGAAGAGGACGAGAATGCACAAACTAAAACAGCAGAGCATTGTGCTGCACACAGGGCCTACAGTGAAATATAACTCCATAAACATCACACGGCAGAGTGGAAAAACATTTTTTTTTGCTATCACAGGCTGCCAGATGCTTTGACAAACGGACACAACACAAACTACCTGCTGTGTGCATTGACGTCAGTCTGTCTGTCTGTCCGTCTCTCCCCACAGCGCTTCCCCTCTCCCCTGCCACTGCTATAGCACTGCTCTTCTGCTCCACACCACCCTTTCCCAAACAATGGTTTAGGTTTAGGACACCTTTGGGTTGTTGACCCACTTCCATGGGCCACAAGCAAATAAAGGTCAACTGTGTATTTTTTGCTTAATTTATGGTGGTGCCATTGCCCCCACGACCCTAGTACGGATAAGCGGCTGAAGATGGCTTCTCTGCAGATGTAGGCAAATAGTCAGTGAAATAAATAGTAAATCTACAAGCTTGAGGTTTAACAACACAGTTTGCCTGTTTTTACGTACATGTGCATCCACACGTGTACACACGCACACACACACTGCATATTCAAGCTTCAAGATAAGTATTATTTTGTTGAAAAACAAAACAAAGAAAATAAATTGTATAAATTAAGCTCACAGTGGGTGGCATCATGGTGAGTGGTGAGCTTTTAGATTGCTCATGTTCGCCATTAAATCGGGCACAAGTAGTAAACTCATATCCATCACCCTGGGGAGACGTGCCATTTCTCTTCTGGGTATTGAGCTAAATAGCTTGGGAAGCAGAGTGCTAGGATAATCACAGGGCCATCGCTGTGCCCGCTGAATGTCCCTGTAAGTAATGTGATGTAGCGAGATCCATCTTCATCAACAACACCATCACACGTTGTAGGACAGGGGAACACCACTAATCACCCCCGAGGGAGGTTCAGCTTGTTTACACAGTGTCAAATGGTAAACGGGTGCGCAACAATGAACGAACAACAAAATACTATTATTATTCATTCTACAACTCTGTTCAGCAAAGCTGACATCCTACAAGCATTTAGATTGGCTGTGGGATTCGGTGTTGACAGGGGAAAGGGGGGGGACCTCTGTCAACATTGGTGTGCATGTTTTAAGTGGCTTAATGACACATGTACAAGATAACTACAGGTCTGGGAGCTTTACTTTCATCATGTCCGTACGATGAAGCGATAGCGGTGTGGAGAACAAGTGGTCCTCTGTTGAAATGTACGGCCGTTACAGAGACCCGCCTCACAGGCATGACCGACCGGGTTCCACACAGATACCAATGTGACTGACCCGGTTCCACACAGATAGCAGTGTGACTCCGACACCCGAGACTCCCCAACCTGGAGGAATATCTGCCTGAAAGGAGGCCCAGTGAGAGGGGACTGTGAAGTGAGCAGACGGGGTAGCAGGGCCAGGCAGCAGGCTCTGACCCAAGGCCAGCAGCACACAGCAGAATAGCTGTGTGCGCGTGCATGCGCCTGTGTGTGCGTCAGTGCGTGCGTGCGGTCCTGTCATCAGTGGCTGATTGCAGGGTTTAGGAGGCTGGAATGGGGCAACTTTGGTGCAATAACATGAAGGGGGAAAATCAGGGAAAAGCCACAGGATTTCTGTAAAAGGGCTGAGGCAATGGGGACGCTGGGGAAATTGTGTGTGGGTTCTATTTAAACAGCTGACTAACTGAGTCTGACTGGTTGGCTGGCTGGGCGGGTGGGTCAACATGTCTGACAGGGCTGGGAAAAATGGGAGAGTAAACAAATTGTATCCTGGATTCCTGTTCAAATTGCTTCAATGACTGACTGGGCATATGCAATACTTTTCTTTTCTGGTTTTTATTGTACATTTAGTAGTCTCCCAATTTACTTATGCCTACTAGCCCACTGACTCCTGTCAGCAGAGACAGTGGATGGAGGCACTACACTCCTCCTACTGGGGGTTCCCGACTGACAGGTAATGTAAATACTTGATGCCAGAAATGTATACATGTTAACAAAAGTGTAAATATTACCGCAGCCACTTACACAACATGACGCACAAAAACCAACCAATCTGCATTCCAAGGTCAGTGTGTTGTGTGTAGAATCTGTAGATTGGCTTTTTTAGTCAATTTTGGGGAAAACCCGGGAAAGTTGTCCGCCTGCGCCTACAATGACAATCAAACTAGGGGCATGGCCCGCCCAGGCTGAGAAAATGGGTAGTCGGGGGTGGTGGTTTGAACAAGTCGAGAAATAGGACCGGGATGTGCGTCTGTTCCAACAGTAGCAGTTCCAGTCTGTAAATGACTGGCTAACACCCTGTAATCCTGAGGGAGCTGGCCCTGCATCATTACACCAGTGACTCACTCACAGCACCACCAATAAGGCTCTCGTTACATTAAAGTATACACAAACATGTATGGCTGTGCGTTGATCCCGACCTCCTTCCAGCAGTCAGTGACACTTGTCAGTTTGCACTAATAGCCGTTAAGTCTCAGAGAGCCCGGGGAACACAACAAGGACATATTTATACTCTGGCAATGAGAGACACATTCCTAGAATGCCAGCATCGACGCATGACATCCCCAGAGTTAATTAATGTGTCGCTATGGGCTGCCGAGTGTGAATAGACATTTGTTGTGTCTGCAAGACAAGAATTCCACCTCTCTCTCTTTCTAAACCATTGACATTGAAGGGTATACCTCCAAAACCTTCAATAAAAGTGATCTGGTCTATATTGAAGATTAACCCTACATGGCTTATAAACATGGAGTCATATTGTGAAATGGACAAAAAAAATCATACAACGTAAAAATCCCTCTGCTAATTTCAACTGAAGAGCATACAGAATCTCTCTCTTCTCATCTCATCTCATCTTTACGCCATTTCCCCAGCCTTAACAAAAGAACAAAATCCATCTCCATCACATTAGTTGGCTTCCTGTCATCCATCTACCCACCAGTACGGGGCTTGGTGCCCAGGGTGTTTCAGAGTTTGATATAAGCTGTCCACCAGTGTACTTTGGATGGCTGGGACATATCCAACCGCTCACCCCACTGTACTTCCTTATGACAGCACAGACAGTAAACGAGGACTAGAGAGAGGCTTTATCACAAATCACTGACTAGGCTAGCAGGCCACTTTATTTATTTACTTAAGCCATATGTTTGAAAAAGCTGATCCATAATGCAGTGGTATTCAAACAGTGGTCCAGGGACCAGCAGGGGCGAAATCCATTCAAGCCCTCGCCCGCGGGCGAGCCCGGTTTCAAAAGCGGGCGCCCGGTTTCACAAAAACGGGCGCCCGTTTTCACAAACGGGTGCCTTAAATATTTAGGGGCACAAAAAAAAGCTGCCCCAGCCCTGATTCGAACACGCGACCTTCGGACTACCAGCCAAGCTGCATTATCTAGTGCGCCACCGTGAACCGTGCTGAATGAGCACAGTTTTACTGACTTTATAATTTACTGACTTAGGTTTAGGCATAGTTTCACTGATTTTATAATTTTACTGACTTAGGTTTTAGGCATAGTTTTACTGAGGTTAGGGTTACGGTTAGGGTAGGGTTAGGGTCAGTGTTGTTTGTTTGAGAATATTTTGTCTTAGTCTTAGTCTTTTGAGTAACACATATTTCGTCTTTTAGTCCCATTTAGTCTTCTGAAATTCATTTTTTTAGTCTTAGTCTAGTCGACAAAATATCAACGGCGATTTAGTCTTAGTCTCAGTCTTAGTCTTTATTTAGTCTTAGTCTTTTTTTAGTCTTAGTCTTTTATTAGTCTTAGTCTTTCAGTCTTAGTCTTTGAGGTTTAGGACCTCAAACGGTCCTAAACCTCAACGGACATGGACGGAGCCGGTGGCTACTGCTGCTGCTGCCGGGTGCGCTCTGACTGCTCTCTGGGCTGCCTGCTGTGGCTTCTCGCGGCGGTGCTGTATCAAGTGAGATGGCCAGGGCGGTTCAGCTAGACAAATAGTGTTGATGAAACAACGTGGCGTTCTGGGGGGTATGCGGCGGGTGTTTCCTCCGTAGTAAAGTAGTAAAAACTCCTGGTGCGTGCCACAGTTTCGCATCGTGGAAGAATTGTTTGTTTGTGCAACCAATCGTGAGCTTTTCCTCCATCCAACATGCTGACGATCAACCTAACATGATAACGCATTGGGAAGCGTTCTGATTGGATGTCTTCCCAACTAGTCCCACAAAAAGAAAAGTTGTGATTGGATCTCATTTCCGTTCGTCCCGCCCTAACATTTTCGTCTCGTCTGATTCGTTGACGAACGTGTCCATTACAGTACGTCTTCAAGTTCGTCTTTAGAGGATACTTTTCGTTTAGTCTTTGGATCGTCTTCGTCTTGGAAAAAGCTTCGTTGACGAGCATTTTCGTCTTAGTCTTAGTCAACGAAAACAACACTGGTTAGGGTTAGCGTTAGGGTTAGGGTAGGGTTAGGGCGCCCGCTTTTGAAACTGGGTGCGCCCGCGGGCGAGGGCTTGAATGGATTTTGCTGGCTCTCCCAGGGACTACTGTTTGTTGGAATCCAGCCTGGAATTGTGGACAAAAACAAATAAATCTTTAGTTTTGGGTCTGTGGGGTGAAAATGTCATCAAATGGTGGTCCGCGGCTCAAATGCTGAATAAATAGTGTGCCCTGGTATCAAAAAGGTTGAAAACCACTGGATAATGCATTGCATTGTAAAGCTTTTAGACTTAGAGTGTGCATGTTTGTCATGTGTGGAAAGATTTAAAGATGAACTAGGCATGTGGACAGTACAGTACAGCCCAACAGTGATGTTGAGGTTTGTCGGTTAGAAATTGTGACACATCAGCATAATACATAATTGCAGATATACTGATGTCAAAAACTTCAAATATATGCTAGACGTGCGTCGGTCAGACTCCGGCTACCACCTGCCTGCCTTGCTGCTCAGTCCTGTTAACTTGGCACTAATCACAGTGCTTGGCCTGCAGCCCTGACACATCACAGTCAGAAGGGTCCTGGGATTGAACCCGCCACCCGGGCAACTTTCTATTTGTGGGGCTTGCAAGTTCTCTCATGTTCATGTGCGTTTATACTTTCCTCACACACCAGAAGACATGCCTGCTCAAACAGTTCTCCTGCCAGTGGCAGGTCCCTGGGCACTGCTCAATGGCTACACGCTGGCTGCACATCAGAGTGAAGTACAACTTAAACTGTCAATAGAAATATTTGGCGGCCTGGGCCGTGGCTCAGCGGTCCAGGCACCCTGGGTTGTAATCCAGCGCTGGCAGTTTCTGGGGGTTCGACTCCCGATCCCGAGGGCCTTTATTGCATGTCACCCCCCCCCCAATCTCTCTCCCATTTCATATCAGCTTACTGTCTGTCCTCTAGAGAAACACAATAAAGGCAAAAGCAAAAAATATATACATGTATATATTCAGGTCTTTGAATAATCCACTGTGGTGTGCACGTATAGAATTATAGATGGACCTATAACTTTGTCGAGCAAGATTTCTTTTGGTTTTGTCCACAATTCCAGGCTGTATTTCGCAAACAAAACAGTGTAGACTTCTTAATTAAGTGGGCTAATTCAGGTGATGAACATTTTAACTTTTAACTCTTGAGAGTGTAAACATGAAACCAAATGGACCCTTGCGGGTCCATTTGGTTTCATTCTTACACTGTCAGGAGTTACATCTGGTTACATCATTTACCTGGGGAGCTGGGGAACCAGTGGTCCGGGGACCACTGGTTAACTGTCAATAGAAATACTGACAGTTGTTTAGATCAGAAAACCACTGATCTATACAAGTGAGGGAAGCGAAATCAGGCAGGGAGTGTGATATTTGTCACTGAGCATATTCTGGGGCAGCACATGCCAGCAGGTAGTGTTGTGTGGGAGGAGTAGGACGGAGTCTACATCCTCACAGTGGTGTCCTGACCGATAAGAGACATGGACACAGCAGTGACAACACACAACATGTGTAGGTTTGAAATTGGGCTTGGGCTATTGGGATTGGGCTATTGGGATAAAAAGCAACACTGATAAAATGAATGGATGACATTCAAATTTTGTCATCCAGAGAAAATAAAAGTGTTTTACAGACTGGTCCAGTTCGTCATTTCTGTGTGCAGCACCAATGGGTTTATTTTGCTCCCACAGCTCTCAACATCAATTACAGAGCAACAACATGGCTCATCAAATGTTAAGTAAATTGCCTTACTTGTGAACAGCAATGTAGCAGCGGCATTTAGGACGCACTCAGAGGCCATCAGCAGGTCTGTGTGAGAGCTATCAGATAACTGGTAATGGTGCAGCGCAGCTGGTCAAACCACACAGTGTTTTCATGTATGCACTCATGGTCGTGACATCCATTAGGACAGCTGCGTCAGCTTGGCTTCCTAACTGTTTTACGGACACAGGGCTTTGGGATTTGACAGCTTTGATTAATTACTAGTACAGTACATAATGACTGCTATTTGTTGTGTTTTTCTTTTGTCTTTAAGTAAAATCTTATTTAAAATCTGTCTTCAATGGAAATTCTTTAGCTTTGCTAAAGAATTTCATGCGCTGTTTCATACTGTAAACTTGTGGGGTGACAATAAGAGAAGTTGGGGAACTTGTAAATCTTTGCCCTCCATTTACCACATGAGCTGGACATAATATTATGTGAACATTCTGTAAAAAAAAAAAAAAAAAAGGCTAACATGCTAAAACAGATAATCATTCTGCTAAAATCGGCTAAAGTGTTGCTACAATAGCTGATCTACAAGCTCATGGAAGTAGATTACAGCTACACAATTTGGTGTAGACTTGGAAAAGACAAAGGGAAAAGGGACAGAGCCTTGGGGGACACTGGTCAATGAAGTAAATGCAGTACAGTAATGTTGAAGTGGTTAATTAGGCTTGAGAGAGAAGCTGTATCAGATTGTACAGACGGATTCATTGACTATATTTTCAAGCCAATGAACTGCTCATTGAATGAACAAAACAAAACCACATACTGTGCATGGATAGAGTTCATGGCTTACATCTCCCATGAGAGGCATTGTTGCTCTCCCTCTCCCTTCCTCAAATAAATCTGATACCAAATAATCCCAATTTATCTTCTTGCACTGTGATTTGGTCACTCACCCAAAGATGGGCCAGTGCCAAAACACGAACATAATCACTGTAAAGGGCTTTTCACATGGGGAGTAATAAAATGCACCTCTAATTCATTTTCAACATGACCAGTGTTTTGTGCTCGAGAAAATGCCACTGCACAATAACGCAGGCGTGTGATGGCGGGTGATATCACCCGTCATGAAATGTTGTTTTGTGCACACACAATGATTTTAGACTTTAATTCTGTGATGTTTTTTTTTTTATGCTGAGCGATTATCGCCCAGTTATCAGATGAGCGGCACAGTGGAATTGCTGTGATAATGCGAGTGTTTATCACCACTGCCTGTATTGCCCTTTATGCTGATATACTGTGGGTTTTTTAGGACAGTTCATTAATCCCATGGAGGAAATTCTTTAGTAACTAAAGTTTAGTCTAAAGTGGAGTTACGAAAGTAGAGTGTAAAGATATAAAAGCGTACAGCAATCAACACTACATAAACCATACATCAAAATAGAGAGAATTGCCAGTACCACACGCACACGCACACGCACACACACACACACAATTTTCCAGTGAGGTGAGAGAATTGCCAGTACCGCACGCACACGCACACGCACACGCACACACACACACACTTTTCCAGTGAGGTGAGAGAAGACAAAGCTCTGTCCTAGTTTACATGCATTGCTGTGGCAGTATGACCAAGAGGGAAACTGGCTGGTTGCTCAGTATAGGACGTGTGACAAATATTTCAGGCAAGACACACTTGGGCCAAGAGGGAACGAAGAGACCCTCGACAGAAATCCGGGATGGATGGGCTTAAAGATGGTGAAGGACATCAACAACAGATACATACATACAGTCGGTTTGTGGGGAGGATGATAGTGGCTGACAGGACTGTCTCAGCACATACTGTCAGGAAAAGAAACAGACTTCAAAAACACCTCACAAAACCAGAAAAACCAATACAACCAACAGGCAACCACAACCACAACATAAGACAAGTAAAAGGAAAAAAGCCCACACAGTCTGCTAATACATTAAGAATTTAACTTGGTCCTCCAAATGTGATTCTTGTGAAAACAAGGGCGTCATCATCCTCTAGTATGACTAGTTGTAGCTGGTAACTCTCACATTGTCAAATAAATTTGCAGAGAGGGGGCTGTGTGGTCTGCCAGGATTACAGGGAGCCAGAGAACTGTCTCACTCTCAACTGCCTCACACTTTTTTTTTGTTTTTCACATTCTAATATTTTTTTAATGAACAAATATAGATTCTATTGACTCCTCACTGACAATCTGACAGACAGACACAGACACATTAACTTTTGGCAAAGGTTTCGCACCAACCTTGCTTTTATGAATCACTGATGTTGTTAATAGAACAATAGTTTGTTCATAGAAGTAACATTTCTTACGTAGGCACTGTCACAACACTATTGATAAACCTGTAGTAGGGGAAGAAAATCACAGGTCATTTCAACTGGACAAGGTGAAGCTGAGAGTTTGAATACAAACTATATCTGCAATTTGATTATAAATTGCGAAAATAAATTTGGATTAATGACTTAATTGCGTTATTGGCATTGAACTTTGACTTGTAGGCTTTGTAAACGAATTGCACTGGGCAGGTAATAACTTCAATATGCACAGCAATAACTGAACTTAACCACTACCAACAATAATCATGTAATCTACTATGGGCAAAACAGAACAGAGTAGACCATATCATTTATCAATTTAATGCGTCCAAAGACTGCCGATCTACAAGTACACAATATGTTGTAATGGTACACATTGGGTTGAGCTGGTAGATAGAACATCTTTTAAAATGTATAAACATTTGTCTTCAGATAAATTTAAACAGATAAACAACAATTTTCCCAAATTGCGATTACCTGAAATAATTGTGAGTGTTAAGTAATTAATAATTGTGTCAGGGCTTGGGCTCCTATTCCCACAGGACGCCAACAGGAAAAAGTAAATGACTGTGTGACTGCCAGTGGAAAAGGGATTTGAATAATTATAATTCAGGGTTAAGGCTTCACTATTCTTCCCATCCAGTGGCTATGCTCACCCATCCTTAGGAATCCTAGCTGCTGGTGACCTTCTTATGAAACAGTTTCATCACCCACTGAGTCAGAAGTGATCTCATCAATGGAAGTGACAAGCAGAGTGTGTAATACCATGCTGGATGACTCACAGTCTGTGCACGATGCTCAGCGCACGCACACACCCCATGTGGAATCTGTCTGGCTGCTAGGATACAATGAGCATAACCGTTATGGCGGCTACGTGTAATTTAACTTAATCTGATGACACCCATTAAGCCTGAAAGACTTTAGTTCCCCAGTTGCGTATGAAAACAATAAGGCCGCTCGGGTGGCGCAGTGGTAAAGCCACCACCACAGAACCCGGGAGTTCAAATCCACCACAGTGAATCCGGCTTATTTGTGTGTCTTTATACAAACACAACTGGCCTGTGTTAAAGGGAGGGAAGCCGGGCGAGGGCGTTGATAATTGTCACTACCCGCACTTCTATATCAGCAGGGAGCCTGGGAAGAGCAGGACGAAGGCTGTACATCCTCCCAGAAGAGTCTCCTAGTTATATACAACAGCAGTCACAACACACAAAGTATGTGGCAGGAATTAACTAGTATAGTGACTAAATTGGGGAGAAATACATGTAGAAAAGGCTCAACATGTAGGCTAAGTGAAACTGTTCACTAACATAAGATCCAAGCTAAACTGCTTAAACCATAGCAAATAAGTTTGCTATTGTACACCTACAGTACTTAGTGAAATGGACAGCTGTGTAGGAAAGAAAAAATAACCGATACCTGATGAAGGTCAGCTAGACGGAAACTGCATTTTATAACGATTAATCTTTTGTCTATGCAAAAAAATCTCTCACATAATGCATTACAAGTGCCATCCACAGCTGGTCAGAGATGTGTACACAAAGAATCGTTGTCTAAAAGCCTTTTTGTACAATCACAACTGCATGCAAAGCACTGGCCTTAAGTATCAAGTGGGCAGTGAACTAATAAATTATGGATGGTATCCTCAGGTCTTAACACATGCTAGCCAACGTCACTGCATCAGAGAGTGAGAGAGAGAATACAGAGGATGCAATGTGTTCCAAAATTAGTATCTGCACAGGAAATGGTATCTGTCAAATTAAAGCCAAATAATAGCTTTTGTGGACATGGGAGTAATGAAATGACTACGGCTTCCAATTTAACAGACAAGAACAGAACACAAAGTAGATAATGTTGGGGGGAAAAAAATCAGCTGAGATCTTTGCCTGCATGGTGGTAGCTGGGTTCTGAGTTCTGACACGCTATGGCAAAAATAACAGCATCAACACAGAGCTGACAGCGTGTGAAATGTTCCAACATTATCATCATTTTCATCACCCTTGTGCTGGCAACAGTCACATGGAAGTGCACAGCTGTGCATTTGTGTGAAGTAATTGCGCAAATGTTAAAGACTTTTGCATCTGGTTGTCAACAGAATGCAAAATATATATATATATAGAATATATAGAAACCTGATCTAGCTATTAATTGAGGTGTAGACTAAATCACAATTTCTAAACAGTAGTCAGGATCAACAAGGGTTCAAATGAACCCTTATTACAGGTCTGTAACTCTTGAGAGTGTACAAGTGGAACCACATGGACACTAAGGGTCAATTTGCTGGATAAAATAAAACCATAAAAACACAAATCGAAAGTTCATCTCTCTCTCTCTCTCTCTCTCTCTCTCTCTCTCTCTCTCTGTGGCTTAACAATATGTTACCACGTTTATAGGACAGTTTAGATAGGACTGTGTGACACACAGAGGCAGCTCATTCCAAAGAGATACAACCATATATATATAAATAATTATTGCCACCTTTTGGCAACTCCCTCATATACGGCTTAGTTTGCCCTAGTTTCACATCGATGTACAATCAATCACCTTAGCATTAATCCTTTAAAAGCTGTGGTATCTGCTGGGGTATGTAAAATTAAAAAGTGAGAACCACACTGGTTTCAGTGATGTTATCCTCAGCCAGGTTGTGTGTCTCTGTGGCGTTGCTGGGTGCTGTGTAGATCCAACACTAGATAATGTGTTATTACACATTTGAATAGTGCAAAGTTCCATAGATGGTCATTGGTCACTCTCTCTCCCACACACTCTCTCTCACACACACAGGGCCATCCAACTGCCAAAAGCACAGTATGATGAAGGAAGTGGCTTTACTCCACAGTAAAATGCATCAGGTTGGCAGAATGAATGGCTTACTATTATGTATGCCTTGATCATGAAACTGACTAGTGTTCATAAAGATTGAATGGTCAAGACTATGTTGATGCTTGGCATGGCTTAAACCTACTGTACCTGTAATCTAGAAATGATGATTCAACATCCAACTTGTCTTAAGCGTATGGGATACCTTTAACATTACCATGGAAGCTTATATGTACTGCATGTAAACAGCAGGGTATTGTGCAGCTAAGACAGATTTAAAAACCACTAAGCCTTTTTTAATGCCACAGCCAGGATCATATTTAATAAGTATATGAATTACAAACACAAGCACACAATGGCACCAATAACTCAGGGTGAAGTGTGTGTATAGTGTAAAAATATGGGCTCCTTCCTGAAAAAGAAAGCTGCTCTCACAAGACAGTGTAAAAGGAGACTTATATTTTTTTGGGGCGTAGCTACTAGCAACACCAGGCTAACCAACCAGTCTTATGTTGTAACAACCAACACGTTTTTATTATAGCTAACGTTAGCAATAAGGTTTAACTATAGCCGTGCGCTAGCAGGAGGTGGACTGTGTAAAGCCTAGCATTTAAACTAGTACTGAGTTCAGCTCACCATCTGTGTTTATTATACAGCTACAATAGCAACGTTACTCAACCCTCAATATAAAGCCATAAATCTGTCACGTATAGACAACTTTGTGATATGGCTTTAAATAATTATTTTAAAAAAAAAACATAGGCTATTATTAGATGCGTTATATAGTCCTAGTTTAATATATTACACCGTTAGGTGTATCTTATCTTTTGTGGTCGGTAATAATAACCCACAAATAACACACCAACACTGTAACACACCACCCCACCACTACCATCACCACACACCAGTCGGCTACCAGGGGTTTAGCTTTAGCTGGCTGTCGCTTAGCCAAAAAGAGCTGATCTACAAGCTGTCAACGCGTCGCCAGGGCGACGCGTTGACAGCTTGTAGATCAGCTCTTTTTGGCCAACACTCGCCTCGCGGATTTTAAGGGGCGATTCCTCCTCTCTCACACACACTCACACACACACACACACACACACACACACACACACACACACACACACACACACACACACACACACACACACCGCTCGAGCTCTCCATCCACGTTAACCCCACTATCGTTTTTCGTTTTAAACGACACGGTCTGTCGCTCGTCGACCAATTCAATTCCAAATGCCGTCAAAGAGACATAAAACGGGTTATAAAAGCCACCTTACTGTGTCAGAGATTAATCCTGGTTTTATCCGTTGTTCTTTCTTTTCCACACAGACAGACAGACTGAGCGGTCTGTGAACTGAGAGAGAAAAGGCTCGGGAAAACACGCCCTTCACCATGACGGTCAGGGGCCACGCCCCGCCGGCGCGCCATTGGACGGGTCCGAACGTCAATCTTGGCTGAAGACGAACGCGATTGGTGTCAGAGCTTATTAATCCTTCTGCGTCATCGAGGCGTTTTACTCATGGTTTTTACTTGCTTTGAGGGTTCCTATTCACTGTTCAGCGCCCACATCCGGCCAAGACAGAGACCAGCCCCTCTACTGTATCCGGTGTTTTTCCATCCATGCACACATATTTTTAAGGCGATCCAGGCTTGGCTTGTGACCCCATACAAACCTGAGCAGACACCAAGCAGGTTTCTTCTGCTCGGCTGCGACATTCCTGTTTTTTTATGGATGTCATTGGACACATCTGGCTCGTTCCTGATTATTTTTTCGGTGGCAGCCAGCATACAAGAAAAGCTTGGCGCTACTGAAAAAATAAGCACGAAGTTGCTATAGACATCCATTCAAAGGAATTATTATGTCACAATCGAACACAAAAAACCTGGTGTTCAGATGTAGACACCCTGTGTGTGTCACATCCTACTTTCTTGAATGGGTGTCAATAGGCACCTACGACTACAAGCTTGCATTTTCGGTCGCGGCCAGCTTCCAGGAAAAGCCTCTTGTCGCCAAAAATACAACCTGGAACAAGTTGAAAATGTCATTGATACCGATTCAATGGAAACTTCTGGCTTGTTCCAGTTTCCATTATCAGTGATGGCCAGCTTGCAGGAAAAACGTGCCATCGGCAAAAATGCAAGCCGGAACAAGCCATCCGTAGACCACGGTACCATTCAAAAAGGCAGGAAGTGATGTCACAGCTTGGTCGAAACCACAAGCTGTATACAGCTCAAGTGTGGATACAGCTTTATTTTTATTTTTTTTCTGTATCCGCTGCCAACTCCAATGAATTGATCCCGTCTCAACTTGAAGTCTTCAGCGCTTCGTTGTCTGTCCCTGTGTGTCATGTTCATTTGCATGCATGCGTGCATGTATGCGTGTGCATGCACAGGCGAGTGTGCATGCGTAATGGCTTTGTAGTTGCAGAATTTGTGCAAAGATGCCAAGTCACATAATGTATATTTTTATTTATTTTTTCAGTTAGAACAAAAGTTATAAAAGAACAAAGGCAACCCAAGTGCTCTCAAATTAGCTCAATTGGTACTCTTTTAACTACGCAGTGAGATTTAACTTCGGCTCTAAAGCATAAATTGGGCTTTAGAGCTGTGAGAACTCACAGAGGTGCTCACACAGACAGATAGATCATAGATGAAAGGAAGCCCTGAGGTGAACTGCAAGCACACTGAGGACGAGCAAGGATCAAAGTTAAAGGTCTTGAAGAAGCCAGTAATACACAGTAAAGTACTGTTGAAAAACAGAAAGGACTCTGACCGGTTTCGACCCACGTTGAGCTTCCTCGGGGTGTGGCTAAAGGGAAAAAATAGATCATCATATATAGAGTATGTTGGTACATTTTTAACAATAACCATTTGTCATACAGTATATACTGTATGTGTTTGTTAGGGTTTTTTTTTTTTGTTTTCTTAAACACTATTATGGCATCCCAGATGAGTTCCCAGACTTTTACCTTGCTGGTGTTATACAGTTGTTTCAATGATATGAAAAATACATAAACAAAACGTCCAATAATGGAAGCTAAAGCCCCACTGCCTGGGGCAATGTTTAGGTCTTCATTCATTCATTCATGAATTCATGAATGAATTAATTAATTCATTCATTCATCATTCATCCATTCATTCATCCATCCATTCAAAAGACTGCTGTTCAGACCCAGCCACTCTAACCCTTCTTGCCCTTTCACTTGCTGCGGTTCAATCGTCTTTTCATGGAGACTGATGTGGTTTTACTGATAACAAGAACGGCCAGGCCCTGAGGGTGTACAGCTGAATAGACCTACAATATGAACTACATAGCAGCTATTCTCTATAGATAATGAACATGTTCTCTGCCTCTTCCATTTATAAAGGGCGTGTAAGTGATGTTTTTTGAAAAGAGTATTTTTCTTTTGTTAAAAACCCAAAGATCTGTTACTATTAAGCACTGCTACAGGAGAACAGTTGTATTGTATGTATGTATGTATGTATTGTACACATGCACACTGCACACTCAAGTTTCAACTATTATGGATCCATTTGGACCACTGGTGATCCCTGGAGTCGCTGTTGAACCAGTGATTTATAGCCTATGCTGTCAATCACAGTAATAACCTGTGATTTTAGGGCTGCACATGAAAACAGAACAATATCAGTAATATTAGTATACAGCCGTAAATAATAAGTAGTAAACATAGGCACACACACACACACACACACACACACACACACACACACACACACACACACACACACACACACACACACACACACACACACACACACACACACACACACACACACACACAGAATTTACACACTATACTCACATAAAACACTGTAAACAAATGAGAAAACTGCCACACACCATTCATGTCTAAATCATGTACATTTTGCCAGCTGCTATGTTTATCACCTTTTGTCTGGCTTTATAGATTCTACGATACCAAATAAATATACTGTATAATGTAGTATTATGTATACCTTTGTTGCACAAAAACGAATTTAACCCAATGTTTTACAGCTGTAAATCTTTGTGTGTCAATCAAGTGTCAATAAAGATGATTCTGAACTCTGTTCAAAACTACTACTTTTATTGCTAACGCAGTGAGCCCTTGCTATGAAAGCCAGACAGAACATGTCTTTGTGTGTGCCTGGGTCTGTGTGTGTCACACTGCGTTGACATCTCCCATCACAAGAGGGCGTGTCACACCAACACACACACGCACGCACGCACACACACACACACACACAAAGCTAGACAGCTGTGATATTTTATAATTAGAGCTATAATTTGATAATTACTGCTGCGTTCACTTCTTGCACATGTCTTACTTGTGTTATGTCTATGAAAATATGAATAGATTCTTGTGAAAATAGCAGATCTACAAGCTCGCAACAAATCGTATCATGGCACAATGTGAACTTGTGGATCTGCCTTCGTTACTACTTTCATGTGACACTGTAGTATCACAAAGTCGGACTATAAACCCTCAATGAAACCGAAACGAGGAGGTGGACGACACATCCTCTTTATCGTCTGACGGTATGACCAGAAGCATTTGTAAATTGCAGGAGGCGACAGTTTGGCCCTGCGAGACTGCTTTTTTCAATAAGAGCAACGGTGGTGGTGAAATAAATTTGTTTTACTCACTGGAGCAGTAGACGTGTCCTGTGGTGGTGGGCGGTGGGGAGTCGGAGCTCAGTGAGGCCGTGTCGTCATCCTGGGAGCATCCGGCCTGGATGGCACGCAGGTAGCTGTGGCTGCGTGAGCGGAAACATGTGGGAGCGGGAAGGTCCAGCGCCTCCACCGCCTGGGAGCCTGTCCCCTCACAGTACACCGGCATGGAGGCCAGCGAGCGCCCACAGCTCTGCCCACATACCTGTCAATCACATGATGGACACCCAGGTTGACATGCTGCATGGAGGAGAGATGGCATGTGACCTGCAGTAGTCAGTTAACATTGTGCATTAACTCGAGCATTGTGTTTAACCCATCAACAATTGAGACCAATAGACCTTTCAAAGTCCCGCCCTATCCCCACTGACCCAAGGACACCTTCCAGCCAGGCTCATTCATTCCAATGTAAATATCATTTTTGCAACCAGAACTTCAAAATCTCTTCCAAATCCATCAACATAAGTGGAAAAATGTGTGCGCGACAGCGCACACATTTGTGTGCGCGAAAGCTATTGGTGGAGAGGTTTGTCTATCACACGTTATGCTTAGCTGTGATTAGTCCATAGCGGTTTGGGGAGGGGCTTCGGCTTACTGAAAGGTCCATTCTACAGATGCCTTCAAAATAAATGGCTAGTTCTCAAAAAGTCTATAGTAGACTTGAACTGTACTGTTTTGTGCATGCCCTGTGAGACATGAATGGCATGTTAACCTTCTCATCCTGAGTGCGTTCATATAACAGTAGTGGCTCAGATCCTCTCTGTCTGATGACAAAAAGCCTAATATATCCCCCGGCCACTCCTTAGGATAGTGCAGCTGTTGGCTTTCCATATGGGAGACCTGGTGATAAACATGTTATTGGCACATGTGTATGTATATATAAATGCTCTTTTAGGAAGAATGTGATTGACTAGTAGTCTCTGCGATTGACAGTTCTTGTTTTTATGCTTAAGCATAACCCTATAACTCAGTGGAACTATGCCTACACATACCCCTAACACTATTTTCAGTAAAACTATGCCTGCCAGGTAAGACAGGTCTATCCCATACCATTGGTAGAACCCATAATAATGCGTTATTGACACCTCTACAGCCTTTGTGCTGGATTTGTCACCTTATGAACTCTGAAAGAGAGCACTCAATTGTGTATTGTCAGAGACGGTGTGGAAAAAAGCACAGCCGGATTGGCAAGGCAGGCGTGTGAGTATGACACAACGTTCTGTCTCATATACTACTCCCTGTTTCACTTCAATGTATTTCTGAACACATTGCTATTTCCACAACTTGACCAACCCTGCTGTCATTAAGCAGACAATATTTCCCAGACAGACTCCCTGAGAATTGGATCATACACCTCCAAGGAACTCGAAAATACAAGAACATTTCCCCTGTTCCTACCTCACTGCATGGCTAACCCCATTGAGCTCAGAATTGATTTAAAAATGCTATTGTTTGTTTGTAAATCACTGAAGGGCACCTCTATACCTTTCTGATCTTCTGAACCCTAGCTCATGCGCCTCCCTGTAATCTTAGATCCACAGACAAGTTGTTGTCCAAGGCCCCCAGGACAAGGTTTGTAACAAAGATATGGTAGGGCTTTTGCTGTAAGTGCTCTACACATGTGAAATAAACATCCAGTGGAAAATAGACCTCAATATCCACTCTTCAAAAAATTAAAAAACGGTCTTTTAAAAACCCTATTTTAAAAACTCTCGTTTAAAACCAAAATTGGAACCATTTTATTATTTTTTTATTTATTTTGTCAAATTAATGTAGACTATGCTATACAAGCTATAGATTAGCTACATTTTAAAACTAAATCAGACAGCATAGTGGTGTAAGACTAGACGGTAGACGCTGATGCTATTGTGTTACATGTCATGCCTGTAAATCTGCAACGTCGGCATGCAATGTACCGTAAAATCACACACAATGTGCTGTGTACACAGACCGCCTTTTGTTTGTGTAGAAAAGCAAAGCCGGCATTAGCCCCATGAGCCCTCGGGCAGTGCTTCTCAACCGCTTTCATTTCAAGGATCCTTATGCATGGGTTTGATATTGTCGCTGTTGGCTGGAAATCTCATTATTGTCCAAAACTGTTACTTTTTAGAATTCAAATTCAGAAATAGCTAAAGTAGCAGATCGACAAGCTCAAAATGATTTGCTTTGTGACGCATTTTGAGCTGAGTTTTGCGTTTGTGGATCTGGTGCTTTTGATGCTTTTGTATGACACTGTATTATGAGAAAGCACATTCATTAATTAAACTACCAGACAGTTTGTTTAATGCTGCAGTGGCAGGGACAAAGCTCATACTACAATGTAAAAGGGATGTCCCGATACCACTTTTTCATTTCCGATCCGATCCCGATACCACAATTTTTGTGTTGTGTGCCGATACCGATACCAAATACCGATGCCAGAGAAGAATATATATAATAACATACAAAAGAAAAAATACCTTTATATGAAGTCACCAACTGGGAATGACATATACTCCTCTCTCAAATGTGCAGTTGGAAAACTGCAAATTCCACATGACCCAACTCCACATGACCCAACATTTTACTTAACTGCCATGGTGTCAACCCCTTACCCCTGTGTCTGATCACTGGTTAGGCATATTTGCCAATATGTGACCCGATAATGACAAATAAGGGCCAATACTGATACTTTTCCGATACCCATACAGTATTTGCAGATACCGATATGACAAAAAAGGGACAAAAGGAGCCGATCCGATACTTTTGTATCGGTATCGTATATTGAAAAAGCAATACAGCAGATGATCAGTGTCATGTAATATTGAAAGTACAGAAAGTGTGCATGTGGGAAGGACTTTAATATCTTCCGACAGCGGCATGTTCGTCAGCACCAACTATTACATCAAAGCTGCTCAGGTCTGAGCTAAAGAAAGCCCAAGGGGAAAACTTCACAGGCCAAATCGCTTGGAATTACAAGCCAATCTGGGTCCCCCCTGCTATAGAACTGATTACATGTACTCTAGAGACTTGAATCCCAAGATCCACAGTGCCTCTCTGAGCTTGTGTTTGGAGGACATTTACACAGGGATGTGCCCAACATGCAAGGTACAGTCGACTGGTCACCTCGAATGGTCGACTGGTGTTTGTACTTCCATTACTCCACTTCCTATACAGTACATCACTGGTCCAATTATTGTACTTTTAGTCTTTTACTCTGCTACATTTGTGTGAAAACTGTATAGAGTTTCAGAATTAGGAAATATCCGAACTACACGCTTTCTGCAAATGTCAATCTGCTATTTGATCTGCTATGAGATTCGTATACAGTTTGAAAACCTAATGGGATATTCTGCAGAATGAATATTCTTCAGAATGACTTGGCTAATTTTGAATTTGCTCATTTTGAGCCGTATACATTCATTTTTTGTTTAAGTCAGCAGATAAGGTTAAGACTTTCAACCAAAGCAAAGCTTTCCAACTCCAACAGACTATTTCCAACAGAGTGCAACTAAATGGCATTTAATTCAGCACAAACCAGCCAGTTGGTCGAAGCAACATTGTTTTTGCGCATTGTTTGGGCTTGTTTCTGAAGTGTAGTTGCTTATTTGTGCATGCTTTCAAGAAATTAGCTGATGAAATAGGGCATTAGCTAGTTTCACCAGCTAGTGGTGAAACCGGTTGCTTCTTTTGGGCTTGTTTCCATAGAGCCTGGTTGCTTGTTTCACACACAGAATTCGGCAACAGCAGAATCTACTCTAGAATATTCACCCCACTCATCACTACCACATGAATATCGGCTGCTATCAAGGTCAACAACAAACCAAACCAAACAAGGATCATTCTTCATTAACGGGTTCCAGAATTCCAGAATTGCATAATGTTTTGACCGTAAATTTCTCCCCACCTGTCCACTCACCCAAATAGCAGCTACTAATCGAGGGCAGATACTCCTCTCTGTCCGTTTCTAAACACACTGATCTTAATGCACACTAAACTTCACAGGGAATATAAACCGATTAGTCTCAAGAGCCTCTTTCCTGCCCCGGCCTAGGCTGTATCATTTGCGTTTAACCAAAATCCATATAGCTCATTGTGTTAAATGCTCTCACTCAACTCTGGTAGATTAGAAAATATATCATTGAAGAGATAATTTCCCTTCAATGACTATCCCATTCATCACATCCATTCAGTCTCTCCTCATAGGTGCTTGCGTTGCTAAAACTATTTCATTATCTTAATGAGTCGTTCTGTGCCAGGCCAGCATGTGCTTGTGCAACAGACTATAGCACCATTATAGCTCCCATTTATGAAGCATGTATTTACCCGTCAGCAAAAGCAATAGGCAGTGTGCACTGATGGCGGCCATGTGCACTGACGGCAGCCATATACTGTAGGAAAGAAATTGGGTCTCTTTTCTTTACTTCCTTCACAGGTGTTACTGATGATTCTAATGAAGGCTCTGCTCCATTTAGTATATAACAGTTGTTTGCGAATGTTTAAGTTTAAATGCAAGGCTCCCATTAACAAAGTTAGCGGGGATAGCTAGCTGCTTTTGGTGACATTTGTATACACAAAACTCTCACGAGGTATACAGCCAGAATGAATATACAATCGGATCAATGGTTGCATTTACTATGGAATCGTGAATTTGTTTTGAATCACACCTCGAGTTTTCTTTCCTCCCTGGAAATAAAAGTATGGCTTCCCATGGGTACCCATATACGGTATGGTCCCGGCCAGCCAGTGAAAACTAGAGGTCTGAAAAAGACACAGCCTTACCTGAGCCCTCATCAAACCTAAGAGAATGTTCCCACTACCACCCGTATCATATATACAGAACATCCATACCATCTATATATTGAGCTGAACTGTTCTGACAATGCATTTGTTGGTCTGGCCTCATCAAAGCCTGTATACTCCAGAAATGCTCCTTATATAGCCAGTATAAAGATATATGCATCAATGTTGACCGCCCATGCCAAAGAGCAAGTAATTCTGCCGTCAAAGAGGCAGTCATAGCCAAATGGGATGGGATCTGAAAAATCTGACTTGGCTTAGTAGTGGCAATGTGCGTGCAGATTGTCACAGCAATCAGATACTGCACCCATGATTGTTTAAAACGTGGAACTTCATATTTGCATAGAGCAGGGGTGGGCAATTATTTTTCCCAAGTGGGAATATATTGTGGAGGACCAAGACTAAAGGCTGAACTAAAGTCTGCGTAGTATTAATTATATTTCAAGATAAAAGTAAGAGTAAGACCAACCATTTTGACACCAGGGACCTCTATTTATTCAGTATTTGTGCCACAGAGGACCACCATTTGATGACATTTTAGCCCCACAGAACCAAAAACTAAAGATTTATTTTGCTTTTGTCCACAATTCCAGGCTGGATTTGGGAAACAAAACAGTCAAACATACAGATAAAAATGACCATTAATCTTCTACATTATCTAGTTGTGTAGACTTGGGCGAATTCAGATGATGAATATTTTAACTCTTGAGAGTGTAAAAATGAAACCAAATGGACCCTTGCGGGTCCATTTGGTTTCCCGCAGAGTTACATCTGGTTAACCAACTTTCCATATTTAACTGAAACTCTCTTAAGGGTTTAACTGAAACTCTCTTAAGGGTTTAAAACCCTTTCACGGGCCAGTCAGAGTCGGCCAAAGCCAGAGTCAGCCAAATCAGCATTTGGCCCCTGGGACGCATAATACCCAGGTATGGGATAGAGTCACGTCATATTGACGTAGTCATATTAATAATCAATGATGTGTCTGTAGAGGTTCATATTTTTGGGAAAAGAGCGAGGTACAGATACTCTCTGACAAGACAAGCTGCACACTCTTAACAGCAGGCTGTGTGTGGAGGCAGAATCATGGCCAGGAACAGGTTCTGTGTTATGCTGATACTCTGTGGTCTGCTCATCTCGGAGGCCCTCCTGGCATCAAAGAGAGACTTCTATGACATTCTGGGGGTGAACAAGGACGCATCCGACCGCCAGATCAAGAAGGCCTTCCACGGGCTGGCCAAGAAGTATCACCCGGACAAGAACAAAAGCCCGAGTGCTGAGGCTAAATTCAGAGAAATAGCGGAAGCCTACGAGACCTTGTCGGACAACAAGAAGAGACGTGAGTATGACCAGTACGGTCACAGCCCCCTGCCAGGCGATGGGGATGGATGGAGTGGAGGAGGAGGGGGAGGCAGCAGCTACAACTTCCAGCATCACTACCAGTCGTTCAACTTTGATGACTGGTTCAAAGATTTTGACGTATTCAGTCACCACCACCAGCAGCAGCAACACGGGCAGAAGGATCGCGCTCAAGGGCCCAAGAACAAACACAAGGACCACCAGTCCAAACATGGCGGCGGCAGGGACGACTTCAGCGATGCTTTCAAGGACTTTTTTGCCCCCGGTGCTGGGAGACGGTTGCACAACTCAGGGGAGCAGCAGGAGTGTCGTACGGTGACCCAGCGCAGGGGGAACATGGTGTCTACTTACACCGTATGCAACCATGGCTAAAGTTCTCCTGGACTGGCATTAAATTAAAGGTGGATCTACATATGGTGACGGTAAACAAGAGTGTTTTTCCTAGAAAAACACTATTTTTTCTCTTTCCTTTTCACTCTTTTCTCTTATCCTTTTTCAGAGCCAGGCCTGATGGTTCTGTTCTCTCCAAGCGGTCTGAACTCTGACCACTAGAAATGTGAAATTCTATTTCACAATGTATTTACACCAAAAGAAAGCTATACAGATGCAGTCACTGGGAACACTGATTGATTTAAGACTAGTGGTTGTCAACTTTCAGGAATGTAAGGTCCCCATTTGATATATATATTTTAAATTCTCTGCGATCCCAACTACACCAACATCTTAGTATTATGCAGCAGTTATTCATTTTGCATTTCAATATATGCATTATGCAGTGTATGGACCCCAGATATAAAGTTTGCATATATTTGATATTTGAGACCCTTGCCATTAGCTTCCACTAATACTCTCACAATACAGGATCAACTGATGGTTCCTAGACCATTGTAGGCCAATATTTGTTTTTAAAAATTGAATGTTAAAGGCATAGCAGGAACAGTGGTTCCCTTCTCCCTCTTCCCTAGGCTCCCTTCAAGCTGCCTCACACTACAGAAACAGGAGATTTCACTACAGAGGCTCCTGACCTATATGGGCCTCTATGGCTCAGTTGGGCCTCATGACATCACAGCCTGGCAAGGCTACTTACAAGATCTGAGCGAGAGCATGTTAAACGATCGGTTAGCTTTTGTTCTCTACATCTCATTAAGAGGTTTCTGTAAGTATCTCTTTAAGAGACCTCTGGTCGCTCACTCTGCTCACGCACAAGTAGGCCATGGCCTACTTGTGCACAATGCGCAAGTTGACACGCTACTGAGTGCAGATGTAGTTACATTTATCTTTTAATACCTGGTACCTGGTAACCTGGTTTTACTGTTTTTAACACCGCAACCGAAGTCTATGGGGTTTTCTGTTTCGATCTTTAAGGATTAGTTCCAGTGACATGACAAGTCGATAATAATTTAAGGTGCCTCTCACTTCACGCAAGTGTGATTTTTATTCTTACAGGTACTATTGCCCAGTCTGGACCAAATCTAACCTTTCCTGCCTTCAGTGAGTATTATGATAAGATCAGAGGGAGGCAATGCGCAATTTGGCTCCTTAGTTAAAGTCATTCCAGATTGATATTATGTTCTAGGGCAAACGCCCATCTGTTGCATGGCAGAGATAGTATCTCCCACCATAATATTCCGCCATATCATTCTGGAGAATTTGGTCCTCTCCCTACAACCCAGTCAATAAGGTCGGTGCAGTCATACTCAATGCACAATGTCAGGTGCATGTGAATTGGCAGCCATGACAAATAATGAAAAGAAAAGAGGGAAAAAAAATATCGTAAATGTTAACTGGCAGCAATGACAACCACAAATACACAGAGAAGACATTTGAATAAGACATTTGAATAATATTCAAATATCTTCTCTGTGGTGTGGTTATAATATTATTATAACCACACCTGGGGTCATCTACAGTTGTACTCCATGAACACATAAGAATACAAAACATAAGAATACAAAATGGTGCATTTATATAGCGCCTTTATCCAAGGCGCTGTACATAGATTGTGCATCCCATTCACCCATTTCATACACACATCGCAGCGGAAACCGTGCAAGGCACAACCAGCACATCAGGAGCAATTTGGGGTTAAGTAGTGTCTTGCTCAGGGACACATCGACGCTAACTCTAGCCCGGGTTCAAAGCGGCAACCTTGTGGCTACCATCCGGTGACTGTACCCCTGAGCCACTGCCACCCAAAAAGCATGGCACTCCATCTTTAAAACTTCAATGCACTCGGGTGGAACAGTGGATATACGTGTCACCACCACCAAGGTTGTGAGTTTGAAACCACCGTGGTGCATCTGACTTTTGGGTTGGCAGGTGGATATTTGTCCTTGCATGTAGGCCTATTCCAACAGGCTGTGGCGGCTCCTGTCTGTCAGCAGGGAGTTTTTTAGGATGGTCGGTGACGACACACGGATGTGTTCCATAAAATAAAATAGACACGGTGTGGCAGTGGCGTTTCTAAGCGATTTGGAGCCCTAGGCAAGATTTTCCCTGGAGCCCCCCTTACCAAATGGACACTTACGGGTCCATTTGGTAAGGGGGACTCCAGAGAAAATCTCCTGTAAAATGGATAAAATTATGAACTATTTTTAACTAAAGAACATATTATATGTTTTAAATGTCCAATTCTAGTTATAGAGGACAAGTATAATGTATTGATCAATATTAGGCTTATTAACCGGGTGTATGCTTTTAAAGCATGTCTGGTGGTCGCCCCCTCCCCTCATGGCGCCCTAGGCAACTGCCTAGTCTGCCTAAAGGCAAAAACGCCCCTGCGGTGTGGTCTTACCTGAGAGCCAACCCCTCTGCCCAGGGTCCCAAAGCCTTGGCTGAAGTCAGTGTCCCAGTGGCGAGGAGGGGGGTGGGGGTCCACCGGGCTCACCAGGCAGTCCAGGTTATCCAGGCTGCGGTTGGTGTTCAGCTCCTTTAGGGACGGCAGGTTGCTGTGGACGCAGCAGGACAAGCAGCACGCTCAAAACAACAGGAAAAACATTGGACAAAGTACTCAAAGGTTGTACTACACTAAAGTAAAAGTTAATAATATCACAAGTCAGACATACTCTGTTAAAAGTAAATGTCCCATATTCGAAATGTACTTGTCTTGAAAATGTATGTCCAGTAAAGGAAAAAGTACGATTAAGTGCTTGAGTACTGCCAATTCCTATAACTAGTACAGATACTGTAGGCCTACGTTACAATATTTCTTAAACTATAATTATTTTATTAAAAATATAAATTAAAAATATAAATTACAAAGTACATTTTCTTTTATTTATCTAATATCAATGCATTGCTGTATTTGAATTTAGATATTTAAAAAGAAAAAAGCATAAGTACAAAAATCTATACCAGTGAAAATATCAGATCTACAAGGAGGATATTCAGATATAATAGTTCCGTTCCCGATACTGATTTTGATAACTTGCGTGTAAGTGCTGCAGAACCAGTATCGATCGGAACTGAAAAAGTCATGAATAATAGAAATAAAAAGTAACAATATTAACAATATACAATATTGCATATTATTATTGTTAATCCATTTAGGCTCTATGAGTATCAAAGGCATTTCCAATACTACTGTTATCACATCAACCCTATGACAGTGTCACTTGCTGTCAGAATCTGATCTTTGTCGGCAAGTGACGTCATCTTGTAATGCAGAATAAATTAGCTTAAAAGGTCCACTCACACCAAGCAGGATAAAATAATTTAACTACTAATCATGTCAGTGTCCACTGTACACACTGACGGACAACAATACAGTATTCTGTGAACAGTGGCACCAAACACACAGATCACACAGATCTCTGTGGCAGGGATCATCAATATATCTGTACATTGCGCAAAGACCTGGTCTTGTCTATGGCATGTTTTAGATTTTCCTTTTTATACACCATTAATGTTGAAATAAGAACATTATCATTACAGCCTAAATACTGAACGCCAAGTCTATATTTGTCCTGTTAGGAATCCAACTAGTAGCAGTGGTTTCCAAATAATTTATTTACAAGGACCTCCTTAAAGCTGCATGTGCAAATGAAGCCAATCGAATTCCATTTGAATTTAGTTACAGACGTGTTATTGCTATTCAGGGCTGGCTAGGTCTTTATGTGTTACTGGTGATATAATTGTCCACTCATTTTGTGAGTGTCTGTGGGAAAATGTTTGTGGCAAAATGTGAATTTTGACAAAAGCGTCTACCACATTACAATGACCTCTGGTGCTGAAAAACACATGGACAGGACATATGGACAGGGGCTAGATGTCGCTTAGCACTGGTCCATATAACGTTAGAATTAGTGAGTTCTCCTTAAACGCTGTTACTGTTCAACCATTACTTCCAACACCATTATAGCTATTCATAATAGTATTCTCATCTCTGTTAACGAAGAAAGAGATTGCATTAAATTGAATTGCTGTCATTGCTTCTGTTGTTCAGCATAATGGCTCCATAAATGTGTTCCAAGCGATATTGTTTATGTTGTTTCTGATTCCTAATCAAACTCATTTATAGTTATGGTTATTGTTTTCGTGCTTGGTGTGAATGGCCCACAAGAGGAAGAAGGGGCGGTGCGGATCAAAGGGTTAAAGGAGTAGTTCACTAAAAAGGTAGGCCTACTTATAATCTATTAATTACACACCCAATGAAGCCTTGAAGTCATAGATTGTTTATTTATTATTCTTATTTTTTTATTTGTTTTTTGTTGGATTCCATAATTATGGAATCCATTGGATTTCATAATTTTGTTGGAGTCAATAATTAAATGACTGGTCAGTAGGAGACTCTGGCAGGAACGGATCACCCATGAGGGCGCTGGGCCCACCTTTCTTTTGCACAAAATGTTGGCCTTTTTCTTTTTTCATCTTTCTTCATCTTCATTTTACCACAATCAACGGCCAGTTAAGGAGCACTTTTCACCACGTGGTTTCCCTGAAGGACCCTTATGACTTATTTGGTCACTTTTCTCTGTAGGTCCACTGTTATCAGGCATGGGGAAAAAGTATTCCAGGCTTCATGGGGTCTATAATTCAGTATCCCTTTAACAAATGATTTTGTGCGGGCAGGTTTGTGTGGGAGGGAGAGGTTACCATGGCAGGTCACAGCGTTATGAAGAACAAGGCGCGAGGGATAGAGCTGGCAACGGTGTAAACACAAAAAAACTGGGTAGCTGGGTAGATCAGTGTTTCCCAAACATAGGGTTGCAGACACATTGTGGTGCTCTGTGGCAGATTGGGAGCTTCTAGATCCTGCAGATTGGCTATTTTTGCTACGTACTGTATGAAATATGGTTTGATCTTGAGCTGAAAAGGTTTGGGAACCTCTGTGGGGTTTAGAGAGAAACAGTGGTGAGCTGCTAGCCTGGAATCAAAACTGCTCCGCTCCATTCAGCAGTCTTTTTAACTTTGCTTCTCAGTCTTACCAAGGTCCAATTTGGTGTGAATTCGTCACCAACTAGTCAATCAGACCAATCAGAGGCCTTTGTGTTTGTCCTTGGAAATAGGATCTTTACCAGAATGAATGGCGAAGTGAGAACAAAATACACTGAACGTAGCAAATAAGTCTAGTTCCTATTGAAGTTGTTGCAGTGTTCAGGCAAAGTGGGAGGGAGGGGGGTTGGTGCGTGGTGGCGGAGCAGGGGAATGCGGGAGCCCCATGGACGCTCTCTGTCTCGGGATGATGATGTCACATCACTGACCTCAGGTGCTGCACAGAGCATGCGCCCTGCAGCGGAGACCACAGAAAATCCCCCCGCATGAGAGCATAGACACGACGCCTGCCGTAGCAGCGAGGTGCCCTGTCATACCGACGGGGTCTGGCCGTGGGAACGCAGGGGTGAAACACATATCAAAAATACAGAGTTTAACTATGTTAGCTGAACTCATTCATGCTATTCACGTGTTAATGAATGAATTATTCCATCAGTCTTTTCAGTCAGGTCCTTTTAGAATAAAATTTCACCCAAAACATACATTTTGTAATTTTGATTATAAACTGAAAGTGGGAGATAAAACCTTTATTTCAAAATGTGGATGGGGACTGCCCACGTTTCCGACTAATTTCCTGTATTATCAATGGGCTATATCATTGGGTGAGTCATTCAGGCAGTTGCGATGAGTGCTATGTATGCTTTCAAGATTTTTCAAAAATAGCAGATGTACAAGCTTGCATTGCTTGTACACCTTTTCAAATAGCTAATTCTTAGTAGGCTAAAGGCAAGCAGTTTTATTGTCAAAGACCTTAATGTGTGCACTCACAAGTCCAAGAGGGCAAAAAACACTTGCAGTTCACTTGCAGTATTTTAACCAACAATTGCTTCATTTTTTCTGTTGGAGTTTACTGCCAACAGAAACAAATACTATGGGTGGTTACATTTGATCAGTTGGTGTGTAGGTAATCATCACTGCTATAGATGGTCATATTGTATATAACCAGATGCTGCCCTCTGGCTGCCTTAACGTGTCATGTCCTTGCTGTGGCTTCTATTGATCACATTAGCATGTTTGGTCAATTTGGTGACAATACTTTTAGTGTAGAGAAAAATTATATATTTTTTTAAATAATGACTCCACATGCAGGGAAAACTCAATCTAGACTCATCCTGTCTAGATTCTAGGGCAGGGGTTTTGAACAGGTGGTCCGGGATTCCCACCAGATCCTAGAATGTGAGCATGTTAAATTCAGTGTATGGTCGGGGGTGCACACACAAAAGCCAGCGATGGCACTATGACCTAGTAAAGTGTGTTTTAAAGTGAAACAGCCCTTTAAGTGCTGATTAGTGGGACTCACTTGCGTGGCGGTGGGGGTGGAGGAGGGTGCTGCTCGCTCAGGGAGCGCTGGGTGGCCTTCAGGTAGCTTTGGCGTCGTGCTGCACTCTTGGGCGAGGGTTTGGGGCTGGGCTCCGAGTCCTCACTGTCCTCCACGTCCCCCATTGCTTTGACGTAGCTGCCGCTACGCATCCTCCGACACGGGATCTCTGTGCCACCGCCAGCCCCACCCCCACCCCCTACCCGGCCCCCGCCCCGACCCAGGGTCCCCGCCCACTCTCCCAAGGGAACCTGGGAAAACGGAAGGGTTTGGGGTTAAAGTAAGAGTTTGGATTGCTGCAAAAACACTACCGACTACCATAGCTGTAACGTGGTGTCAGCCAACGCCGGAAAGGGCACTCACTGTCTCTTCTTACAACATCATTGAGAACATAATTTAGTGCCAATGACAAAACAAACATTACTTTGTCTTCATTGTCATTGTTTTTATTGTTGATAAACACCTTATAGCACAGGTCATTTTGAGGAACTAATCTAATGAAGCATTAACACTTGTCACTTCTCTGATACCTACAGCACCGTGGGCGTGATCAAATCAGGTTAAAGCATACCCTCTCGTGTAATATTGTTTAATTAAACCAGTATATAGAAGAAGCTTTTATAATGGATGATGAAGGATAGGAGCAGGGTATTACTATATGTACCAGTGGCCGAATGCCAAGATCTCTTAACACTTAATGAAATGACATATTTTCAAGTTAACAACACAAATCAATTGTTTTTGGCGAGCAACATGCTATGAATAGTTTAAGCTTTAGAACCAATTAATCAGCTCTGTCAGTAGCTCCTGTTTCCTTGTTTGTGATAAAAGATTAAGGGCATATTGATTAATGAATGTGATGAGCACAGCAATGACATCTTCCACTGCATGAGGTTAGGTCTCTAAACCAGGGTTACTCAACTGCCGGCCCGCGGGCCAAATGCGGCCAGTAGGAACCTTTCTTGTGGCTCCAGAATATTATTATTTTATTAGGGCTTTTTGTGCATGCAGATGTGTGTGCACGCAGCTGTGTTCAATTAAAAATCCCTCCTCTCCGCCCCCACTCTACTCCACTTTTATCTTCACAAAATTGTGATTTACTGTTCAATAAAGAGCTTGAGAGAGACCCAGAGACTCCTGTTACAGAACAAATACTACAGCAAGGACTACTATAACAATATATAGCTACTGTATATATAGTAATATTATATATATATATATATATATATATACTATATATATACAGACGAATACAATAAAATATCTCACCTGGAGGTAATTGCATGCCAGGTCCTGGTGACAGGACTTGGTCTTGAGCAGAGTTCTGTTGACTGTAGCTGAGCCCTTCTGCAGGACCTGTCTGGCCTGGCTGAGGGTCATACTGGACCAGGACCCCCTCTTCACCAGGGGGTCTTTCTTCCCTGACCGGCTCCTGCATTCATCCTCCTTGGAGCCCGCCTGACCATCACAACGATTAAATAATCATTGATCGCAAAATATTTATGATAGTCGGAATTATTCCCTCTGGAGGTACCAGATTTATATAAGATTGTAGATCAGCTATTTCAGAAATTTCAGATTTTTTTGTCACAATCCGATCCAACATTCCAGTATCTTTTGTCTGTATACCACATACTCTATATGAATACAGTATTATACGAGCTGTAGGGTAGACTAGATTATATTAATACAATATCACAACATACAGTTGGGGTGTTTGCATTTTTGTGCCCATGCTCTCTTTTAATTAGATTGTGTCAAAGGCCACCTACATTAGCTCACCATTAGTTCAGTGCATGTTTTGAATATCGCAATTACTGGATCAGGATTCAGGAATCTGACAAAATCAAAAAATGACACTATCCCGACTCCCCCACAGCTCCCCACCTGCAGAGCCTGACAGGCCAGGAACTTGAGGTCTCCGCTGCTCTTGGAGGTCTTCAGCGTGTGGCTGTGAGAGGCAGAGATGGTGTGGTAGCCCTGTGGGAGGAGTCTGGGAGGAGCCTGGCTGTCTGACACTGCCCTGCCCAGGGTCATCATGCTCAGGGGGTTGCGGTAACCTTATAGTCAGGACAATCAAGACATCAACAACCAGGAAATTCAATGTGCTTTCTTACACAAGGCTTTGTTAGTGATGGTATTGTTATGCAGTAAACAACAGATGTTGCACAGGAGAAGAGTAAAGTTACATAATATAGCCTCATGTAACGGAAATAGATTATAAGAATTTACTTGATTCAATGAAAAGGGAAATATTAAACAACTTCTTATTGCCTAAGACATAAATTCAAGTACGAAATCCAGCGCTTGCCTAATACATATATTTAGGTTCTACGGTCTTTAAAGTGGTTTATGATAGATCCTGGTTGTAGAAGCTACATAGCCTTAGGTTGCTCTGCACTCACAGACGTCCATATCTATACCTTTAATATAGACAGTTTTAAAGAATGGAAGGCATTGGCATGGGTGAAAGAACAAATTAATGAAGACGTGTGTGTTAACACTATGTGTATCAACACAACACATACAATGCCTAGTACAGGGCAGAGAGCAAAGAACAAGAGTAAGATGACAAAATGCATCAGAATAATAAACCATCCCTAAATAAAATGCAAATAGGTGTTTTAGAGTGGCATTGCAGACATGCAGCATTCTGGGAGAGATTTGCCAGCTCACCTACGGCTATGGTTCCAGCTTTGGTGGCGTCTGTGTCCAGGGTGTCATCGGAGTTCCACAGGGCCAGCGCGTTGGACCTGCATTGGGTCTTCTGCTGCTTGTTCCCCTCGGTTTTCCCAACCCGGTCTTTACTCTTACTTCTGCCGGTCGGCCTGCTGCCCCCGTCCTCGCCGCCCCCGGTGGTGCCGCTGCCCCCCACCACCCCGGCCGTCCGCCCGTTGGCGTTGCCTGTCTCCAGGGACTGGGATTTGGCGAAGAGCTTCTGCACCGACTGCATGAGGTGGCGGATGCGCCCAGGACTCTCGCTGCGCTGCTCAGACATGAAGGGATTAATAATAATTTAAAGGGGAACTCCACCCATTTTCAACATTCTAATATGTCATTAGTATACCCTAGAGGTGTTGGTTGGTCATGATAAAAAAGTTCCCCCATTCTGAGTTCCCAAACTTCCCAAGAAATGGACGTCTGAAGAAAACCACTAACATGGTGAAACATCTTGATGACATCATCAATATGTATTTTCACCATGTTTTTTTTTTTTTTTTTTTTTTGTGGCTTTCGCCTTTATTCATTTTCATAGAGGGACAGACAGTAGACTGACAGAAAATGGGGAGAGAGATTGGGGGGTGACATGCAGTAAAGGCCGTCGGGATCGAGAGTCGAACCCGCAGACACTGCTGGTGCTTGGATTGCCAGCCAGGGTGCCTGGACCGCTGAGCCGCGGCCCAGGCCGTGTTTCACCATGTTAATGGATTTCTTTAGACGCTTCCTTTTACTGAGAGCGTACAAATGAACCTTAACAGGTTCATTTGGTTGCATTTGTACACTCTCAGAAAAAATGTTGAAAATGGGTGGAATTCCCCTTTAAAGGTACATTTCACTCAACTAAGGCTTTTCACAGAAAAAATAAACAAAATTAAACTAGAACTGAGTGCCAACTGACAATGCCATTGACAATACTTGTCAATGGATCGTGAGGGAGGAGTCAAGCTTCCAGGGTGGGCTCCAAATGATGTGACGCCGGTGAAACTGCATGGTACCTGTTTGGACATGCGCCCCCGGTGGAACTGCATGGTACCTGTTTGGACATGCGCCCCCGGTGGAACTGCAGGGTACCTGTTTGGACATGCGCCCCCGGTGGAACTGCATGGTACCTGTTTGGACATGCGCCCCCGGTGGAACTGCATGGTACCTGTTTGGACATGCGCCCCCGGTGGAACTGCATGGTACCTGTTTGGACATGCGCCCCCGGTGGAACTGCATGGTACCTGTTTGGACATGCGCCCCCGGTGGAACTGCATGGTACCTGTTTGGACATGCGCCCCCGGTGGAACTGCAGGGTACCTGTTTGGACATGCGCCCCCGGTGGAACTGCAGGGTACCTGTTTGGACATGCGCCCCCGGTGGAACTGCAGGGTACCTGTTTGGACATGCGCCCCCGGTGGAACTGCAGGGTACCTGTTTGGACATGCGCCCCCGGTGGAACTGCAGGGTACCTGTTTGGACATGCGCCCCCGGTGGAACTGCAGGGTACCTGTTTGGACATGCGCCCCCGGTGGAACTGCAGGGTACCTGTTTGGACATGCGCCCCCGGTGGAACTGCAGGGTGCTGAAGCCGTCGTGCTGCAGGGGCAGGTGCCTCTCCAGGTGGTCCAGGAGGTTAGAGGGCAGACGGTTCATCTTGGCCGCCTGTGCAGAGGAGATGGTGGCCGACCCGCTGGTGATAATGGGGGCTCCGCTCAGACCCTGCAGGCCTAGGCCCAGGCCCAGGCCCATGGACATGGAGGTGGGCAGCGTGCCTGTCCTGCTGATCTGTCCTCCAGATCCAACTCCAGACAGGCAGCTCTGCGGGCAGTCCACCTGGATGGATGGAAGGATGGAATTTGATTCAAGAAAATGTTATGCAATGTTATGCACTTCATGGGGTCAGTCCAATGGAGGCTCTTCTACAGAGACTTCTATGGGAACGGCGACTCTCTCTCTCTCTCTCTCTCTCTCTCTCTCTCTCTCTCTCTCTCTCTCTCTCTCTCTCTCTCTCTCTCTCTCTCTCTCTCTCTCTCTCTCTCAAAATTACAATTTAGCAAACGCTCTTAATCCAGAGCACCTTACAATAGTAAGAGTTTACAATTTAAGCAGAATTTACAATACTATGCTACAGGTGCTCTCTCTCTCTCACTTTTTTCTCACAATGCGGAACAACGCCCCAATCGGCGGGGCGCATAAAAGGTCAGTGAGATGAAGGACAACCTGGCACAAATGGGGACATCTGGTCACCCTAAGTGAATGCACCAACCTGGTCTGCCTGGGTGGTGAAGTGGAGGCGGGGGAAAGTGGAGCTGTTGGACACCTGGCTGAAGGGCAGCAGGCAGTCGGGGGGCAGCGGCGTGGGGCTGCTGGGGGCGTAGTGGTGGAGGTGGGGGTCCAGCGTGGCGTAGTGGTTCATGGTGGGGCTCAGCAGGAAGGAGCTGTGAGGGTCCGAGGAGCCCAGGGAGCACAGGTTCTTCTGGGGTCCTCCTCCGCCACCTCCTCCTGTGGGCTCACAGGAGTCAGACAGGTGGCGGCTGCGGTTGGTGCCCAGGCCTTTCATGGTGGCTGATGGGGAGCTGGGAGGCTGCAGCACCTTTAGGGTGCTGCCCTTAGCAGCAGGACCACCAACAACTCATCCTGAAATGAAGACACAAAACATACGTCCTAGTGTAACCTAACCAGTAACCAGTTTAACTGTGATTTTATAGATCAGCGTTTTTCAACGCCGGAACTAAAGATATATTTTACTTTTGTCCACAATACCAGCCTGGATTTCAGGAAACAAAACAGTCAAACATACAGATCAAAATGACTATTATTCTTCTACATTCTCTATTGTGTAGACTTGGGCTAATTCAGTTGATGAATACAGATGATGAATTACATCTGGCTAAACAACTTTTCATCTGGTTAACCAACTTAGCTGGGGACCACCTGGAACCCTCTCAAGGATCACTGGTGGTCCCTGGACCACTGGTTGAAAACCACTGTTATAGATGATTTAAAAAATCAAGCATGTCGATCAAAAGTACCTTGACATAGCTGGCCTCTACCATAACATTGGCAAGTTTTGTATAAACCAATCGTTTATTAGAACTGTATTTCCAGACAAATACTATAAGAGACCATTAAGGCTGCATGGTGCCTAAATAAATAAATGTGCAAGCAAGCAGACAATGAAACTCATGTAGTGTAACAAAGCATTACTCTGATGCCCTGTGCACAGCACAGAGTGTACATGATAACTCTGACTGTACAAATGGTAGCAAATGGACCCTGGTCTGTATAACTCTGAGAGAGTACAAATGAAACCAAATGGACCTTTAAGAGTTAAGGGGGTTTATGGGGCTGCTTGAAAAAAAAAAGAAAATAATAATAATAATAATAATATATATATATATATATATATATATATATATATATATATATATATATATATATATATATATATATATATATATATATATATATATATATAAATGTTGACAACACACTTCTGTAGAGTTTCAGAAGGAACTTTCTCCATGCCCTTGGAATATCTCTAAGTAGCTTTGAAGCTTGGCACAAAAAAAACAAGCTTTTCCCAAAGAGAAATGTCAACGGTGCACAATCAGCACTGATGCAGATAGGCTGATAACATGGAGGACATAGACAGTGTGTCCTATGCAATGAGTAGTGGTGGAAGAACGTGTTGTAGTTAAGTAACTGCATCAATACTGCAATGTAGAAACGTTCTAGAATTTCTACAATAGATTTCAAAAAATGTGTTATTTCTTATTATCTCAATTTCGTCAAAAAATGACATAGACTTTTATCCTATGAGGCTAACGAAAGGTACTGTGACACATTGTGACTGTATGTTTTGTAATAAACATATAGCAAGTAACTAAAGCTTTCTATAAAAAGTACAATATTTGCCAATGAGATGTAGTAGAGTAGAGGTAAATGTATTGGTAATTGGAAATTCTTAATGAAAGTACAAATACTTCAACATTTTTACTTGGCTGCTGTCACTGAGCTGCTATACCACCTGACGGCCACTGGGTGGAGAAGCAGAGCAGCTCAGCCGCACACACAGGAATGGTAGTTACAGTATGTTCAAAGTAAATTCCAATGCAAATTCCTCTATGCACAGCAGCCATATCAGAAAGACATTGGGTCTCTACCTTACTTTCACCACAGGCCTCGGCACTTGCACTGATTAAGGTTCTGTTCCGTGTAGGATGGTGCTTCTCAAGGGCACCCATGATTGGGTGTATAAATGGAACCAAATGGAACCTTCGAGAGTCAGGTACATTGGTGCACTCTCAGAGTTACACACACCCGTATAAGCGTCCATTTGGTTCCAGAGCTGAGGACATTTGAAACCCAAGGAACTATGAGGGTCCGACTGGTGTGGGACCCTCATCCACTCACTCAAACTCTGTCTGTTGCACTCAAACTCTGTCTGTTTGTCCATGAATGAAACTCAATGTAAATCATCAACATTACTAAGTCCTGTGAAGGAGAAAGATATTTACTTAACGGAAATGTTACATTTAGTCAACTTCCATTTATTCAAATGACTATGACTAAAACTAAAGGAAAATATATACGTGTCAAAATGACCACTTGTTTCCATAGGAACGGAGGCAGCCGGTGTGTGGACCAAGTGTTTGCACACTGTCCATATGATACACCTCGTGCACGTACGCACACACACACACACACACACACACACACACACACACACACACGCACACGCACACGCACACACACACGCACACACCGCTACATGGCACACGCATGCACACTGCATGCCTTCATTATCCCAAAGTCAAACATGGAGGCCAAACGTGGGAGAGCCTCATGCCTTTGCTGGGTTGAAACCTCATTATGTCTACATGTACATGCTTGTAGGTCTGTTATGTGATGCCTTTATTTCAGTGTTTTTTTAACCAGTGGTCCAGTCAGTGACCACCAGGTGGTCCCCAGCTAAAACGATGGAAAGTTGGTTAACCAGATGTTAACTCTTTGACAGCGTAAACATGAAACCAAGTGGACCCTTTCGGGTCCATTTGGTTTCATGTTTACGCTCTCAAGAGTTAAAATATTCATCATGTGAATTAGCCCAACTCTACTACAACTAGAGGATGTCGAAGATTAATGGTCATTTTGATCTGTATGTTTGACTGTTTTGTTTCACAAATACCAGCCTGGAATTGTGGAGAAAAGCGAAAGAAATCTTTTAGTTTTGGGATCCGTGGGGCTAAAATGTCCTCATCAAATGGTGGGTCCGTGGATCAAATGCTGAATAAATAGTGGTGGCCCTGGTATGAAAAAGATTGAAAACCACTGCTTTATCCAGTTTAGCACAGTGGTTCCTCAAACCTCTTAATCTCAAGGATTCTCACAACACTGTGTGTACAACTCAGAGAAGAGCTCAGGCTACCCAGAGCTGCATGAGTGACCACCATGCAGTGGCCGTGATGTCGGCCAGTCGCAGTGGACATAATCATTTATCACACCGACAAAAACAACCCCCCCCCCCCCGCGCCTCTCTCTGCAGCCAATGACAAGCCAAGCCTGACAACACTGGCCTCTGTAGACCATAAAACTCTTCTCTTTCTCTTTTTCCTCGTACATGTTCCTGTCCTGTGTGTTGACGCTGTGTGACCTACATTTACCCACCGGCGATCAATAAGAATAATGATGCTTTATCTCATCTTAGACTGTAGGAGGAATGACTGTCTGTGTGTGTGTGTGTGTGTGTGTGTGTGTGGGGGGGGGGGGTGTGTGTGTGTGTGTGTGTGTGTGTGTGTGTGTGTGTGTGTGTGTGTGTGAGCGTGTGCATGTGTGCGTGCATGTAGTCAGTGAGTCACTGCTTTCCCACAAGTGGCAATGCAGCTACAGTATACATACACATATTCCACATTTCTGCTTGCCTGTGATGGCTCGCTGTGTGTGTGTATGTTCCAGAAGTGTGTGCAGGGCCGTAGGGAGGGCAACGCGCATAACGCGCAGTGCGTTGGGCCCCACGTGACCGGCAGGGCACAATTAAAAATAAAAATAAAAATCTATAAATATGCATTTTCCCGAGAAAACTGTTGAATCTGCTTTGTGCCCCTCTCCAGAGACATGGTGCCCCCCTGTTTGTCACGCAGTCCCTTAAGCTAATTTCGTCAAATAGATTTGGGAAATAGATAAGGGGATTTCAAAGCCACGTGCGGGCACAGACTGTGCGCACTGCGCAGCATTGGAGATGTCCACAGAACCGCCAGTTCAATTCATCTCCTTATTTATGGATTGTCCTATAAACAGCTCTAGACAGCTGCCTGCTGTCGGTCACTTGCTTGTGTTTAGGTAAGGCATATGATATAATTAAATACATTAATTAACTTGTGACAATGCTGCTGCTTTCACGTTTCCACTGAAATCCCGATGGTTACATTTGTCTTGATTCCGCTTCGGAGAGAAGACCTACCTGCATATCCTATACAGCATCTGAGAGAATGATTTTTGCCCGTCACGCTGCATTTTGAAATGTACAAAATGGTCCAGAATTGAAGGAGATATGAATGGTCAAAAAGATGTCTGTTTTGCCGCGAATTTCCCGACTTTTTTTTTGCAATTTACTAATGTTTAGTTTAATAACGTTTTGCAGACTTGGGATAAATGCTCGCCACATACAGCAAAAAACATGGAACATGTTTTTTCAACATAACATGTTGAATGGTAAGAAATGATCGAGAATTGACCGAACTGTAATTGTTTGAAAATACGAACTAAAATACTCAGCCAGGCTGCGGGCTTATTCAGGGCCGCAGCGCCACTACTAGGTTTTGGAGGCCCTAAGTATAACTGGTCAGGGATGCCCCCCACCACCACCTCACCCTACACACGCCCCCACCTCTCTGTGTAGGCTGCAAGGGTGCAGCCTACATGAAAATTTCAGTAGGATTTCACAGGGGCTGTGGTTAATTTGCTGGTCCAGGCTATAGCTTGGGCCAGGAATTCAGGGAAGGAAAAACAGGGGTTGACACTAAGGTCTCGGAGGCACTTGCCATCGGAACGTAAAAATGAAACCAAATGGACCCTTGCGGGTCCATTTGGTTTCATTTTACACTCTCAAGAGTTAAAATTCATCATCTTAATTAGCCCAGGTCTACACAACTAGAGAATGAAGATTAGGTCATTTTGATCTGTATGTTAATTTGCCTGTTTTGTTTCCCAAACCCAGCCTGGAATTGTGTAGGCCTATAGCTAGAAAGCAGGGAAAGACACAGAGGCAGAGTGCAATGACTGCCTTCAAGACAAATTTATCTTGTGTTGTGTTATAGTGCACTAAGTTGCACACTTGCCCGATCGGGCAACCAGGTAGCAGTCTTCACTTGCCCGACCATTTTTTTTTTACTTTCCCTGGGCAAGCAGGCAAGTGTTGGTGTCAACCCATGAAAAAAATCGCCCTTGCAACTGAGAAACAATGAGTAGTGGTGGGGGATTCGGGAACTATACACCCTAATAAATTTCAGATCGTTTCAACTTGAAAACGCAGGTTCTGCTGCTGCGAAGGATATCCAGGTTAAGACAACCTCACTGTTCACTTTGTTTCAACTGAGATATTCAAGTTGATAAAGTTGACACAACTACAGTACTCTAGTTGACTCAACCTTGTTTTGTAAGTTATCAAAATTGACTAAACTTGTCAACTACAGTTAAGAAAACCTCACTGTTCACTTTGTTTCAACTCGGATATTCAAGTTGATAAAGTTGACACAACAACAGTACTCTAGTTGACTCAACCTTGTTTTGTAAGTTATCAAAATTGACTGAACTTGTCTGAACTAGTCTTCTCAAATTTGTTTTGTAAGTTGATTGAACTTGTAATAACTTGTTGTTTCACCTTAAAACCTTGAGTTATATCAAAGCATTATTTTACTTAATCAATGTAATATAACTTTCCTTTCTTAGTTGAACAAACATTTCTGCATTATTATAACTAACGGCTTCAGGTTATCCTTGTACACAACTTGCTGTTTCAAATCTAACAATAAATCACTTAATTATTGCATTTTGCTCAAATATATAGTTTATTTGTACGACCTGAAAAATATTAAATAAAAAAATAATAATTAAAATCTAATAACTAATATCTAAACAATATTGAGCCAATACATAAAAAGTACACTCATTTTTTTTTTTTATAAATAGTAGTAATACAATTGAAGTTAAACCAAGCACAATTTCACATGGTTTATTACCTCTGAATTTCTGGGGATTCAAATGACAAAGGTAGGCAACAGCCATAAACAGTTGGAAAACCAACTATAGGAAAACAAACAACTATTTTGTTATTATTAGCAACCACTTTGAAGTGGTCCTTTAACAGACAAAAAGATAGCAAGTGACAATCCACAGACCATGGTCTGATTACCATGGTATATAAAAAAAATCCTGAGTTGCCAAGAACTGAGACACAAAGGGCTCAATTTTCGTTACCATCTAAACCCATCTTTTTTTCTTTTCTTTTTTTTACTATTTTGAAAAACTTTTGGGGACAGTTCAACGTGCCAATCTATTGACACATTGTGAGCTTGTAGACTGGCCATTAACTATTGAGAAATGTTTTTTTAATAGTTTAAAAAGGCAAAGAAGTTAAGGGCTAAGGGGTTTAGCGGTGACGAAAATAGAGCCCTAAATATACATTTAACATTAAAACATTGCAACATGTAAACTTTTATCCATTTGGATAAGCAAAATTCACCATTTTACCTCAACACTATGTATATGAAATATGAACATTTAAATGATTTAACCATTTCGACAAGTAAAGGCATAATTCACCATTTTAAGTTGACACTGTACGTCTATGAAATATAAAGCAGCATTTATATCCAAGTGCAAGCAGTATCGAAGTGCAAATGGAGATACAGCTGACTTGTCAACTTTGGGGGAGGATCAGAACTTTGCATGTCTTTTATCATCCGGCTCAAACAGCCTGGCGGTGCTGCAGGTTTGACTCCCAATCCAGATGGGGATGCCACGTGTCTTACCCAGTCTCTCCCCTCTGTCAGTCTACTTTCAACCCATCAATGAAGGCAGGAAAAGAAAAAAGAAAGCAAAACGACAGACTGCCTTGGAAAAATTGCCAGGACTTAGGCTGTATCCATAGCTTCATCTTGAGATTCAGGACCTTTTGGGTTAGCTTGCCAGAATCCAACTCCAAGGAGAGTTTCTGGATAAATCTGAACGTGTACCTTAACTCCTTCAGGTAACTGAGGTTGAGTGCATAGCATAAGCCGACGAGGACACAGCAGGCCCTGGCTATTGTTCCAAGGCCTTTGATCACTTCCACTCCCTCCAGAACAACGGCGACGTCTGAGCTGGAACTGGTCGTAGAAGTACATACAGTGATTGCAACTGTGAGCCGCTCCCGTATCTCCTCCAAGTTGTCAGTGTCCTGCAACATGAAATTGTCATAATTTAATATGCAGACAGTCATGCCACGACAACGTTAACAGTGTGATGCCACAGTGATGTCACCAAGCATAAAATGCATACCCTGAGGATTGAGAACCAGAGAGAGAGTAATTCCAGACACATCATCAAGAGCTGGTAGCATTGAGCAATAAGACGTTCTCAATCACAAGGTTATAGACAAACTTGGCTTACAGAGACTACTACCAAAAAGGCAGGTAGGGCATTTGACATTTTGGGGTAAAACTTTCCATTATCTATATACTGTAAGCTATAACTGCCTCTGTTTCAGTTCCAGCACAGTTGTTTGGGTAGGAACGAACAATGTCATTAAAAAGACAATGCAGCCAATCAGCATAGCATTCCATGGCTGAGATGTTGGCTTGTGGCATTGTGTTTGGTTGCCTAGAGATGAGGCAGCCAATCGTTTGGCTGCCCAGCTTGCTTTTCAAGCAGCTGGTAGAAAGAATGGATGCTGCTATACTGTACCTGTATATCTACCATTTCTGCAAACAAATTTGGTCTGAGTAAGGTTCAAGTGGTGAATCCAATATATTAATACCAAAAGATAACGTGTAAACAAACCACATCATTTAAACATCAATTTATACTGACAGTGGTGAAGTCTGGGTTTCATCGCTCTCCAAGCTCACAGGATTTCTTGGCTAAGGTAACGTCCAGGCAACTTATGAAAATGTGTGTCAAGAAGTACGGGTGCTCTAAACGGTTTACACTGTGATGGAAATGAAAAGCAACAAGTGCACCACCATGTAGGACAATACAGATGCTCACCTCCCATCACAATTAAGTCTTGGATTTTCTCTCTGACGGCAGACGGCAGCATCATCAGTCCAGCCCTGAAGTCGATTTCTGACGGTTTTTCAAATGGACTCTAAGGGGTCCATTTGGTTCCATTTGTATGCCCTCAGAAAAAAGGCCCCAAAAGAAAAATCATTAACAAACAAGCACAAGTTCAATCAACATTTTAAAGCAATTTTAAACAATATAGATAGCAAAAAGTTCAATCATACACATCAATGCAGCCTGATAACATCAGCCAGTCTTTCTGACATGAACACATTAATGAATAGGCCTACATAAATACCAAAATCGATTTTGAACCTGGTGATTCGATATTGATATCATGGAATTAAGAATTTTTGTCCAGCGCCAAAATCAGATGTGCAGAATGCAGCAAATCAGGCAGGAACCCAGGCTATGTCTAAACGAAATTCAAGTGTACAGTGTTGTTAATGCTGTCAGTACCTGGTAGATCATCAGCCAAGGTGTCTTGTGGCATTGAAGATTTCAGCATGGGATTTTCCTGCATGTTTTAGAACGTCTGGCAAAATGCCAGCAAAGCCCTCTGAAGCGATCTGCCCGACTGCTTGTGGCTGGATGGATTTGGTCGACCTCATCAGCAAACTGTAGAAAAAACGCAAGTGTGATTAGCATTCCGAATCTGCCAACTAATAATATACTGTAGTCAATCTCACAATAATCTTGAATTTTACAAGCGGGTCTGGGAGGTTCCCATGAGTTACATGAGGTATTGTTTTGTTTCTATACCGCTGACCTCAATTTAAATCATATCAGTTTGATATTTTACATAGGCACTAATCTAAATGTTTTGTGATGGGGAGGGGGAAAAATGCAGAAAAGAGCAGATCTACAAGCTCACATTGTGTTGCTGTGATACACTGTAACGTGCATCACAACATGATTTTTTAACCAAATAAGGTTAATGAACTCCTATAGGGTGCCCTTAGAAAGGGATATCTTTGCAGTATATCCTCCCTAGATATCCCATCCCTGATTTCACGCCGTCTCCAGGAGAAGGTTCGCACCATGCTTTCCATGTGTTTTACTTGTTGTTTTCTTCACTTCATTTATGTGAAGTGATTGCACAGGGCCAAAATGGAAACACCACCAGAATTAGGACATTTTTGATCCCAGGGCCCCACTATTTATTCACAATTCCAGTCACAGACCACCATTTGAGGACAATTTAGCCCCACAGACCAAAAACTAAAGAATTATTTTTTGCTTTTGTCCACAATTCTAGCCTGGATTTGGGAAACAAAACAGTCAAACATACAGATCATATTTTAACTCTTATAGAGTGTAAACATGAAACAAAATGGACCTACATGTGGTTAAGCAACTTTCCATCATTTAGGGTTAGGGTTAGCCTGGGGACCACCTGGATCCCTCTCAAGGACCACTGGTGGTCCCCGAGCCACCGGTTTAAACCCCCTGGGCTACTACAACTACAGTCTCGAATGAACATTGTACAGTAGTAATCAGACACCGATTAATATACCCCAATTAATATTACTTGGGGGTCCATAGACTAATATACCGGTATGTCAAAATGGGGGTCCTTGGCATAATTAACATTAAAAACAGCACTGTGCCCCACGATCATTCTAACAGATCTACAAGATAACACGGGTGTGATCCCCCCCTTCTTCTTGCTAATGATCAAGCTTGTTATATGTGTTTTCTTGTTATATTGTAGCTGTTTCTTGTTGTTCTGTTCTTGCTTCGACAATGTAAATGTATTTGAACTGAATTGTAATTGAATTGAACTGAATAATGATCAGTGATCAAGCAACACGGATAGGCTGCAGTTGCAGTCTCCTTCATGTGTAAGTCAGTCGCATGTTTTGCCATGCATCATGGCATTTTTAGTGAGCTTTTAATTTTTTTCCTCGTACAATCTGAACCCACGGGTTACCGGCATTTTGCGACAGTGTTGATTTGGCACAATAGCGGGAGCGATCCGAGCGATATTTGTTGTCATTTGATTTCAAGTTCCTGCGCGTGAAACCAGAATCAATGCAAAAGATGCCGCCCTTCGCTTCCCTCGTTCATTCACATTCATACATAGAAACGTCATGTTGCAGAATGAACGCAGCATCTCACACAAAAAATAAATAAAGGAGAGAAGAGCCGAGGAGTCAGTCGGTGGACACACGTCATGCATAAATGCAACCTTAGGTGGTCCTCCTCACAATGCTCGTCGGGGCCAGGCAGTTATTTTTTACCTTAACAAGACGTATGTCTTGCTAGATCCAGCAAAACTGCTGGAAATAAATACCCTTGTAAAGCCTCAACATGTAGGAGAGCTCCGATTCTCCGAAGTTACTTTTTGTAAGAGTTGGGACAGCTCGCGCTCATGTTCATTCAGCCTGGAACTGTGACAAACGAGTCAATAGTTAGCCTACCTATACAGTGATGTGATATGACGACCCCGTTCAAAAGACTTAAATTAGCATTTCTATGACGAGGGTCGTAGCGTAGGCCTATTGTTCTTTTCGCACCTCGGAACAATGTAATGAATAGGTACATTCCCGCTGTTGGTTTCGTGGTGCCCGCTATTGGTTTTGTGGTAGTGCTAAGGATTTTTTTTGCCCAATTCTCACGGCACACTT
Organism: Benthosema pterotum; assembly: GCA_039105355.1. Taxonomy (NCBI): domain Eukaryota; kingdom Metazoa; phylum Chordata; class Actinopteri; order Myctophiformes; family Myctophidae; genus Benthosema; species Benthosema pterotum. Next base: position 36,308,912 of record CM076968.1, read on the forward strand.
CTGCTTATCCCAAGTCACACTAAAGTGACGCGGCACGGTCGTTGGGAATGACTGATCCACGGCGTCTCCGTTTACCTCAGCTGTCTCAATACCAGCCTCTAATGAGTTGGTGGCGGGCGATCCACACCATATCTCATTATTACATAACTCGAAAAATAGTGCGATGACTCGGACCATGGCCTGCGTTGTGAATCCACGGCCTCCCAGTACTTACTCCGAATTGATTTGAGTTTAGATGATATTTGTGTTTTCACCACCTCGTCAGGTGTATGGATAAGCAGTACTTCTCGGTTGGCCATCCGCGGGGCTGGGGTACTGCTCAATGAATGCTGTCCATATTAGGGCATTAACGACTTGAGATTTTTCCGTCGTGGTGGTTCCCCGAGGGGGGGGGGGATCAAATGGTGCCGCTATATGCCGGCGCAGTGCTTATACAAAACACATCGCGAGGCTACGCATGGCGCATGTGGCAAGCTTAATATGAAAACTATATTGGCACACAGCTGCACATCGTCCACTCCCAGGCCAACCATAAAAACACATAACATTATCAATACACAGCAGCCCCCACGTTAGAACGCAGAATACGATCCATTTGCATGTAGCCTCCTCTTCCTCCTCCAACACCACCACCGCGCCGCTTTTCTTTTCTGATTCATTCAGTAAATTAATGAGAATGACGCGGACAGAAGCATGCGTCCCGTGCGGTAGCCTAATGCGAAACGAAGAACAAGACGGTCTCTGTAGCACGGTGTTGGTTGATAAAGTTCTGTATTCCTCTGACACTGTTTGCTGTTCGATCTGATCCGTGTATGTACGTAATAGAATGGAGAGGAGAGGGGAGGGGAGGAATACGTTTACAATGGAGAGGAGAGGAGAAACTAAAATGGGATGAGACAGCAGGCTTAGCTGTGTGAAACGTCGAAATAAAGAATTGCGAAATGACGCTCTAAATATTATAAATGAATGCTAACGCAGGCAGCAGCCAGAAAC
>CM076968.1:36314904-36369904 GCA_039105355.1 Benthosema pterotum
AATCTGGAAGGACTTTGCACTGCCCATTCCTGCTTGCTTTATAGCTTATGCTATAGCTGTCCCTACCACTGCTGCCGTGCTCAGGCACTACTGACTGCCTCACCCTCCCACCAGCCCAGCTACCACCTAAGCCCTTTTCACACCAAAGAGTCACCATGCACCTCCTTGGATCCAAACGGATGCAAGAGTTACACTACGGTCTTGATGCTTTGGTGTGATATGGTCCACTGACTGACTGCGTTTAATCACTTGGGACAACATCAACGACGTGCATCAACACGCGTCAACGTGCAACACGACATATCAGACCACAGAGTTCAAGCCGAGAGCTAAAACAGTCTAGACCGTTTCCCTTATTCCATCCCTTATTCCTTATTCTCTTATTGGTATTTTGTATTGCGTTATTGGTATTTTTATGTCTCCTAACCTGCTATTTATTATGCTGACACCGTTATTTGTGGCTGAAGGTTTGGTGAATTCATGTTGTGCTAATTTGTTACTTTCGTCAAACAGAAAGGGGAAATTGATAGTGGAATTTAAAATCACCCGCTAAATGTGCCAATTCCGTTTATGACTGCAGCACGCAGCGTGCCCCGTCACATGTCCATGGACATCAGGACATCTACATGGACACTTCCATCTCCTTCTTGCATCCCTTGCTTTTCCTATAATCATGTATAATCACCAGCAATGATGGTTCAAACAGAATGTTGAGCAAAATAGAAGTGGAAAGAAGCAGGAAATTGGCTTCAATTTCTACTGAATATTGTGGGAGCTAGCTCATGTTGCAAATCCCTCAGTTATCAGACACTCGTATGGTGGTGTTTATCTGTGGAAACACATTGCCCTCTCGCTGTATTTTGTGTGATTTCACTGTTTGTTTTGGTAGACAGGGACGATTTTGAGGCTGGGGTCCCCCACAGCCCGCTTTGAGAAACAAATAATGCACTACAGTGGCAAGGGAATGGTAATATTGGCACTTGTAGCAGTGTGGGAAGTGTTTTTGGGGCGGCCCTGACCAGGAAATGATGTGTCATTTTGCTCCTATTTTTGAGGCCTCTAGATAGATCTGCAGAATAAATTTTGTTTGTTTTTGGTTTTAGTTTATTTATTTATTTGTTTGTTTGTGTTTATTGGGAGGTGTATTATGTTGTGTGTTGTATTTTTTAACCATTGTACAGTATGTTATGGATTTTGATTGTCAGTATGTGAGATTGTGCATAGTGTGTTGGTGGTCAAGCCAGCGATACAGGGGTACTGCTGTATCACTGCACCATGGTCCATAACCCAGGAAATCTGTGTCTGTTTCTTCCTTCTATCTGCCTGATTTCTTGTATCTACTATCCAAACCTCAAAAAAACGATATATATTGTTTCCCAGCTCATTTTCTATATAACTGGGATGTGGCGACAATGCATGTCAAGATGTTTCTTTCCTTATTCTGTAATCTGCAGTAGAGAAATGCCTAGGGCCAATTACTTCTGCACCATCGCAGGTGTGTTGAAGTTTCGCACCCACGTCCTATTAGCTCATTGTGATGGTTTCTTATTATTGTTGCTGTCGGGCTTGAAATGTAGCTCACATTGCTGTATTTCTGTTTGTTTTGGTGATCTAGAGTAAAGACCTTTCTGTTCGCCGCTGCCTTTGATTGAGTTACTTGCATTTTATGTTCTACCGGTACTAATTTTATTTCATGCATCCTGTCAATTGTGTTATTGCTTTATGTTCTGTGTAAAACACAATCAATTGCATTATTGTTGAAATGTGGTATACAAATAACTGTCTTGCTGTGCTGTACGTTGTCATACCATTAGCCTCATAGCAAATTGTGATATGTGCCTAATTGTAAAACATGCTCTCTGTGCATCGTTGCTTTGTATTCCCTTAGAAGGCTTTGTCACATTTGTGTGTGTGTGTGTGTGTGTGTGTGTGTGTGTGTGTGTGTGTGTGTGTGTGTGTGTGTGTGTGTGTGTGTGTGTGTGTGTGTGTGTGTGTGTGTGTGTGTGTGTGTGTGTGTGCGCATACCATGTTTGCATTGTTACAGAACTACGGTATTCATTAAGAGTATTCACCATATAATAGGGTATAATAGGATACTGTCTTTATGCTCTGGAACTACATCAAAGGCATTTCAAGGTCTGAGCCTACACAAGTGAGGAATCACTAAAAATGTTGGGGTTAGTTCAGATTTTTGGACTTAAAGCCGCAGGAAATACTTGTCTTGCCATTATAATAAAGTGGTTGGAAAGTTATTAATTGATTGCCTGAGTTTTTCTGAATATTAAGTTGTTCTGGTCATATTGTGGGGGGCACTGGGGTGCACTCCAACAATAAATCAACCTACCAAACGATCCTCATTTATGTTATTCCTATACCACATAGTGGAGCTTTAGTTCAACTTCAACCCCTCTGACTCATGGAACTATACCTCTGTTTGCATTATCACTTTCGAGCCACACAACATCATATACTGTACATAATATATGAATGTACAGTATATATACATATACTGTACATTCATACACATCATACACAAAAAACAGATAAAAAAGACACTTCTTTACACAGAGAAGACCACACTTTGTACCAATTCGGCAACAAATACAGTAAACTGGAGGAAATGTCAGGCAGACCCAGGCTCAGCCATCTGCCTCCACCGACCATGTCAGGGAAGTAACAGAGAGAGAGAGAGAGAGACACAGAGGGTTGAAAACCCTTATGTTCTAGCACAATGCTCAAGGGTCTAGCAGGGACAAGAACATTGAGAAAACAGTCACGCTGCAGGAGGTTCCAGTGGCCGATTTATTCTTGGTGCTGTAACCGCGTCCAGCAGCTCAGTATAAATCAGTTGCAGATAAAGGCTAAAAGCACTACTAGCAAGATCGCTCCTGGCAGGTCCCTCTGATCCTGGCCTGAACTGTACCAAGAGCCGTGAGCGAAAGCGTAAAGCAGTCATGTATCATGAAACAATCTTTCTTTTCTTAGTATTTCACACTCAACTTTGACTGACACTGAAAGCAGAAGAAGAAAAATAATAACACCATCTGCTTGCCAGTGTAGTGAAATATACTTGGCCCCTCCGGGGTTGTGCCAGAGTATCTGAGGAATCCAGGCAGCACTTCTAAAGCAGCGGAAGGCAAGATCACATGATACAATGTGTGGTGAGTCAATGCCTCAATGGAACAGTCACAATGTGTGCGTGAGTCAGTGGACAGTCAGAATATGTGGGTGAATCATTAGAACAGTCACAACGTGTGGGTGTGTCCCGTGGAACAGTCACAATGTGTGGGTGAGTCATTGAAACAGTTACAATGTGTGGGTGAGTCATTAGAACAGTCACAATGTGTGGGCGAGTCATTAGAACAGTCACAATGTGTGGGTGAGTCATTAGAACAGTCACAATGTGTGGGTGAGTCATTAGAACAGTCACAATGTGTGGGTGAGTCATTGGAACAGTCACAATGTGTGGGTGAGTTATTGGAACAGTCGCAATGTGTAGTCATTGAAACAGTCACAATGTGTGGATGAGTCAATGGAACAGTCACAATGTGTGGATGAGACAACAGTGGAACACTAACAGTCACAATAAGTGGTGAGCAGTGTTGGGCAGTAACTAATTAAATATTACATATTACAGAAACAACAGCAAAAGTAAAGTAAAAATATTACTCTGCCAAAATGAGTAATAATTAATATGTTACTGTGCCAAAACATGCCAAGTTACTTATTACTTTTGAGCATGCTGTTGCTTGCATGTGAAAATAGAACAGTTTTACAAGCTATCAACAGATTACAACAGAGATGCACTGTAGTTTGTAGATCCTAATCCACCACAACATTCTGCACACATGACCTACACTACAAGTTATCGCAGTTAGTGCAAGTCACTAAACTGGTTGTGTTGTACATCTCTTGGGATGTACAAAGTAATATTGTAATATGTAATATATTATTCTTTGATTCTAGTAATAGCTAATAAGTTCTAAGGGGTCATAAGTAAAGTAAAGATATTACTCTCCTAAGTAATTTTGCCCAACACTGGTGGTGAGTCAGTGGAACAGTAGCAACGTGTGGTAGCACAGTGAACCTTCACAATTAGGGATAGGCCTGTAATAAATATCCTTGCTGTGAGGTGGAAATCTCCTCCCCCCTTCCTATCCTACCCCCTTATAAATTAATACCCTACTTCATTTTACAAGTGTCTCACATAAAAACTGAAACCAAACCCATATTTACAAGCAGTGTTGGGCAGTAACTAATTTTAGATTACATATTACTGTAATATTATTACTTTTGCTCCAAAAAGTAAAGTAACGAGATTACTCTGCAAATATGGGTAATAAGTAACGCATTACTTTGCAAGTAACGCCAAGTTACTTTTTTAAAATGAGCTTGTTGTTGCATGCAAAAATAGAACAGATTTACAAGCTATCGACAGGTACTCTAACAACAGAGATGTGCAGTAGATTGTAGATCCAGTCCACACGCTGCATCCTGCGCACAGTTATGTACACTACAAATCGCTTGCTGCTTTATTTTGTATTAAACAGATTATGTTGTACTGTTGTACTGTTGTGTATTTTTTCAAAGGCGGTGTTGAGAACTTGGGAAAGTAATAACGTAATATGTAATATATTACTCTTCGATTCCATAGTAATAGGTAAAGTAATGATATTACTTTGTCTAACGGGTAACGAGTAAAGTAAAGAAGTTACTTTCCTAAGTAATATAGACCAACACTGTTTACAAGCGACCTCACAGAGAAAAAAGCCCATGGTTGTTTATAAAAACACGGCCATGGAAACACTGCATTCAACCTCAGCAATGGGGGAAGGGGATGGGTGACAGAACTCCCAGACAGTGATGTCACAAACACGTAAGATGTAGCTTACAGCAGGCGCCTCTTGCTGTTTTTTAAACAGCTGGTGGATGGAAATGAAGTGTGCCCACGGCTGCAACTTGCAGCATGGGCGAAAAACTGAAAACGCTTTGCTCGTGCTGCAAGTTGCAGCTGCTCGCGAGCTTCATTTCCATCCAACCAGCTGTTTAAAAACCTGGAAGAGATGCTTGCTCTCTGAGCTGCCTCCTGCATCTTCGGTGACGCTAATGCCTGGATGTTAGCGCAGGATAGAGAGAGGCAGACTAGAGAGACAGAGAGAGAGAAAGAGAGGGGTATTGATCTGGCTCCTGCCTCGTCGTGTTCTAGGGGTAAATGTACAACTAGCTGGCAGAGGTATTGGATTCTCCATAATCACCTTTTCTCTCTCGTGTTCCCTGTCAGTCATCTGGGAGCTCCAGCCCTCGTCCCTGTGCTTTATGAATCAGTGCACGCCGATTGTTGTGTGACATTTCCTCAAGTCTGTGTTGGCGCCATTTAACTCCCAAGTAAAATATCTGCTACTGTCTAGTCAGTGATTTTATGGGTTGGTTTTTCATGACATGCCTCTGAAAGAGGTTACAGCCATCCCGACCCTTATACCTTATTTGGTTTTATTTCTACAATCTCAGAGTACATGTTATGGTGAAGATTTTATGTAGACCGGGTTCCTAGAAATGAAGTTTTTGACTGACAATACTGATTCAGATTGTGCCTCTGGAAGAAGAATCGGAAGAGATTTGGTGTGGACGTACAGTAAAGAGAGGGTCAGAGGTGTGTTTGCAACTAAATCCAGTATCCTAAGTCAAAAAGTTTAATTTTCTATACCAACATCTTGAACCATTGAGGCTTCTATTTTCAGCAGCTGTACTTTATGGCAGCCATTGTGTTCCATGCCAAGACCTGGGTGTGGGAGTTCAGGGCATGTTTCCACTCGGCCATGAATGCGGGCAGGCTAATCTAATGGCAGTAACAGTTATTGTGTTGGCAGGGTTCCCTGCACTGCCTCCAGCCTCCTGGCATGAGGCTCTGCTCTGTGAAGCACCGTATACCATGGGACAGGTTCCAGTGTAGCCTGCAGGGAGCTCTGGGACACTGACAGACACCCGCCTCTTCAGACTTGCATCCCTCACCTAATTACAATTGCCCCCTTTGCCTTTATAACCGCCAAGAATATCACAGCAGCCCCCAGCTCCCCAGTCTTATCTTGGAGACAAATTTCACAACCCCTGAACCGGAAGTAAAATCCGTCACCTGACCGGGACCCGAGGCAGGAACTCTTTAGTCGTGAGCCGTATGAATAGTATGTCTTACTGCATGAATTGAGTACAAAGGAACACAATGGAAGCAACACTTCTCCTGTCCTTTTAGCAGAGCTTATTAAAAAATAAATAAATAAATGCTGCCATAATGTTTGCAGTCTTGCTATTAAATATTAATTTTCAACCTCCACCCATTTGATATCTCTGGAACACAATATGATACATTGTCAACAATTTTCACATTGTTTTTAAAAGCAGAGTACAATACATTATTACATAATGTATATTTGTATACGTTTTGGGTCCCAGGGGTCCCTTCCTTGGAAAGGCGCAGGGTGAAAAGTACATTAGCCTATAAATGTATAACCGTTTGAAATTGTAATGTATTTCAGCGTTTCAGAGCTTCCTCTCTGTGTCTTTGTTCCACAGGAGAGCTGAGTTCTCTCACAATGCCATAAGCCTGCTAAAATATTCAGCGCATGTGTCGGCTGTTCTGCCGTTTACAGAATGCTTTGCCCATTAAAGCCTTTCCAAAGCACGGCATCTCCACTGCAATGCACTGACGTGTAATTAGACAGCCAGGTTGTGTTGTGTTTCCCTAGGGCCCCCCGCACACACATGCACGTACGCTCACACACTTTTCCCCGATTGCCACAATGCTGTTGCCTGCCCGACTTTTATATTTTATTTTTTACTATAAGGTCTTAAGCTGCAGCTCCTGATTAAGTCGACAGTGCTGCCAGGATATTATTGTATGGCATTAGATATCCACGTAAATGTGATGGAGGAGTAAATTAAGAGCATGGTTCTTTATCATAACAAAGTATATATATATATATATATATATATATATATATATATATATATATATATATATATATATATATATATATATATATATATATATATATATATATATATATATATATATATATATATATATATATCACACACACAGACACACACACACACACACACACAGTATAATTGCTGATACAATAATGTAGAAGCAAAACCATGATGTATGTGCGCTTGGAAATATCCGGTCAGCAAGTGGATTCATGAATAGACAATAGTTTAGGCTAGGGGTTCTCAACATTTTTAGCTGTAAGTAAGTAAGTAATTAAGTAAGCCCTGTCAAGCCATGAGGCCCATGGGCCAGGAGCCTATCTCCTGTTTCTGTAGTGTGAAGCAGCTTGATGTACAAGTACAACCCCTGGACATGATGCCGTTATGTCTTACCACCAATCCAACCCTTGATTCTGAGTGCCAACCATTGGGCACCATTTTTTGGAGTCTTTGGTATGACTTGACCGGAAATCGAACCCCGATCTCCCAAACTCAGGGCTGACACTAACCACAAGGCCAGTGAGTTGATTTTCTGGGGATCCCAGAAATGTCTCCGCCCCCCCCCCTCCAGATGAATATAAATTAGCCTCTACAATAACAGGAATAATAGAGACAATACTAAAAACAGATATAATCATTAAGGAAAGTTTATGCATGGACTACTACTACAGTACAGACCCCCCCCTTTTATTTTTTCGTGAGATTACACCACATTTCCCATCCCACAACCCTGACTGCTGCATGGACTACTGTAAGGTCTGAGAATTATGACGTACTTCATGTGGGCTGTTGAACCCCTATCTGCACCATCATAACAGAGCTACATACAGTGTTGATATCAGAGGACTAAGTGACTTTGACACTGTTAACGGTCTGGGGGTTGAAACAAAGACATAAGGTGCTCCATAAAGCCAAGCCGCCTTAACCTCTGGTGTAATGCACTCACTGCCATGGCACGCATGTTAAACACACACACCCATGTGCACAAGCGCATACACATTAAACATGCACGCATGTTAAACACAGCAACAGCCTTGCACATATTCAGTTAAAATGCACATACGGTACAGTGAGCTGGGGCACATGGGTCCCCGAGGAGTGTGGGAATGTAACTACGTATACCTTTACTCAAGTAGACTACAATTTGGAGGTATCCTACTCTTTACTGGAGTATTTAATATTTTCTATAGCTTTATTCCAATACTTGTCAATGGTAAATAGTCTATTTTTTTTACTCCTCTCCAGTTTTTAATATAGTTACTAGTTACTTTGTAGAGTTATAATTATTATTACATAACATTAACCAAGCCCAAAGCTTCATTCTACAACAGCTCACAACAAGTTCAAAATAGCATGCGAGCATGTAGATTTTTGATTCATTTGACACATAATAAAAACATGTGAAATAGGACGTTCAGCACAATGACTACTTTCTTTTTTTACTTTTTACTAACCCATTGTGTCCTGATCAGATTCTAGTTTCTGATGCTAGATTCTAGTTCACAGTGCTAGATTTTAGTTTCCGATGCTAGATTCTAGTTCCTCATGCTAGATTCTAGTCCCCCACAGTAGATTCTAGTTCAGTAGATTGTAGTTTCTGAAGTTAGATTCCAGTTTCTGACACTAGATTCTAGTTCTCGACACTAGATTCTAGTCCATGGGAAGGACCCCCAGAAATATCTATTATTTAGCTGCAGAACCTCATCTAAAAACATGTTGTTCTAGGGATCCCCCAGAAGCAAAGATTTGAGTTAAAATGTTTGCTTCCAAAATAATGTATTCAAATATTTGCACCACATTTTTTTCCAAAAATAGCATAACTACAAGCTCATATCGCGCCACCGGGTGAGCTTGTAGATCTGCTCTTTTTCAATATGTTGGAAGTACTTTTACCCATGGTATGAGACATGTGAGTACTTCTCCCACCACTGTCCCTGTGGGGTTTCTGCATGCATGCTAACTGGTAGTTAGAAGCCAGCGGGCAGAGGCCTGTGTATAATACACTGAGGCTGCTATAAAATGCTGTCGGGTCTGTATGACAGTCCCTGGAGGAGAGACGCTGATCCGCTCCACTGGAATCTGCAGGGGAGCCGAGCAGACAATGCAGCTGCACCACGGCGGGAAACTTCATATTCTGTGCTATGGCCAAAACTGTTACTTAACACAAAAGTAGCAGATCTGCTGGTTTTACTCAAACACAATCGCAAGCATTGGGATTGTGAACACAATATATCATGGTCACGCATTGCCCTTGGACATTTCTGCTTCCACTATGACTGGGGTTTTCAACCAGTGGTCCGGGGACCACCAGTGGACCTTTGCGGGTCGATTTGGTTTCATTTTACACTCTCAAGAGTTAAAATATTCATCATCTGCATTAACCCAAGAAGAAATGGTCACTTTGGTCTGTATGTTTTCCTGTTTTGTTTCTGAAATCCAGGATGGAATTGTGGACAAATGCAAAAGAAATCTTTAGTTTTGTCTGTAGTGCTATGTCAGTGTCATCAAATGGTGGTCCGCAGCTCAAATTCTGAATAAATAGTGGGCCCTGGTATCAAAAAGGTTGAAAACCACTGCAATATGATCTTTTGCTTTTGGCACTTCACTCACAGAAAATAGCACTGTATCTTGCACTGAACTTTAAAGGGAATGACGGCCGATATTCTCTGATAGGCTTGATTATAGCAATTCTCAAAACGCATGCATGGCTAATTCAAGGCTGTTTCATGCATACTAGCGCCTTGGCGCAGTGCCCAAATGATCAAACTCATAATAACAAAATGGGCATTGGTCACGCCACCACATTGTACTGTATGTTAAGCACTACAAGCTAGTGTTAATTAAGTCGTGCAAAATACTACTGCTTTAATGCTTATCTATCTGTGTCCTGCTGTCCAGACTACCAGGGTCAATTCTCTAGGATTAAACGTGTCCAGTTGCGTGTTTGATCCATGTCAGGCTTTATATCCTCCTGATGCGATCCCATGTCAGCTAACCCTCAATACCACATGGGATTTACTCACTGGGGTAAAGTAACTAAGTATGTGTACCTTGTACTCAAGTAGACTACTCTGTAGTCTACTTGTGTAGTGTTTTTGCTGGTATTTCCAATTCATTATATTTTTGTATGTAACTGCTTGAAAAGTTTAGTTTATTGTGAACATGTAAAACAGGCCATTCTGCCTAATGAGTATTTATAGGGTATCATACAACATTATTATTTTGGTACTTTAACCAGTTTTTTATTGTTGAAAAGACATACAGTAAGATGCAAGTAACATTACCCATATGGAAAAATAACTATACGTGAACTCTTTAAAATTGCACATTTTATATAAAAGAATAAAGTTAATATAGGATCGATAGTATTTATAGTGTTTCATTCCGTATATGAAACACATAATTTGGTAATTTATATGAATTACTGTATGACATTCAAAAAAGATGTAAGATCCTTGGTATTTTTTGTAAAGTGAAACATATATAATTTTGTAGTTTATAAGAATAATATATGACATACAAAACAGATGTCAGAAGATCCATAGTATTTTTCTTGTAAAGTGTATGAAAGATGCCACTTCGAAGAGTTCGCAAAGTTTGCAAAGTTTTTTCCATATGGGAAATGACAAAAATAAAAATCATTATTCCGTCTGGTGGAATAATGTATTTTCTGAACAAAAAGTGTATTTTATATGGAAGGTGGTCGGGGGGCTGAGTCTTTCCACCACAGAGAGATAGGGGGTCTCCAAACATGATTAAAAAATGACCAGGGCCTTTCTTTGTTTTGGTGAGGACCAAAGGTCTATTTTTTATTCATATATGTTTTAACTTGAGAGAGATTGCATTACCAGCAGTCATACAAAATAAATGCCTGAAGGGTCATGTTAGGGACAACTAGAATGTTGTGGACCAGTAGAACTAGGTTTACCTATGACCCTACAATAGATCAGTGGTTCTCAACCTGTGAGTTAAAGTGACAAAGTGACAATTTGTTAAAAGAGAGAAATTAAAAAAGACCATTACTGTAATCAACTATACAGTGTCTTACTGGCACCGTGTTACTGGCATGCAGGAAGCAAACGCTGTTTGCTTCACATATACAGACCATAATTTGGGCATGCCCAAATATAGTGTGATTCATGCACAGACAGACAGACAGACAGACAGACAGACAGACAGACAGACAGACAGACAGACAGACAGACAGACAGACAGACAGACAGACAGACAGACAGACAGACAGACAGACAGACAGACAGTTATGCACACACACACACACACACACGCGCGCGCACACACACACACACACACACACACACACACACACACACACACACACACACACACACACACACACACACACACACACACACACACACACACACACACACACACACACTAAAATGATGTCAACTACAGTATATGTTGAATTCTTCAACTACATTACCAGTGCTTGTCACTAAGGTGTCAAATATGGTTATTTTGGGGGGTCTTGGCCTGGAAAAGTGTCAAACCACTGTCCTAGATTACAGGGGGGCACTACATTATCCCTATGCGTTCTCTTATCTATTACTTTGCTTCTTGTAAGTCACAAGCTTAATTAAGAGGGCCGTCTGCTGTTACGCCTCAATTGTAAATTGTTAGTCAGCTGGAGTAGCTGTTTTCCTTCCTGACCGCTCCAGTGGCATCCTATCACTGCATTGTTTACCTCTCCATGCTGCCACTAGCACATAGTCACTCACTAGCAGCCTCTCAGTCCTCCTGGGAAGAGAAATGTGAGATGTAAACATCACCCACACACGGCCGATCCACATCATTACATGGCTCTATGGATCCGTTCTGCATTTCCCTGTCCCATTTAACAGCGACATAATATACAGCGTGGCCGGGCTATAACACCCACAGTAAATCAATGTGAATAAAATGTGTAGAGAGAATGGAGGTGAGTGGAGCCACTGGGCAAGATGAGCCACATTGGTGAACCCCATATTCCAAGGAATTCACAGAACATAATGCAGAACGTCGTACAGTAGTTCTAATTAGGCCTATAGGCTGATATTAACATTGCAGCATCCGCTGGCAAGGGATGTGCAGAGAATGTTAGAGAGGCACGGGTGAAATTCCCGAAAGGAGCATGTTTGGAAAAAAGGAAAACCACAAAAAAAGGAAAGGAAAAAACAGATCTACAAGCGTACAATGTGTTGCAGCGCATCGACTTCGTTCAACACACAATGCTACGTTTCAGTTCAGGAGAGTTCAGGAAAAGGCAATTCTCAAAGGTGCCTTCCTGAATGTCATGGAAAGGGAGACATTAGCATTTCTTTAACTTCCATTCATTGTGTGGAGAGGGCAGTTGTTTTAAAGATAGGTAAAAAGGGCACCAAGACTAGATTAGAAGAACAGAGAAAAATCCAAAAGTAATGGCATCAAAATGTACTTACAGTAAAGTACCAAAGGTATACTTTTAATTTTGTTCGCAGAAATGTCAGAATTGTGTAGTGTAGTGGAAGTATAACAGCATTAGAAATAGGAATTACTCAAGTACAAATGCCTTAAGTACAGTGCCTATAAGTAAATGTACTCTGCTACCTTCCACCCCTGCGTGTTGCAGTAGTGAACTGAGCATACTGCCTCCGTATGGCTGCAGTGATTGGCCTGTTGCGTTTGGAACACATGCTGCCGATAGACACACTGGGAGGCTCTAATCTCTGGACACTGGGGTGATCACAGCGCCGTATTCATTTCCTCTGGTGTGTCTAATGCCTCGGGGCCAACTGCAATACGCAGCAGAGCCGTGGACAGCTGCCGCCGTTTGGCTCTGATCTGTGGCTGCCGTGGGATTTACACACCGAGGAGGTCATCCTCCCAGAGAAATCCACTTAATGTCACAACGGCCCGCACTGTGGAGTGGAACACGCTGCTGATGCTTTGTGGGGACAAGATTTGAACGACAATGAACATGCATTTGAAGATGAAAACATCCAGCTCAGGTGGATTTTTTGCTCTACCTTCATACACGTCAGTCAGCCCTATAATCCATGTCCTAGCACATGTCCTATGTCTAATGCCCTTGTAATGTCATATAATGGTGTTGTTGTACCATTAAAAAGCTGGAAAAAAGCTTGAAAATACAGATGACACTAAGACCCATGCAGAAGAAAGGCACTCTGAAGAAAGCCCTTTTCCCTATCCCCCACTCCCCGCTCTTCTTTTACTTTTTTAATGACACAGAGGGAACAATGCACATAACCAATTTCACCCGCATTTTTACTTGTGACCTTTTCTAAAAGTGTGATATGAATAAAGCTAAATTCAGATTCAAGACCCCTCACCACAACTATCCTCAGAGCCGCTATGAGAGCCGCTGTGATGTTGCATACAGCCTGAGCACTTCTCACTTGCTTACTCAAAAAAGGTAATTTGTTACATGATAAATACTATGCAACAGTACAGTACAGTGTATGTTGGTGGGTACATGGGAAGCTCATTTGTATTTAATTCAGCCTCCCTCGCTCCTCAACAGACACAGCTATTCCTCTGCCTAATCCCTCTCCCCCTTTTACAGTGCTGCTTATAATGAGAACTCCAGTGGAAAGGTTCATTATTAACAACCATGAAGAGTGCCTGCATAACATAATCCCTACGAGCCTTAATTAGTCAATGCTTTGCCTGGGCGTAGTAAAGGAGCGCCAAATAAAAACGCCATTTGACTCTAATCTTCATTTCCCACTTAATGTATCATGGCCCACAATGTGTGCCTGCATATTCAATACAAATGCATAGCAATGATTTTTAACTACAATGAATGGGAGGCTGTGACGTTGCACTGCAGAAGAAATGGGCCTTGGACTTGGTCAGGCTGTGTGGGAGCTTGTGACTATACCACAGTTGAACTGCACTATACGACACAAAGAAGCCTACTATTCGGAAAATCATTCAATCTGTGCATTTTTCATTCCGTGTTGGGTTTGTGGGCCATCATAACTATTTCAGCCTGAGGCAACATCAAAGATACACGGCTCTGCAAGGACAAGCGTTCTGTCCGTAATGAAAATAGGAACAGCAACGTGTCTTATTCATTGTATTTTTAACATGCATATGAATTCTTTTTCTGGGATGATTATTATTTTGTTATGTCCAAACCCCACACAACCCCCCTCTGTTCTATTGTGGTGGCATTTACGTGGTGAACTATACGCACAATTCAGCTCAAACATTCATTGCCAGTTCTATTGTCCGTGTTTAACTATGGGTTGCAATTGCAATGTATTTGACTCACAATAGGCCTGACAAACAAAGACTGGCTGGTCTGAACCCCCAGAGCATTGTTGGATTATCACCGAGCAACACAAAGAACAAAGCTGGATGCCTTGACAATGTTTTGTTCATCCATGTATCAAAAAAAAAAAAACTAAATAGCAAAAAAGAAACTGACACCATTCCATGCACAGTAAGTTCATTCCAAATGCTGGTTACAATAATTGTACAAACAGAGATACTTAAAATGTGCAAGATCAGAGTAATATAAGTGGCATATTTTATGTACACTAACATCCACCAAGATACCTGCTTGGGGAATTTATCCTGCGTTTACACTGGCAGATACAAAGCAACAGGCTACTTTTAATTGTCAATAGAAGACAGCAACAATACGATATAAAACTATATCATCCGTTCATCCCTGTGAACAGCAAATCTCTGGCATGTTGCCTTGATCGCAACCAAATACTGTACAGACACACCCTGGATACCAAACCTCTGCCCCAATCCTTCACATGTGCCTATTTTAGCAGGTATATTTTGCACATACATTACTGTATGTCCATATTCATACATTTTTCGAATTACCGTATTTTCCGAACTATAAGGCGCACTTAAAAGCCTTTAATTTTCTCAAAAATCCACAGTGCGCCTTATAATCCATTGCACCTTATATATGGATTGTTTGACTGCAGGTGCTTCTATTGGGTGTTAACTGTAGTAGCTTCTATTACCTGCGCCTTATAATCCAATGCGCCTTGTATATGAAAACAGTTTTAAAAGGTGTGCCTTATAATCGGTGTGCTTTATAATCCAGTGCTCCTTATAGTGCGGAAAATACGGTAGCTTAATGGTGGCATTTAACAAGCAGTTATGTCTTTATCTACAACTGCAGCGCCGATTCTTCCTATACGCAGACTACGCACCCTGCGTTGGGCCCCCGATTCCCCAAAGGCCCCCCCGCCAGCTCTGAGTAAATAACTAATTGAAAGAACTGTTATTTACGCAAATAACGTAGAGTGGGCGCATGTACGTTTATTGAATCGCGGAGCATTACGCAAATAACGTACAGCGGGCGAACGTAACCACTCTAGTGCATGGTAGTTCTGTACGTAGAAGGGAAATCTTCTTCCGTAAACAGCGTTACTTGAATCATGCCCACTGTCGCGGTTTTTTACACCACGCAGAAACGCCCCCCCTTTTTGCTTAGCATGTTTGGTCAACAACATCATTACTTCAGGATATGAAAAAAGGAGCAGCAGCAGTCAGGTAGGCTGGCAGGCTAATGCTATGAATGACTGCAGTTTTCGGTTGTGCTGTTAAATGCTGGGCTGTCGGTAGTGTGTTGTTGTTGTGTTGTACAAAATGTTTTGTTTGGTGGCAGAGATACAAGCTTGTTGTATTTTGTCAATAATAATATCTCCTATCATGCGGCATGCCCAAAACTTAGAGTATTATGGATATAGACAGTTATGTCAACTCAACTCCTTTCACTTCATGAAGCCAGTCCCATCACAGAGTCTCTGTGACTGATGTTTATGTGGCACTATTATGCTACTACACAGAATGTGTTGGTTACTGTAGCCTACAATACTTTGAGACCTGCTACATCTCTACATAAGAGACAGTTTCATAGTTTTGTTGTTGGTCAGGATTGAAATAGCAATAAATACATTCATTTGAAAAGGAAACATTGGAGAGAGAGAGAGAGAGAGAGAGAGAGAGAGAGAGAGAGAGAGAGAGAGAGAGAGAGAGAGAGAGAGAGAGAGAGAGAGAGAGAGAGAGTGTCCATAGGTTTATAACAATTAAGTTATCTATAATTTATTTCTCCGCAAAAAAATGGCCAAAATAACAAAAAATGCCAAAATCAGCGCCTGAGGAGCAGGGCCCCTAGTAAAAAACCTGCTTAGGGCCCCTTGGAGGCCAGAATCGGCACTGTCTTTATCTACAACTGCAATTGCATCTGCTTGAAACTTAAGCAGAAGCCAAGGAAAAATGCCTAGCCTGCATGTTTAATTCAGCATTTTAGAGTGCCATCGGAGGACCAATTTGTTTTGTGCATTATATTGATAGCACAGGAGACAGACAGGAAAGGGGCAGAGAGAGATGGGGACTGGGGGAGTGACAGGCGTCAAAGTCTGTCGGACTCGGGAATCTAACCTGCAGCACTGTCTGCATGGCATGGCAGACTAGGGGCTCAGACGGTTGAGCTAACCATCCGGCCCAGAAGGTCAGCTTTTGTGGAAGACATTGGGTGCAATTCTATAAGCAGTCGTGCGTACGACAAACGTGTAGCACATGCGCACATATGTCCATAGGCCGCAAATGAAGCCTGTCTAATTGTTCATTGGCTCCTTGTGCAGCGAATCCCAAACCATGTCCTTTTTTGGGAAACGCCGTGGCTCACACAGCATATAGTCTCTCAAGATAGTTTGCTCTTGCCAAGTGTCTCAATGCATTCTGGGAATACCTGAGGAATAACAGCGGAGGCGCCGTTTCCCGAACATTTGCGGCCAAAATAGATAGACCACCAACATTGTATAAGGCCTTCATATGAATAAATGTAGACACAATCCATTCCTCATAAATACATCTACACACACACACACACACACACACACACACACACACACACACACACACACACACACACACACACACACACACACACACACACACACACACCTGTCCACATGTGGCTGTATTAAATATAAGCGGTGGGTTTAATCATTTCATTCAAATGTGGACAATGTTTAATTAAATTAACTTTACTCAATATCATCCACGATTTTCACTGTTATTCTTCATTTGAATATCCCCCTGACAGTCCTTTTAGGGAAATTCGTTTAATGTTTTTTTATGTATAATTATAAATTCGGTTAATTATGGGCACAGACAGAATTATAGCAGATTCACCAGCTCTCAGTGCAATTGCGTCGCATTGTAAGCTCGTAAGAGTAGGCTATTTACATTCATTTATTTGGACTGGTCTGCAGCGGGACACACAAGTGAGTAGTCGTGTCAAGATTAAACTAAAATAATTTATTAAGCTACGACGACAGTGGTTTTAACCTTGTCAGGGCCTACTATTTAACCAGCATTTGAGCCAAGGGCCACCATTTGAGGACATTTTCACCCCACAGACCCCAAATCTTTTTTTGTTTCTGTCCACATTTCCAGGCTGCATGGATTCTCGCAAATGAACATTAAACTCCTACGTTCTCAATTGGGTGGCGCTAATTCAGATGATATAAATATTTTAACTCTTGAGAGCAGAAACGTGAAACCAAATATGTTATGTTGAAAAGAAATGTTCCACGTTTCTTTTTTTGCTTTATGTAGCGAACATTTATCCCAAGTCTGTGAAATGTTATGAAGTAAATTGCAAAAAAGTCGGCAAAAACTCACATCTCCATCATTTAGCCTGGAGACCACCTGGAACACTCTCAAGGACCACTTGATCTCACAAAAGCCCAGTGGAGAACACGCCAATGATAACCCATACGGAGCGCTTATCGCAGCTATGAATGCATCGCTGTCCGGCGCGTACGATAATACTGTCATTACAACCCTCAAGAAAACACTGGTCCGGGAGATTAGATTGACAGAGGTGGGATCTAAAAGATCCACTCATCCCGAGGAGTATTTACATCCATTTGTCGCCCGTTATAAATCTTTCTTTTCTCACCGACCAGCGCTCCTCTGCTATGTTCTTAATAAAGCACAGGTATGATTAATAAACGTAGGCTAATTGCTATAGTCAGTTTTCTGCCCGTGTTAACCCATTAAAAAGACAGAAAAAGCCGTTCTTCTTTTTTGCACAGGCCTATAACATTCGTCTGCGCCCCAGTGTAAAAGAGAGAAAAAAAAGAGACGCATTTTTTGGGAAGATGGGGGAGAAGGGAAAAAAACAGACCCGGACTCATCGAGCCTGGCAAGGGGGGCTGGAAGATTGCCAGGTGGGGCAACTCCAAGGTTTTTCACGCCAAGGAACCGGAATTATCCTCATTCAGGGCCGTTGCTAGCCATTTGGGTGCCCTAAGCACAAATGCTTTCTGGTGCCCCCCCCCCCCCCCACTCCCCCCCCCCCCCCCCCCACCCCCACCCCCCACTCCCCACTCCCCACTCCCAACAAAAAGACAAAAATGTTGTATTTCTCACAGGGCCACCGTTTCACATAAGCAGTGATGGGCCATTAGCCATCCTGTTGTTTTCAGAACGATCCAACACCTCCAGTCTCCAGAACCAGTTAAACAGGTTTTGACTCATTTGATAACAAAAGGCTGAATTAATGAAGTCTAACACCTTGGAACAACCTTCCTAATGCCATTGTAATGTATAGTTCCCCGAATCCCCCACCACTACTCATTGTTTCTCAGTTGCAAGGGCGATTTTTTTCATGGGTTGACACCAACACTTGCCTGCTTGCCCAGGGAAAGTAAAAAAAAAATGGTCGGGCAAGTGAAGACTGCTACCTGGTTGCCCGATCGGGCAAGTGTGCAACTTAGTGCACTATAACACAACACAAGATAAATTTGTCTTGAAGGCAGTCATTGCACTCTGCCTCTGTGTCTTTCCCTGCTTTCTAGCTATAGGCCTACACAATTCCAGGCTGGGTTTGGGAAACAAAACAGGCAAATTAACATACAGATCAAAATGACCTAATCTTCATTCTCTAGTTGTGTAGACCTGGGCTAATTAAGATGATGAATTTTAACTCTTGAGAGTGTAAAATGAAACCAAATGGACCCGCAAGGGTCCATTTGGTTTCATTTTTACGTTCCGATGGCAAGTGCCTCCGAGACCTTAGTGTCAACCCCTGTTTTTCCTTCCCTGAATTCCTGGCCCAAGCTATAGCCTGGACCAGCAAATTAACCACAGCCCCTGTGAAATCCTACTGAAATTTTCATGTAGGCTGCACCCTTGCAGCCTACACAGAGAGGTGGGGGCGTGTGTAGGGTGAGGTGGTGGTGGGGGGCATCCCTGACCAGTTATACTTAGGGCCTCCAAAACCTAGTAGTGGCGCTGCGGCCCTGAATAAGCCCGCAGCCTGGCTGAGTATTTTAGTTCGTATTTTCAAACAATTACAGTTCGGTCAATTCTCGATCATTTCTTACCATTCAACATGTTATGTTGAAAAAACATGTTCCATGTTTTTTGCTGTATGTGGCGAGCATTTATCCCAAGTCTGCAAAACGTTATTAAACTAAACATTAGTAAATTGCAAAAAAAAAGTCGGGAAATTCGCGGCAAAACAGACATCTTTTTGACCATTCATATCTCCTTCAATTCTGGACCATTTTGTACATTTCAAAATGCAGCGTGACGGGCAAAAATCATTCTCTCAGATGCTGTATAGGATATGCAGGTAGGTCTTCTCTCCGAAGCGGAATCAAGACAAATGTAACCATCGGGATTTCAGTGGAAACGTGAAAGCAGCAGCATTGTCACAAGTTAATTAATGTATTTAATTATATCATATGCCTTACCTAAACACAAGCAAGTGACCGACAGCAGGCAGCTGTCTAGAGCTGTTTATAGGACAATCCATAAATAAGGAGATGAATTGAACTGGCGGTTCTGTGGACATCTCCAATGCTGCGCAGTGCGCACAGTCTGTGCCCGCACGTGGCTTTGAAATCCCCTTATCTATTTCCCAAATCTATTTGACGAAATTAGCTTAAGGGACTGCGTGACAAACAGGGGGGCACCATGTCTCTGGAGAGGGGCACAAAGCAGATTCAACAGTTTTCTCGGGAAAATGCATATTTATAGATTTTTATTTTTATTTTTAATTGTGCCCTGCCGGTCACGTGGGGCCCAACGCACTGCGCGTTATGCGCGTTGCCCTCCCTACGGCCCTGACCTCATTCGATGAGATATGTCAGAAACGTCATAAGAGAAGAGATTTGATCCCGGTAACCTTTGATTTGAGGAGAAAGACGCACGTTTGGATGTGCACTGCCCTCCCCTGTCCCATGTAGATCCGGCCCTGGATTTGACCAGAAACTCCGCCACTGCAGAGCCAGCGGCATGGCCGTGCGGTAACACGGGCATCGACAAGCGATGCAGCGTGAATTCCTTCGCCTAGAAGTTTTCATCGCAAATGAAATGCAAATATCCCATTGTGAAAATCCTTCTGTGAGGATTAGCGTGAGGACGGCGAACTGACCGCGAATGCCCCGTCGTTCTAGGTATATTTGCTTCTAAATTAATATTTCGATCAAGATAACCGTGCCGTTTTTCTTGTGTTAAGGCACATGTTTGTTTTATTCAACGAAAGAAACAAAGTCGTGTTTTGTTGTTCAGTTTTTAAATAAGTGTTTTTTGTCTTTTATTGTTAAAAAATAACAATTCGTTTACATTTTTTAATTGTGTAGATTCGAAGTATTTTGTGCTTTGTTGTTCAGTAAAAAAAAAAAGAAAACTTAAAGGCTTAAAGGCTATAGGCCTATTTTTTGCCCGCGGGGGGCAACTAACGGCACATTTATTCATATTAATTTCAACTATAGAAATCCTTAGTCGGGGACAGGCCTAGTATGTAACAATCCTGACTGTACACGGGAGGTTTGCAATCTCAAGCGATGACAGAATCACCACTTTGAATTCAATTGTTGTAGGCTGAGTAGGCTATGGTAGAATGAAATCTTTATTTTGATAATGTGACTAGTGCTGTTGTGTGTTGGGATAAACAGGCGGCTGTTCTGAACATGCAATTCCACCTCTCAAATTATTCGTTGGTTTCTCACTGAACACCATGAAGAGGAAGAGTTTGATATTGATGCAAAGACAAAACATTGCATAGTGTTGCATACTGATCCGGATTCATTTGAAGGGATTGGATGAAGGGATTGGACGATAAGTTTTTTCCTTGTTACTAAAAGCGGCGCCGCCCGCTATTTTTTAATTGCAAACCCAAATGTATTTTACACATGTCAACTGCTGCCTATGGATCTATAAACTGTATAACATTGCATATGCATATGAACAACAGCAAAGTAATTTTATTTGATGTTGGATAACAATCAGATTAGGCTACAGTAGCAAATGAAAACAAATGTAAACAAATGAAATAACAAATCAACCTAATTAATTCACTTGCAAATAACAGTCAAATGGCTGTCAGAACATCCACATTATACCTTCAAGTCCTATCTATAATTATAAGCATAATTGCAATGCTATATATTTTACTGTGTAGTTTATACCTTTAAAAAAAAAAATGTATAAAGTCATGCAGGGCGAAGGCCCCAAAGCCTGTAGGCCTCATGCAGGCTTTTCGGCCTGTATAGGCCTCTAATCCAAATTTAGCAGGCCCGGGCCTAGAGGTAGTCTTTGCGTCACGGCAGATCCTTGCTCGGGAGGTCTTTGTTCTTCACCACTACGCATGTGCTACACGGTGTCCCTTACGCAAGACCCCGTTTAGAATACGGGCCATTTTCTTTTTCTTCATCCTGCCATACGAAATCATACAAATCATCAACACACAACAGCTTCACTCAGTACCAAATGACTTGTGCCCTTGCCCTCTCAAGCTTGTAGATCAGCTGTATCTCCGATGTGCGACACTCAGCACGGCCAAAATCCAAATCAGGCATAAGTAAAAGGTGTGTCAATGACAAAGTGATCATTTGAACCAGTGCCATCTCTCCTTGAGCTGCATGGGAATAGAAGGATGTGAGGAGATGAGATTGCACGTGCACGGCCACACACACGTGCACATGTGCGTGCACACACACACACACACACACACACACACACGCACGCACGCACACACACACACACACGCACACGCACACACACACTACACACCCTTAGAGCTGGAAGGACACTCCTTTAGCTGATTGATGGGCTGCTTTATTGCATGCCACCTCTCTCTCTCTCTCTCTCTCTCTCTCTCTCTCTCTCTCTCTCTCTCTCTCTCTCTCTCTCTCTCTCTCTCTCTCTCTCTCTCTCTCTCCCTGTCTCTCTCTCTGTCACCTATCATGTGATCTCATACAGCATGCACGCACATGTGCACGCACGCATGCACGCAAGCACACACACACACACACACACACACACACACACACACACACACACACACACACACACACACACACACACACACACACACACACACACACACACACACACACACACACACACACACACAAAACACACAAAACACACACACACACATGAGATCATGAATTCAGCCCTGTGCGTCTGTATGTCTGTAATCTCTTATACAACCAGACTGATGTGTATCATATGTCGATGCAACAGGCCAAGAACCTCAATTCTCCAGTATGTCTCAAATTGGTCAATGGAAACTTTTTTTCTAATTATAATGGCATAATCACCCTCCTGGCGCCCTGCAGGGTATGGTACAACTTGACGTTTAGATCATCACTTACTGTAAACCCTCATAGGGGTTCTATACTAGTGACTTTTATGTTTTCACTAATAATAGAGTGACAAGATATAGGCATACATTAAAAGAGATAAGGCCATAAGACGAAAAAAGACAAAGTCAACAGAATAATACAACGGTGGAAGAAAGATGTGTTTTAAGACCCATCCATCCATCCATAAAAAGGGGGGGGCAACAAAATCATATGATTAAATAGGTAGAACAGAGTTCAAAGTTCACTTGCAAACTCATGGACCACAGTCCACAGGGGATTACATTGTATTACTACTGAACTTGCCCGTGGCCTATATTGCACTTGAGGACAGCTCATCCAGTCAATTTGTAGCGGTCAGCAGCTTCCAGACATCTCTTTCTCCTGACTGACAGCATTACTGTTGCCAGTCCTGACTGGGGTGTCCTGTGGCATTCCCAGCAGGCACAGTGTGGTGATAGAATCCTTCCACCTGGCCCTGGCTCTGCCACATGTCTCTGCCCAGCTGGACGTGCTTCAATCAGGAGGCATCAACCACCTTAACTGGCTCCTGTCCAGGAGAAGGATCAGCGGCTCTACTTTCTCCTGCCTCACCTTATCCCCAACAGAGATGCCAGCCACCCGCTGCCGGTACGATACAGCATAACCGCATTGATGCGTCGATTTCAATTTCAATATTCGGCGATATTTGTACAACATATCATTTGACCTTGTAGTGTATTGTATTCTACTCAGATTTTCCATAGACCATTTATTGCAAATATTTTGCATGTTTGTATGGTCCACTCATCTGACATCAGACAATCTATGAACCGAGTGATAGGTCTGATATCACGTTTGATATCTCGGATTATCTGTGCACCATGACACAGCTCTGATGTCACCACCCCCCCTGGGCAGATCTTAGCATAAGACATTACATCATCGATTAGTTACAATAGATTTAAAATATTGTAAAACTACCACATGAACATACTGAATATATCACCGTCCATAGAACAGATACCCATAACAAAACTAGATACCACATTAGTGCAATCCAGAAATCATGATTAATCACAGAATCATCCACTCGAACCTAGTGCCACAGGGAGGAGGCCAGGGAGAGGAAGGAAATCTGAATAAACCTTCTGCCTTCCGTGCCTCAATGAAATATGGCTTCGCTGGATGGAATTGTACTGTCATGAATGAACAAACATCGTCCATGACAACCTTAGGCTTCAGCCTATAACATATATGTCAAATCATCCTTTTGAGGGCTGTACAACTGGACATGTGCTAGTACAGTACTTGATCTTTGGGACAACCAATTCTAAAGCCGTGGAAGAGGGGGGGCAGTTATGCTCTGTGGCAACCCTGATTTATACTTAGATGCATTTTAAGAAGAATTTGTACTTTAAGCAAAACAGTTAACTTTCACGGCATGTTTGGATTATGGTGACAAGGATTTGTCTTTCTTATATCGTCAAATGTTGTCCATCTCTCCCCTTCTGAATCTCTGAATTTCTGATGATTCTCTTTCATGTGTGTGATGTATCCTAGCTTTGATGTACGTACAGTCACAAGTGTGGAAGTGTCAACAACATTTCAAACATATCCAGCTAAAAATAGGAAGAAAAGCTTCTCATGGCTCTGATGGCTGCACTGGAATGGCCTCTTTAATACACAAATAAAAGTGTACAGGGGTATTACTTCTCATGTAGATGTGCTATTTTGGATATTTTTCTTTTGACTAAAAACAGATTTTAAGACATGAGTACACACGTGATGTGTACTCAATGGTTGTGTTTAATCATTATTCTGATTCCAATTGCAGATCTGGGTAGCAGTGACTTCAGGGTAGAGTCAATGGATGGAAGATCGACGGTTCGAACCCGGGCTCCCCCAGAGTTAGTGTCCTTGAGCAAGACACCTAATTGCCACTGATGTGCTGCTTGTGCCTTGGATGCTTTCTGCCATAGGTGTGCGGATATATGTGTGTGAATGGGTCTCCTCTACACTAGTTTTAGTTTTAGTTGATAAAATGAACAGTAACACTGACTAAAACTAATAGATATTGGGGGAAGAAGACAAGAAGAAAATGTGCGCCTAACAGATAGATGGGTTGATACTGGACTGACGAGTGCATTCCTGCATAGGAATGCTGTGCTTTATTCAGGGCTATTCTTTTCATCCTGCCAGGCCTGCATGGCAGCGATGGCAGGACATCTCACAGCGATCTGATCTCACACGGAAAAAAATCAAAACAACCGTCAGCTGCAACGACCACCGGTCTCATGCATAAGTAAAGACCCCCCCTCTGCTGCTGTAGCGTGTACACAAAGGATCACGTGCACGCACACACACGCAAACGCACATGAGTTTGTACGTCGTATACTTGTGAGGACGTGAGTATTTTATGAATGCCTATTTTTAAGTGTAAACTGATTCTGGCCCTAACCTTCAAAAAAGAAAGCAACTGTCCCTCTATAGTCTATACCAGTGGCTTTCAACTTTTTTGATACCAGGGCCCACTATTTATTCAGCATTTGAGCCACGGACCACCATTTGATGGTATTTTAGCTCCCCAGACCCAAAACTAAAGATTTATTTTGCTTTTGTCTACAATACCAGGCTGGATTTAGGAAACAAAACAGGCAAACATACAGATTAAAAAATGACCATTAATATAATACATTCTCTAGTTTTGTAGACTTGGGCTAATTCAGATGATCTCTCACTCTCAAAGAGTTACATCTGGTTTGGTTAACCAACTTTTCATCAGTTAGCCTGGGAACCACCTTACCTGGAGCCCTATCAAGGACCACTAGTTGAAAACCACTGGTCCATACCATAAACATAAACCTGTACCAGGTTTATGTTGTTCACAAGGTCTGTTTCCCTTATATAGTGCTAGCGCTATATAGCGAGACCTTTGGTTCTCACAAATCTAGAAAACACACACACACACACACACACACACACACACACACACACACACACACACACAAACCCGATGACTTATTCATAGGTCCAACGCTACATCGTGCGGACGGATCATAAATCGTGGGTGACAGATGCATTTCACCCCCTGGAGGGATGTGAAGGCGAGACGGGCGCTTTGGCCTCGCCCCAAAGGCATCCTCTGCCCAGTTCCCCCCGCAAACACACACACGCACACACACATGCACACGCGCACGCGCACACACACACGCACACGCACACGCACACACACACACACACACACACACACACACACACACACACACACACACACACACACACAGGTCACTGAGGTCACTGAGGTCACTGAGGTTATGAGGGCTTGACATCCAACCATAGAATACAATGTTAGAACAGATTCATGTCTTTGTATCACCTCTGTCTCTGTGGGCCAAAGTTACATACTGTGCCTTTAAAGTTTAAACAAATTGTCCCAAATGAGGCCTCTGCAGTCCCGTCGCTGCTGCAGAGCCAGTCAGCATGACTGCCACGATGGCTGAGCTCCATTGGTGGAAAAAAGCACTACAATTTTGTTACTGGAGTAAAGGTTTCAATACTGCTTGTAGAAATACTCTTACTGTGCTTGAATAAAGTGTAAAGTGTAAAGATTTTTTTTTTCTTCAAAATAGCAGGTCTATATAAGCTCACAACGTGTCACATCATGAACTTGGAAATCTGCCCGTTTCACGTAGCCAAATATACAGTGCACAGTATTACTGCTGGAGTGGTCTTTGCATGTTTAGTCATAATAATCAAGTTCTACAAAGTTAAATAGTAACATTGTCAAATACATGCAGTGGAATAAAAGTACTATAATGTGCCTCTGAGAAGTAGTGGAGTAGAAGCAGGGGCGTTTTTGCCATTAGGCAGACTAGGCAGTTGCCTGGGGCACCATGAGGGGAGGTGGGGGCACCAGGGCGACCAGCCAACATGCTTTAAAAGGATCCTAGACTAATAAGCCTCATATGGATAAATACATTATAACTGTCCTCTATCAGTACAATTGAATATTTACACATAATATTCTTCAGTTTAAAAAAGTTCATAATTTTATCCCTTGGGGGGCGCCATTTGACTGTGCCTGTCGTAGGTATGACGTCATAGGAGATTTTCCCTGGAGCCAAATGGACCCTTACAGGTCCATTTGGTAAGGGGCTCCAGGAAAAATCTTGCCTGGGGCTCCAAATACCTTAGAAACACCACTGAGTAGAAGCAGTAGTAGAGTAAAAGTATCGGAAATTGGAAATACTCAAAGTACAAGCCTCTCAAAATGCTATTAAGTATACCATACTTAATGTACGTAGTTACTGTACTTCCACTGCTGTAGGCTGTGCTCCTACAGAGGGGACCATTAATAGTGTGGTGATAATCATCGATTTCCCCCTGCTCTGCTAATCATCATTCTTCACATCTGATACATTGCACTGGGTTTAATGCAGCATCGCAAATGGCTCCGTGATTAATAGGAACAAAGCTCAGAGGAGGCAGCAGCTGTATAGCTGTGTGTGTGTGTGTGTGTGTGTGTGTGTGTGTGTGTGTGTGTGTGTGTGTGTGTGTGTGTGTGTGTGTGTGTGTGTGTGTGTGTGTGTGTGTGTGTGTGTGTGTGTGTGTGTGTGTGTGTGTGTATAGATATACAGTATGGTGACACTGCTCTACTGTGACCATGCGCCCTGTGGAAACATATCGTCTCCGTCAGCGAAGCAGAAAGCTTGTATCTCTGCATATAGCCTTTTCATATCAAGCTCCATTATTACTTAGGTGAGCGGAGCGGGGATAGGCGATCGCTGCACGGGTGTTTGGTGTTCAGCGGCCGGCAGTCGTTGGTCCCTCAGGCTTCTCTGATTCAGGGGCGGATCTAGGCATGGGCATGGGGGGGCAATGCCCCCCTAAATGCCCAGTCTGCCCCACCAAACATGATGGCATGCAAAACAACCCAAGTTATTTCAAATTAAACTGCTTACATTTAAAATGATTTGAAACACTACTACTGCTACTAACTAACTACAGCTGTGGCACCAGTAAACCAACAGCATTTCATCATTGAAAACAGAAAACTCTCCGAGTCAGATCTTCAGCTTTATGCATGTTGCGTGTTTGTTGCAATTCTAACAACAACTGGTGTTATTATTGATGCTTAATTGTCTCATAAAAGCCCTGTAACTGAAAATGGTATGGGTGTGGCTTCATCGCCCGTGGCGCAAAGCGACACGGGCGATGAAGCCACCCCCATTACATTTTCTCCTGCTCCCCAATTGGGAAATGTTACATCCGCCCCTGCTCTGATTGGCTTTAGGTTTAGGTGATGACGTAAGTAAGAGACCTTTATAACTAATGTCTTGAGTATTAGCTTGCTCCGCTCACGCACGAATAGTTTAGGCCATGGCCTACTTGTGCACAACGTTCAAGTTTGCACTCTCCGAGATAAGTTTATTCTGCCTTTGCATTTCCCAGCATCCAAAACTTGAAACAAAGTATGTTGTTGTCTTTGGACGGGATCTTGCAATTTTGTAATTATCATTATCATCATCATCATTATTAACTACATTTTAGACTCAAGCATCAACGTAACTCACAACTACCAATATTTACAAGTGGCTTCAGTAAAACAAGCCCAGCATTGGTTATATAAAGCAGACACTGGTCCAACAATACCTCATATTGCCTCTACCCACCATGCAGGAGTGCAGCTGGTCTGCGGACAGTTG
Source organism: Benthosema pterotum (assembly GCA_039105355.1). Taxonomy (NCBI): domain Eukaryota; kingdom Metazoa; phylum Chordata; class Actinopteri; order Myctophiformes; family Myctophidae; genus Benthosema; species Benthosema pterotum. The sequence continues at coordinate 36,343,226 of CM076968.1, forward strand.
AGTCAAACTTTCATAGAAGGGTCAGCACAAAATACATTATTTATGCTTAAGTAAGTAAGTAGCTTTGGGCGGTTTGGTTCCTGACTCATTCAGCCCAAAAGTTCAGGAGGTGATCTGCTGTTTCTTTTTCGTGAGGCACCTTGTGCAAGTACAGTACACCCTTTAGACATGAGGACATCACAGGGACTAGTTAACCCCGGCTTACACAATCGTTGTAGGCTTTGATATGGTGACCCGGGCTAAGGATTGAAGCCTGACCTCTAGGACTCAGAGCAGAAACTCTAACAAGAAGCGCAAACTGGGCTGCTACTGAGAGTATATTCTACCAAGTACAGTATATGAACATGTATCTGGCTTTTGAAGGTTACATCATGTAGAAACCAAGGCCCCCATTTATGAACATGGTGTAGACCCAAAAATGGACGTAGAGCAGAATTACCGCATTGTTTGACATTTACCATTCCAGCCTTGAACTTGAAGTTGCACCCACGTCCGCACAAAACCCACGTCAGGTCGGGCGGGAGCTGCCGTAGGATTTGTCCTCGGCTGTTTTTCTGGCCTACACAAGTAGAGCAGCATTGTTTGAACTGCTGAAAGGCATCTAAAGTTATGTATTCAGTCCTAATAGCGATAAAATGTAATAAATGATACAGATGAAAAAATCTACAGTATAGGTTTGGAAAGGCATAAACAGGCACACATCGACGATGTGTATAATGGATCGATTTGCTAGGAGTTAACTGTTCAGCAATTAAAACTGAGAAAATAAAAAATATAACATCTTGTGTGATTAATCATTGCTTTTCTGGCCGTCTGGCTCTGTTAAAAGATGTAACGGCACAACCAAGTCTGCAAGAATATTTTGGCTGCAGAACAGCAGCAAGAGATGACATGACTAATCCCGGCGAAAAAGAAGAAAGGCAAATAAAAGCCACACCTTTTATTTCCCAGTGACAAATACATGCATACCCTGCCTAATTACAATGATACTATAGGCTACGTTGGGTGCTTATATCGTTTGCCTCAGTCACTCAGATAAACTGCAGACCTACAGTAGGCTGCTTATATGTGAGAGCAATTAACAGTATAGTCTGAACCCACATTGAGATGTTATTTGTTCTCTCAAGTGGGCTATAGCACTTTTGAACAAATGGTACTGTTGGTCGTTTCCTACTCATCCATAACAAACTGGTATATTTGTGTGTGATCGAAATAGATTATTCAGCATGCGACACAGGCACTTGACTAAGTCTAAATCAGGCTTGTAAGAGCATTGGTTGTAAATTTTGCATGCACACACACACACACACACACACACACACACACACACACACACACACACACACACACACACACACACACACACACACACACACACACACACACACACACACACACACACACACACACACACACACACACACACACACACACACACACACACACACACACACACAGCAGGCCTTCTTTATGTAATATTTCAGGACCCTGGAGAGCGCCTACCAGTCACCCCACTCTCTCTCTCTCTCTCTCTCTCTCTCTCTCTCTCTCTCTCTCTCTCTCTCTCTCTCTCTCTCTCTCTCTCTCTCTCTCACACACTCACACTCACACTCACACTCACACACACACACACACACACACACACACACACACACACACACACACACACACACACACACACACACACACACACACACACACACACACACACACACACAGCCTGCAGCTAAGGAGGTTTTAGCGTGAAGTCATTTGTCAGGCAGAAACCTTGTCTGTGCATGTCTTGTTTTATTTAGTAAATTAATGCCTTATATTGTACAATGTGTAGAGTATATGTCTTGTAAGAGTATATCGACAATAGTCTAGTATAGTCTGTCTGCGGGATCCCCGTTTAATGTTTTTGCTTCAACAACAAGATGTTATTGTGTGGGAGACTGGCAGATTCTGCTGTTAACAGAATAATACTAACTCCACTGAATCCATGGAAACACATGCAGGTTGTTTTTTCTTTTCCCCATGCACATCCTGACGAGGAACAGATTTGGACATACAAGGTTTCAACAGGGCAGCAGTGATTAGTGTCTACAGTGTGGATGATGTGTTAAAGCTAGAAGCTTACTGTTACATCACGTGTCTTTCATCAGACAGCTGCTTCTCATTAATTGGTGGCTGTGAGGTCAAAGGTCAAACGGTCAGGGCTGGTGTTGTCTTCTTCAGAGCAGAGGTGGGAAGTATAACCACTGTACAAGTACATTTACTCTTGCATTTTTACTTCATTTACAACCCAGTCTCACAAGGTTTAGGCGAATATGCACGGAAGTGCCATTACGTCCAAAAAAAAAGTGCATGTTTGCCTAAAATAAGATATGATGCATATTATACTAAAATGAATCTGTGCATATCTTACTAGCGTATACTTCACGCTAGCCGAACGAATTGCCGCGCTGAGCATTGCGATGGTCGGCAGAGCCGACTCAGCCGCGTCCGAGTTGCGATGTGCTAGGGACAGGATAGTAAATATTATAAAACCCAAACTGCCCCACCCCCAACTAGCAACTTCCGTGTTTGTGAAAACCACGCCCAAGTACATATTCACGGATTTTGGCTCTAACTAGTAGTGTATGCATGCAATTCCGTAGGTGGCATTGTTATCTGTGAGATTGGGCTGTCATTTAAAAGGTTGAGGGATTTCTTACTATCTAACTGTAATACACCTCAGAAGCAAATACTGTACTGCACCTCTGTTATGTTTTTTTTTTTTTTCTTTCAAATTTGAAACTGAGAACTAAGACAATCCGTTTCAGGTATTAATGGGGTAAACAATAGTTATATACAGTAAGGAATGAATTTGTTGTTTGTGGGAGAACTGTAATAATATATCTGGAGGAGGGAAATACTCTTTCTGAATCTGGTGTTTCTGAATGTGGTCTGACGACGTTGTTAACAGACCTCTGTAAGTTCCAAGTGGATAAAACCACATGCGTGCGTGCATGCATGCATGCGTGCGTGCACATCTCGTATTAAACTGCTAGACCCTTAATGAGCACCTAACGTCTTGTTATACCCTGCCAACAGGCTACGCCTTTTTATTGTTAAAAGGTGATTTTATAGTACAACACACAAAAACTATATAACATTTATGGTGGTTTAAATATTTAACTTTAGTTTTAATAAAAGTCAATTGGGTCCTTGACCAAGGCTCAGATCTTGCCCAAAACTTGTCATCAATATTTCATGGGTGATATTCACACATCAGAGTCTACTTCAATGATATTTCAGGGGTGATATACGCACAACAGAGTCCATTTCAAAAGGTGCTTCATAAAAGAGAGCAGGAGCAGTGGTGGGAAAAAGGACTCACATTTCTCACTTACGTAAAAGTATCAATATTTCAATGTAGTAGTTATACACTGTTAAAAGTAAACATCTATAGTGTTAATGGAGGCTTCTACACCAAAGTGAATCCAGCTCCCAAACCTGTACTGCAACAGCAATGTAAACACGTGCAGTAAGCAGTTTGTCCACTTTGTCCACATAATGACAGGGACAATCCTACACCGTGACCACTCTGTGTTCGTTAAATATTTCACTAATGAAAAATAATGAGCAGATTGATTTTGGTTGGTGTTCATTAGAAATAACAAGCTCTTCTATTGAGAGCGGATTCTGTTCAGTGAGTTGAAGCTGTATGGGAATGACAACGCATTTCTGTTGATGTCCACACTAACTTGCTTCATCATGATTGTGTTCGTTTTCTGCATAGTGCAGTGTTTGTTCTCTCTCTTATGTGTGTGTGTATGTGTGTGTGTGTGTGTGTGTGTGTGTGTGTGTGTGTGTGTGTGTGTGTGTTTTCACAATATTTGTGTGTGTGTGTGTGTGTGTGTGTGTGTGTGTGTGTGTGTGTGTGTTTTTCACAATATAACATTCCACGGGGTAGACAAGCTGGCCTGATGGAGGGAGACCTGTGCTCCAATGAGTGTTAGGCTTACTTTCTCAGTTACGGGGCAGATTTTCCAAATTTCGCCCTTTTATGTAGGTGACCACGCCATTGCTGATTGAATATTGAAGTAACTTGAACTTACATCTGAAGGCTCTTGTTCCGCCCCCTGTCCACAGACCAGTCAGAATCCTCGGCTCCTGGGCGTCCAAAATCCCGGCCCTATCACATAGGAAGAGTACCAGGCTGAAAAGTGGAGAGAGAGAGAGAGAGAGAGAGAAAGAGAAAAGAAATGTTGGTGATTTGTTGGTTGAGTTTCTTTTTTACTTGTGTGAAATAAGGGAATCTTAGCTTTCATATGTACATTGGTTGTTCAGTTTGGCCCACTAGTTTTGGAGCTATGGCTTATAGAGTAATGTCTTGCAGAAAACGAGTTGAGAAAACAGCTTTGAAAGGTTGACTTCTGCAGACAACATAGGCATTTAATTTATATTTACATGTCGATTTCAGCACTGACATTTATTTTGTTCTAGTTAGCATGTTCTAGTATGCAGTAGGTCTGCTATTAACTTGGATAAAAACTGAACATAATGTAGCCTAAATGTATTCATTTAAATATTTTTAGAGCCAGCAGTTAAACCGGCCAATCGGACTACCTCGAGGGACGACCAACCACAGACCACCGACCAGCCCGCGCACTGATCGCTTAACTTAAGTAAAAACAACAACATGGTTCCAGAGTTAACTGGTCTAGGGTAAATGTAAATGTTCTAGGTTTCTAACAAAGAGAAACATATTACACTGCTTTGTACTATAAATGAGGAGTAGGCTCCTTCTAAATTATGGTGATTAACCCCTAATTGCCAAACTGACGTGATACAGTAATTTAGTACTGAACATACAGAGCAAACTACAAATTACCACACATTACAGTACAGTCCACACCACAATGTTGTCTATAAAATCGTCTGTAATTGGCTGCATTATTATTATAGTGTGTGTGTTGTCCGTGAGCCAAAGCGGGACCACCATTATTGATGGTTACGTGCCTGGGTTTTAGCGAGTTAGGCAAATAGCCGCCTATAGGCCTATATGTCTTTTTTTTTTTCAACTTCCGATTTCCCGTCTCACCTCTGTGGCTCCATATTTAAGCATTCTCACTTATCCAATGGCCTCATGAATTATTCAAAACCGCAGCAACACAGATAAGACATTATGTAAAAGAACAAAATCTCTACCATGGTGATAAGATGGAATGGTTAATGAGAGCAGAGATAATGCCCCTGTCTCTCTTACAAAATAACCTATACAATCCACAACTCGCCTTAGTCATCACCAACTTGTACTATTTTGGCTCCCCCTGACACATGTTCCATACGCACTGAACTTCTTGAACTTGTCGTGCAGTTGTACAGCTAAACAATGAGCAAAAGCAAATACAAGAGAAACTAAAAAACTAATCAAAACAGACTAGATGAGCTGGTCAACGAATTAGAATAATTTGAACAGTGCAATCGTTAAATTCTTTGAATGCATTTCTTGTGCAGAAAACAAATCAGGTGTTCACCGCACCTGTCCTACTGGTTAGAGTAATCACAGAACTCGCAACCTGTAAAAAATTTGCTCAGCTGAGCTTTCCAAAAGGCCCATTTAGGCCATTTAACTGTGACACTGTTGTTTCATTGAATTAGAATAATGGAGAAACCGTTTCATTGAATTAGAATATTTTTTATTATAATTAGAATCATCACTTTTTCAGTATTTTGTGGCTGCCCCCTTGGCTTGTATGACTGCCTGAAGTCTCCGTGCAGGGGTTGACACTAAGGTCTACGAGGTACTTGCCCATCGGGCAAGTGCAATCAGGTTCTACTTGCCCTCAGGTCATGGTCACTTGCCCCCCCAAAAATATATTGTAAATTTTGCTTTTAAGTTTACTTCCTACTTGGGTGCTTTCAAAAGGTGGTCCAGGGACCACCAGTGGTCCCTGAGAGGGTTCCAGGTGGTCCCCAGCTAAGTTGGTGAACCAGATGTAACTCTTGAGAGCGTAAAAATGAAACCAAATGGACCCGCAAGGGTCCATTTGGTTTCATTTTTACGCTCTCAAGAGTTAAAAATTCATCATCTTAATTAGCCCATAGTGGTCACAGACCGAGTGGTCCCTGACCCCAGCAAAATGATAGTTTGGAACCAAATGAACCTGGGAGAGAGATAGGTAGATAGCTAGAAAGCAGGGAAAGACACAGAGGCAGAGTGCAATGACTGCCTTCAAGACAAATTTATCTTGTGTAGTGTTATAGTGCACGAAGTTGCACACTTGCCTGATCGGCAACCAGGTAGCAGTCTTCACATGCCCCACCATTTTTTTACTTGCCCCGGGCAAGCGGGCAAGTGTTACTGTCAAGCCCTGTCCGTGGCATCGATTTGAAGAACTAGCTATCTCTACCTATCTCTCTCCCAGGTCCACTTGGTTCCAAACTATCTTTTTGCTGCGGTCAGGGACCACTGGGTCTGTGACCACTATGGGCTGATTAAGATGATGAATTTTAATTCTTGAGAGTGTAAAAATGAAACCAAATTGATCCACAAGGGTCCATTTGGCTGAGGGCAAGTAGAACCTGATTTGCACTTGCCCGATGGGCAAGTACCTCGTAGACCTTAGTGTCAACCCCTGCACGGAGACTTCAGGCAGTCATACAAGCCAAGGGGGCAGCCACAAAATACTGAGAAAGTGATGATTCTAATTATAATAAAAAATATTCTAATTCAATGAAACAACAGTGTCACAGTTAAATGGCCTAAATGGGCCTTTTGGAAAGCTCAGCTGAGCAAATTTTTTTTACAGGTAACAGTTCTGTGATTACTCTAACCAGTAGGACAGGTGCGGTGAACACCTGATTTGTTTTCTGCACAAGAAATGCATTCAAAGAATTTAACGATTGCACTGTTCAAATTATTCTAATTCGTTGACCAGCACCTGTAGATTATAAAATTACACTGTACAACAAGTCAAAATAAAAAACTTAAACCCAAGAAAATGTGTGGCACAGACGGTATTCTAAATGAAATGATAAAGAACACAGACTTCAAATTCAAGTTGGCTATATTACGTTGTAAAATTCCTTAACACCGGTCTCAGTTCTGGGCATTTCCCCAGTGTTTGGAATCAAGGACTATTAACACCTCTCCACAAAAGTGGAGACAAATTCGATCGCAATAACTACAGAGGTATTTGTGTTAACAGTAATGCAAGGACTTCTCTGCATGATAATAAACCAATGAATTGTACCAAACCAAAGAATTTCCTCACAGACAAGAATGCGTTACGACCAAACTTAATACCAAACTACGGTGCATCAGACCACATTTTCACTATCGACACACTTATTGACAAATTACAACAGAGCATTTGGGACGACGGTTTATTTTACAAACAGATTTGTGCATAAAATGCACAAACAAATGCACTGTTAGGATTTGGGATTTGGAAACACTAGAACAGTCAACAACACCAGGTGTGCTGCTAACAGGAAGTCGGAGTCATAAAAGGATTACAGCAGCATCTTGACCTCCTACACAGATTCTCACAGACAAGGGCCCTAAGAGTAAACCAAGTCAAGACAAAAGTTATAATATTTCTTAACCAACAAACATAACTATACACAAAACTATATTTACCCCAGCCTAAAGATTAGTAGCACAGGAAACTTCAACAAAGCTGCAAAAGGCAAGAATGGCTTCCTATGCCATCAAAAGGAATGTCAGTTGGACATCCCAATACAAATCTGGTTAAAGATGTTAGACTCGGTCATAGAACGCATCTCCCTCTACGGTTGCGAGATCTGTGGTCCCCCTTACCAACCAAGACGGTGAATAATGGGATAAACAGCAAACCATGACTCTGCAAACAGAACTCTGCAAATCCATCCTCCGCAACAAACAATGGTTGCAGGGTAAAAACAGGGAGATGCCCACTCATCATCAAAATAAAGAAAAGAGCACTTAAAGGTAGGGGAAGTGATTTCACTTTTGTCAGATATCACCCCAAAAAAATATTTTCTGTTAAAATGCTCTATTATAAGGTGTGCAGACCATATATGGAGTTTCCCCCTCCCCCACGTTAGCAGAGGAGCTAATAAAAGTTCCCCAGGTGGAGGGTGAATTCTTCTCCAATCAGGATGGAGCAGCAGGTTCACATAGTGTAGCTACTATTGAGCGCTCCTAGTGCACCAGGCTGGTACTACACCATGAATTTCAAATCACTTACCCTACCTTTAAATTACGAGCACTTAAAAGCACTTAAAAGCAACCCTGACATGTTCCATAATACAGCCCTCAACCATAGAGAAATCCTACAGGGATGCCCTCTTAGCCAACTGGTCCAGGCACAAACACTAGCATAACCACCAAATAGAAAGCACATTGGACAAAACCAGATTATATGAAAACAAAAACAAAACTACCTGGCACACTGGGAAGAGACTACCCAAAACCAAAGCAAAACGGAATAATATCTATCACTGTACATTAGCTGAATACTTGAGCATGTGTATCCACTGCACACAAAATATGGTAGAATCTGAGAATCTGAATCTACACTTCCTAAACACCTGCCCCTTATACCACACCATCAGAGACACATACTTCCAACAAATTACACACACTCAATGTGAGTTTGAAACTATAACCAGATATGAAAAACTCAGATACCTATTGGGAGAAATACATCAATGTGCAAACACAGCAGCAAGATTTGTGAACTGTTGTGACAAAAGAATATTGGCCATTTGAATACAACCACCCACCTTAAGGTCTATTGTTTGTACTATGCCCATGTAAACAGAGCTGCTAGATTTATACAGACCTTGAATCTGTTTTTTTTTTCTGCATAATCTTGAAGAAAAATGTCATCATTGTCCCGAAGTGGCAAAACATTGACACTATTGTTTAAAAAAAAAATAACTCTTTGCCCTGTTATAAGTATAAAACAATGCAATGTGATATAACTCTGTGTATACTTTACCCATTTTCTACTGTTTTATTGTATTGTATTTGTGACATTTGCTTTGGCAATAGTGTTTGTTTTCTCAATAATGCTTATTTGAATGTAATTGAAAATTGATACAGATATGTCGCAAGAGCTCCCTGCGGTACACATTGGAGCCATGTGCGTTCCAAGATCAATACAATTTGCTAGCGTTTAATTTCTTTGGCCCCAGATCAAGGTCGAGGGTCAAGGTCAACTTTATCATCCCCAGGGGTCAATTTGCTGCGTCGCCAGCAGTACATACAGTAACCTACAGCACCATCGTCAGATTCGTCATCATCCTCAATCACAATCTACCAACAAAATACACATGAGAATTATATGCTCTTTGTCAGATGGAAACCATGTATTGTATGTCCAGAACCATTCCTTTCAGGAAATGGATGAAAATGCTTTAAAAGTCAAACAGCTGGTCTACAAGCCCACAATGTCATGTCACATAAAGTGATTCATTGTGAGCTTGTGCTCATATGCTATGTCTATACCATAGCAGTGGTTTTCAACCTTTTTCATACCAGGGACCACTATTTATTCAGCATTTGAGCCACGGACCACCATTTGATGACATTTTAGCCCCACAGACCACAATATAAAGATTTCTTTTGTTTTTGTCCACAATTCCAGGCTGGATTTCAGAACAAAACAGGCAAACATACAGATGAAAATGACCATCAATCTTCTGCATTCTCTAGTTGTGTAGACTTGGGCTAATTCAGTTGATGAATATTTTAACTCTTGAGAGCGTAAACATGAAACCTAATGGACCCGACCCGAAGAGTCAATTAGGTTTCATGTTTACACTCTCAAAAGGTTATATCTGGTTAACCAACTTTAACCAATCATTTAGCCTGGGGACCATCTGGAACCCTCTCAATGACCACTGGTGGTCCTCGGACCACTGTTCTATACCATATGAGTCTATACCTCATTCATTACAGATCTCTGCTGTTGGAAAGGAACCAGCTAAACTCCACAATCTAACATTTTCAGTTACACATTATGGTTAATACCAAAGGCAGCTGCATTAGCAATGAGAATACATATCCAATCAGGAGGACATAGCGATTAATCATCTAATATAGCTAACGAGCAGTCAGGATGACGGAACAACAAAGGAGCCTGATTGCTGTGCATCCCACCTGATCATGTGTAGGAGGTCCCCAGTGTTTAATTACTAATTACAACCACCTGTTCATGAAAAATACTGATCATTCTGGAATGCTCTCTCAGTAACTAATATCTAATATCTATCTTAATATCTTATCTTTTTTCAATTCCGGTCTGATACCGATATCACAATTTCTGTGTTAGCCGATACCGATACCAAATTCCGATAAAAACAGAAAATTATATATATATATATATATATATATATATATAATACAAAATATAAAATGATACCACCAAATAGTAGAATAATATAGCAGACTGGAATAGCAGACTCCTCACTCAAATGTACACTTAGGCAACTCCAAAGCAAATTCCACAACATTTTATTTACCTGCCATAGTGTCAACCCCTTAGCCCTGTGTCGAATCACTGGTTATACTGGTATATTTACCAATACTGAATGGTCTGATAATGACAAATGAGGGCCAATACTGATACTTTTCTGCTACTGATACAGTATTGCCAATACCGATATGAACCGATATGACAAAAAAGGACCAATCCGATACTTTTTTCCGATACCGATACAGCATCGGGACATCCCTAGTCTTCACCATAGGGTTGTACCGTACCCTAAGTAGCCTACCGAGTAGACTACTTACACACATACTACATGCAGATTCCAGTAAGACTGAATTAAATATATTTCTGATATACATTATATTTGTCCAGAAACTAGCTCTGGTACATAGCGTTAGAAAGATGTTTCGCTATGGGACTTTGGACAACTTCCTATTCTGTCTATGACCATATTGTTGTCAAGATATCGAACTTCAGTGGCTAATGGTAGAGTGAATTGAAAAATATTTTTTTCACACTTTTATTGTTATACAGCCATACCCGACAACGCATACCAAATAAATGCATTTTGTAGTTTTATGTCAAAACTTCATAAAAATCAATTTTTAATTGCTTCCTGTAAATGTGCTGTGTGATAACGCCATGAGGCCTACAACAATAAAAGCCAGAAGAAATTAAGCTGATCTGTTTTTATCCCATTTCTGAATCATCCTCCACAAACACAGATGCCTTGATTACAGTCAGAAATACTCTTTTTAATCCCATTCTGGCATCCAGATAGTGTATTACTCTGTGGAAAACTCAATCAATCATCGTGTTAGAATATATGTCTGCACCTATATGGTAGGAATAAGATAGATAGCAGTACTGAACCTATTATATGGTAGGAATAAGATAGATAGCAGTAAAGTGGCAGAACGAAGTGAAAATTCTAAACAAACAGCCCATGCGTTGCGTGTATGAGCTATATGTCTATGGTAGAGCCATCCCTTGTCCCTGCATGCTTCTCATTGGTTCAGAAATCCTCTGTGCCAGATAATCGGTGGGATCCTTAATATTCCATTCTACCTTTAAGAAACTGTCCCAGCTCTGAAACTTGCATATTCATTTAGTAGTGTGTATTTGACCTCTACTGGACATCAGCAGGTGTTTTCTATCTGACCATTGCAGCCTGTGATGAGTGGACAGAAAGCAGACGGATGACGGTGCACTTTATTCGGCTCAGAGCAGTGCTGGTGACCTGTGGTGGTGACACTTTTTAACTGGAGCGTGACAAACATTTAAATGTGTCCTGCACTGCTGAGACACCACTACCTGTCAATTCACCCCAATATTCCGTTTGCCTACGCACACGTACCCCTGAGGGGGGGTGGGGGAGTGGAGAGGGAGAAAGACAGGGATAGAGGGATATATATACCTGTATATATGTTGTATAAATATATATCGAGAGAGAGGCGTGGAGAGGGAGAGAGAGAGGGAGAGACAGACAGACAGACAGACAGTAGAGACAGAGAGAAAATAGCATCCCAAATCACCAGCCTGTACGTTTACTAGTACTAGTAAGAGAGAGAGAGAGAGAGAGAGAGAGAGAGAGAGAGAGAGAGAGAGAGAGAGAGAGAGAGAGAGAGAGAGAGAGAGAGAGAGAGGGAGAGGGAGGGAGATTACAGCTGTACTATGCATGATCAAAACCCCGATCAGCTAAAACAGCTACATTTGTGAATTCTGACACTATAGCTCTGCAGCTGCCCTTAATTGTGTCCGAGTGGGCAGAGAGTGGCCTCAGGGCCTGTCGGGGAATCATGAGTAGAGATGACTCCCATTAGAGCTGCTGTTAATTATGCTGAGACCACGGGGGCTGTGCCAAGTATCTATCATGATTTATGGACTGAAAGCTGTGGGTTCACAATGGGGCTAAGGCAATATCTATCATGAATGTAAACCTCCTATCTCCATATTTAAAGGAAGATTCAGCAATTTGTGTGATTAGGACCCCGCACACACACAAACGCACAGTCACAAAATGAGCACATGCACACGCACTACAGTGGGGGGAAATGCAACAAGGCTGATGACAATAATGTGGTGTATTTCAATCGGGCAAGAAAACGAAAAATACCTGTACACATAGAGGACATTTTAATATTATAATCACACCCGGTGTAAGGTAATATTAACTTCACAGGCAGATATGAAACAGAAAAAGTTAAATAACGTATTGAATGCCATATCTGTAACTACAGCATCATAGACAAGTATTTAAAGTACATGGCAAGTATTAAAAGTAGAATATATGCAATTTTGGACACGCAGCACAAAGCAAGAAGCTTTTCAAGCATGTAGATCATTTGAACAATTTTGAAGTAACCATTTTGACGTGACAGATATCTAGATATCTGCAGCAGTGTTTGTTGCAGTGTTGTCGTTAATGAGTGTTTAATGGACCACATTGGAAACAAGCCTCTGGCTTTTTGCCTCATCTATTTGGGGTCATGGGGTGTTTTTAAACTTGTAAAATGTCTGTAATTGACACAGAAATTTACAAAGAGCTATCATATATAACATATTTTTCATTATGTCCTCCCCTAAAAAATGCTCACACAGTCCGGCAGCTATACCCATAGTATAGCTGAATGGGCAGATTGAGACGCTGGTACAATAAACGGTCAATGTGTCCAATGTGTAGGGACAAATCAAGTTACAACAGGCAATTTGGGAATGCATGTGTGTCCCTACCCCATTATGACATACCCACCATAGCCATAGCCTTTGTCCACAGTGATGAATACCAAAATGTCATTTAGATACTGTCTAAATATTACCTACAGTACAGTCCTAAAACAGGTCCAAACATCTACCTTTCAGTAGGTCATAGGGACAGGAAATAAATAACAACTTAAACAGGTGATTTTGTTGTCATGTTTATAAATTGAATACATAGGACCGAAATGGAAACAAGACAACAAAACATTTGTTGATGCACTGCTATCATTTGTTGTATTCGGTCTAATAAAGCAGCAGTTTTCAACAGGTGGTTCGGGGACCACCAGTGGTCCTTGAAGGAGTTCCAGGTGGTCCACAGCTAAACGATGGAAAGTTGGTTAACCAGATGTAACTCTTTGAGAGCGTTAGAGGAGTTAAAATGTTCATCATCTGAATTTGTCCTAGTCTATCACTGTAGAAAAGTATTCAACCAATCAACCAATTAAGCAATGAGTTCAGTACAGTATAGTTTACCTCACAGTGTTAAGCCTTTTGAACAACACAGTCACTATATGACTCATCTGCTCTTTCCTTTAAGCTGCTGAAAGTGAAGCTGACAGAATGTTAAGTCCCCTATCTGTTCCCTGCAGGGACAAACGCTCCAAAGGAAGAGCACCACAAGGCACTGTGAAAGCACTGGCACTGTACCGTTGTCAATCATCTCTGAACAGTTATCTGCATGTGTGGGAACAGGAGCCTGATCAAAGAGCTGGCTTTCAATTGTCACTTTGAAAGGTCATCCGAGCAGCACATGACGGCCAACGGGAATTAATGTCAAAACATCAGCGATCGAAAGTCCCTGATCCTCACTGCGACAAATATAATAGTACAGAAAATAAGTATTTTATTTAGACATTATGCCTAGTTCATTTGTTGCCCTTGCATCCTATAGTTTGTATATACAGTATATCATTTCATATTATAATGTTTAGATGATAGTTTTTGTTTTAACCCTTTGTGTCCTGAACGCGTTTTTTATCTGTTGAAAAATAGCAGATCAACAAGCTCATGTCGCGCCACCGAGTGGCGCGACATGAGCTTGTTAAGTGACCAAGCAGTGACTTGGTCACTTAATTGATATTGCTGCTTTTCTCCTTCTTCTTCTTCCGCCAAAAATAGCTGTTCTGGCTGAACCGTGCAGTCGGTTTTCGCGAAAATTGGTAATCTGGTAGAGGGTGATGCCAAACGGTGATGATGCGAAGCCTGTGACCACTGGTCAAATGGTGGCGCTACAGCACTCAACTGAAATTGCAAACTTTAAACACTTATAATCATGAACTGCTTGACTCTCAGAAATATAACTTATATTCCCTTATGCGTCTGCTTATGCCGAACAACTTTTGTATTCTGACTTTTGACCTCTGACCTTTAGATGAACCGCCATCTTGAATTATATGTAAAACAGTTAAAATGTCTCTTCTCCTACAATCTTTGACCAAAATGCATAACAATGACCTACACATGAACTTTGAAGCCATAAAAATATGAAAATAGGTGTGAATTTTGTTTTAAGTGAAAAAAATATGTTTTTTACGAGCCAATGAAAATTGCTCGTTTGTGAAAATGATTCTAATGCCCCTAATCTACACATGGAGCGTAATCTGCTTCTGATATTTTACAGTTTTGTAGAGGGGGATGCCAATAGCAGCAAAACCAGTCTTACTCCAATTGCTCAAATGGGGGCGCTATAACAATTCTTTGAAACTGAAACATTTGAACAACCATAACTCGGGCCTCGTTTGGCCAAAAATCATGGGACTTGTTTCTACATGTTCCTTGATTCATGTGGAACACATCTGTAACTTTGACCGGTAAGCTCCACCCCCAGAGTGTCTGCCATTTTAAGCAGTTTAAAAAATGCTCATGCCTGATTCTCTGCCTGGATTTTTGATCAATTTGCATGACACCTGCTACATGAGAACTTTGGCCCCATCCGGACAAAAGTTCCGAAGCAAATTTGTTTTCATCAAAAAATGACGTTTTTATAAGCCAATGAAAATTGCTGCTTTGTGAGGAGTCTTCTTATGAATCACATTAATTGTTAACATTGATGTGGAGGCTCTTGTTTTGAAGCATTTTTATCATAGATAATCATTGATTAAGGGTAGTTGTTTGTTTAAAGGATACACTTCATAAAAACATACTGCCGTAAACCAGTATACTTTTATATTGTATGTAGAGTTTCACATCAAATGTGGCAGATTGTCACACCCACATGTCCTATTGCTTCAGTTTTCTTTATAAACTGATTTGTCTTGTGTTTTGTTTATCCACTGCTGCATGCTGTTGCATGATCTAAAATCCAATTTTAATGCAACGCACCAGAGCCATTTAGAGACGGAGTTGCGCCAATGATGGGGTACACAGTTACATTGGGTTAGTCACGTGATCAGTGGTCACAGTGAGCCTAACGGTGACAAATCATAGTCTAGTGTCTGAAACACATTGTTTGAAGTGAGTAAGATGAGATGTAAAATGACAGGCGGTTTGAATTATTTTACAGTAACAATTAAAGTCTCTGCAATGTGTATGATTTGCTATTACTTAAAAAGACCTAACATAAAAGGATTCAAGCTGGGCTTTACTTTGAGTCCAATGCATTTCTGCCTACTTCTCAATAGCACTGAGTTACACTTGCATATCATGAAAGTGACATTCACGGAAATGTCACTTTGTGATTGAGATGATAAAACTCAATGTTATGGTAATGGCACCAACTCAGTGGCCTTGTGGTTAGTGTCTGCCCTGAGACTGGGAGACTGGGGTTCGATTCCCGGCCAGGTCATACCTCGACATTCTAGATTTCCAGTTGTAACCTACCAACGAAAGCGTTGCATTGTACAAGCCTTGATCATTTCATGTAACAGTGTAGTGGTTAAAACATTGTGCCAGATTATGTTAGATTAACTTCTTGAACAAAGTGTCCATTAAACAACTGTTGTTAACTAGTGTCCAATCACATTTATTTCACAATTTCTTCTAGTTGTACTTGAATTGTACTGTAATTCTCCAAGCTTTTATCAGTTTTGTTGTAGGAGGCCATGTTGACATGTAGGCTACTGTAGGAATTTTACATTTCATTTATTCATTCACTATTGTATGGACCCGGGCAAAAGCACCCCCCTCAGATAATTTCTCAAAAATATGTTCCTTCTTCTGCATATTGTTCTAACTCCTTATTGCTGCTTGCTTGGTCACGTTTTATTGCTGCTTGCAGCTATATTTGTTGTTGTTGTTGTTGTTGTTATTTTGGAAGCAAACATTTTTAACTCAAATTTTTTGCTTCTGGGGGATCCCTAGAACAACATGTTTTCAGATGGGGGGTCTGCAGCCAAATATGGATAATTCTGGTGGTCCTTGGCTTGAAATATGTTACCATCACTGACACAGGAACACAGATTTTTCAGAAAAACTAGATTCTAGTGTCAGAAACTATAGAATCTAGTGTCAAAAACTCGATGTAGCGTCAGAAACTAGATTCTAGTGTCAAAAGGTAGATCCTAGCATCAGAAACTATAATTTAGTGTCAATAACTATAATCTAGTGTTGGAAACTACTGTAGAATCTAGCGTCAAAATCTAGAATGTTGCTGCAGCTATAATCAGGTGTCAGGAACTACTGTATAATCTGGTGTCAGAAAATCGAATCGAGGGTCAGGACACAATGGTTTAACCCATGATCTATACTACAATGTCTCTATGCATTTTGATGAATGTGTTTATTGTACTTAGAATTCGTTCTCGATTAAAGGCCGGCACCCAGTGTCTGAATTGAATATTTGTCGCAAAGCCTTGCTCTTGTCTCTGGATCCCCTTGGAGGAGACCAGCCTCTGAACGAGGTCAGTACATAGGGCAGATGTTGATTATGTCAATGTGGAGGGCAGTCTGCTTAGACTCACTACACTTACATCTACCAGGCCTATACTATTAAGAGACATTATTTCTTGAAGGAAAATCACTTTTTGCTGCTTGCCTGGGACGTCCTCGTGAACCGGTGCCCTTGTGTTAAAACACTGTCCACCGGCTCCAGCCCTCGACTTGAATGATCTGCTGTGAATTTGAGTTTTGCATCCCTGCTGTATACTATATAGTATATACTATACTTTAGTACATCAACATTTAGGACAACAGTTAACAACAAGCAGTGAGCTTATAGCACAGTTTATCTTTGAATGTGGACATAGTATACACTATACAGTTTGTTACACAATTGACTCCTAAAGCTATATGATCATTCATGATCACCATTTAAATAAAACGAATCACCTTGCAATGGAGTCCTGGCCAAAACAGCAGCACACAGAGTTGCCACATAAAAAAGGAATGTCAAAATGTCAGGCCGTGGGCAAGTAGTATTTCATCCTATTTTCTAGAACGGCCAGGCTGACAACAGAATGCAGTTTGAGACGACTCTGAGGCACAAACCTCAAGATGATGCCGATAATACATTAAAAGCAGTTTCACATTTGACGCACACACACACACATACAAGCCCGCAGGCGGACACACACACACACACACACGCACGCACACACACACACACACGAACGCACGCACGCACGCACGCACACACACACACACACAGGGACACTAGAATACGCCGCTGTCGTTGCCGCAGACACTTCCTCACGCTGCGTGTCTCTTTCATGTGCCTTCTGGAGGATGCGAACAGATAAAGTGCTGACTGTTCTAATGACGCAGGAACAGAGAGGCTCTGAACATCCACATTAAAAGTAGCCCTGTGTATCATTTCAATAATTCATAAGGAAGGGAAGGCGCTAGAACCCGCCGCGGCACTCTGACAGTCGTGAGTCATAATTAACAAGCCAGAAATCGCTCTCATTTACATACAGTAGATGTGTTGGACAAAATTGGAGTTGCAGGAGTGACAACCTACTGTGGCGGATAGGAAAAAAAAAAGAAAAAACACTCCACGAATGAAACCTAATTGTGCTCCTTACAACAATGTTTGTCGCTCGTCTGGCTTCCCTCCCCCGGAAACAAGCCAATTGCCATCGTATAGAGTCTAGGCGCCTGACAAAGCTGCGTGTTTGTGTGTACTTCTGATGATGTCTTTACGGTCTAATTCGTACTCAACTGTGCGAGGGATGCTGCGTGCCAGAAGTTAGTGCAAACAATCTCATCGCATACGAGCAAACAACACTCCTTTGGCAGGATGATATTTGTCATTGGACTCACTCCTACGGGCTGCCTGGGGCCAGACATGGGCGGATGTAACATTTCCCAATTGGGGGGGGGGGGGGGGGGGGGGGGGGGGGGGGGCAGGAGAAAATGGTATGGACCACGGACGATGAAGCCGCACCCATACCATTTTCAGGCACGCAGCATGCATAAAGCTAAGAGAGCTCAGAGAGTTTTCTGTTTTCAATGATGAAATGCTGTTGGTTTAGTGGTGAGACGAGTGTAGTTAGTTAAAAGCACAGACAAAACACAGATGTGTGTGGAGGAATAAAAAAATGGTCTCTGTCTAGAGAAACGGTTATAAACCAGTGGTCCGGGGACCACCAGGGGTCCCTGAGAGAATTCCAGGTGGTCTCCATGCAGTTAAAGTTGGTAACAGTTGGTAACCAAATGGACCCTTGTACTATAGATCTGTAACTCCTGAGATCGTAAAATTAAACCATTTGACCCTTACAGGTATCATTTCACGCTCTCAAGAGTTAAATTAAAATCAAACATCTGAATTACTTAATGTTCAAGAATCTACACAATTATAAAATGTAGAATAATTGCTATTTTGACCAACATTTTGCCAGTTATCTCTCCTAAATTGTGGGCACAAACTTGAGAATCCTTAGTTTTGGGTCCGAGAGACTACAAACAACATCAAGTCGTGTTCCGTGGCTAAAATGCAGTAATAAATAGCAGGCCCTGGTATGAAAAAGTTTGAAAAACACTGGTCTAGCACAATTAGAGGGTGAGCCCATAGAAGGTTTGAGGAGGTTGAGATGGCCTGAACCGCCTGTGTGTGCGTGCGCATGTGCATGCGTGTGTGCATGTGTGCGCACATGACATGTGTGTGGTGCACAGAAGGTGATGAGCGCTACATTGGGAGGTGGATGCTGAAGATGGAGCTGGTATAGGCAAGAGGATAAGAGGAATGCCAACGATGAGTTTAACCCCTGACTGTAGTCAGTCTGTCACTGAATCTATCATGCATGCATGCTGACGCCCACCTCCATTCTAATGGTGGTCTAAAACAGGGGTTTTCAACCCTTTTCATCCCAGGGATCACCATTTATTCAGGATTTGAGCCACGGACCACCATTTGAGGACATTTTAGCCCTGCAGAACCCAAAACTAAAGATTTATTTTTTTTGTCCACAATTCCAGGCTGGATTTGGGAAACAAACCAGTCAGATCAAAATGACAATTAATCTTCTACATTCTCTAGTTGTGTAGACTTGGGCTAATTAAGATGGTGAATATTTTAACTCTTGAGAGCGTAAAAATGAAACCAAATGGACCCGCAAGGGTCCATTTGGTTTCATTTTTACGTTCTCAAGAGTTACATCTGGTTAACCAACTTAGCTGGGGACCACCTGGAACCCTCTCAGGGACCTCTGGTGGTCCCCGGTCTACCGGTTGAAAACCCCTGGTCTAAAAGGCTGAATAACTCGAGATCAACACAGCTTCGCAAACAGGATGTTTTCATGCACCACAGTCCCAGTGTTTCACACTATAGAAGGCGCTATAGTTGGTTGGTAGTCCTATAGCGTGGCAATTATTGAGTCAATGACGTCAAATACATACCGATTAACACCTCCGCCACAAGAGTTAGCAGGTTTATTCCTGTTAATTCACACTAGGTGCGACAGTCTGCAGTCTGCAGCCTCTGTAACCCTTATCGGTGTGAACTTTAGGGAGGCGGGAGTGCTGCATGTGTGCAACGACCAATATGCAACACTGCATACAGATGGACTTCAGATAATTGACCTTTTGCTCCGTGCCATTCCATTGGGCACTCCTTGACAACTTCTCCCCCATAAAGCAGCGTTTACCATTGTCTTTTTTAATATTGATTAACATTCAATACCACTCACATCTCACATGTTGGCTGTTGGCTTAATTGGCTTAGTTTGAGTATATACAGTACACAGACACAGACACAGACACAGACACAGACACACACACACACACACACACACACACACACACACACACACACAACACAACACACACACACACACCTGTATAATGCGGAATGTTACACAGCTGTGATACCAATTAAGTCATTACATCATGTCAAGTCTGTTTGCATGGATCTGGGTCAAATCTATGAATCAACAGGCTCTATAGACAAAACATGTCGGCCGTCGGCTAGTTAAAAAAATGCTTGGGTGATCCACATTATATAATGAGTTGGAAGTTGGAACGCATCAGTTTAAATCTTCAAAAGGCAGATTACGATATGTTCGCTCATGTTTCTATGAAGCCATATAAAAAGAGGGAAGCATGAGTCACCATACAGTATGCATGAGATCCCGTCATGTACTCTACATATGGTATATAAGAGTCGATGGTACGGAGAATGACGCTTGGCATCGTTACCATGGCGGGAAGTCAAGCTCTACAAATTAGGGGCTAGTTAGAATAGTATTCCCATGTTTTTGTTGCTTATTGCAGATCTCTGGATTAGGAGTGACTTCTAAAGTACATAAATAGTAAGCGGAATAGGTCACAGCACATACACTGAGAAGAAACACAACAGCAACAACCATACAGGCATTGCCATCAATATGGAGACCACAAGGAAAACAGGGCAGGGGAAGACAAAACACAAAAAGAGAGAGATGGATGTTCTCATAGACAGATGAGAGTGATTAATCAGTAGTCTATGTCACAAAAGTAAAGTAATAGTATAGCCAAAGTAGTACATACACACTGCAAAAAATGCTGTCCTACATATAAGAAAAAAAATATATATATTTGAGTGTAATAGCACTAGAAACAAGCAAAATATTCGTCCGTGGGGTAAGTGAATTTTACTTGGTAAGAATTCTTGTAATAAGGAATAAGGAATATATTCTAAAAACAAGGTTGATAATCTTATAAAACTTGCTCTTGGTTAGTATATCCTTCTTAAAACAAGAGCAATCATACTTAAAGTCTAGATTTAAGATTAGAAGACTTGCTTAGTTCAGAGTTTTTTGCAGTGCAGTAGATAAGTGTTTTGACAATCGGTGGCAAGGTAAACGTTAGTTTTGTTTTCCCCAAAATGTCTTAATCCAAAAATAGCCGATCTACCAAACCACAAGTACCACTATCCCCAGCCTTCTTCTGAGACGCAGGGAGAATTGGCAAAAACGGTGTCACCATCTCAGTAAACAGTTGAAGTGCTTATTTTACAGCAGTAGCACAGGACTTCTACTTAAATAAATCTACTTAGTTACTTTCCACACCCCTTCCAACCCTGTGGGCTTTTAAACCTCATCCACTTCACATGTTCACTTAGATGATGAATTATGGGATCCCAGCCAGACTCATATTCAATATTATATGAACCTACTGCATATCCTCCACGTGGAGAGTAAAGCTTGTATCTCCAGATTTAAACTTATTTTTATATTTTCTGGTACTTCATACAAGAGTAGGCCTAGGTTGAAGTGGTTAACTGTGATGTATTGACACCCAAGTAAAAGTATTAAAGGTAGGGTATGATGTGCTATTTATATTTATTACACAGCTTGGTTGAATGCTTGCTTCTGATTGGTCAGTGGCTGAATTCATTGGTGCGCTATTTCCGCTGCCTAATCAAAGGCTGCGCTGCTGGATTTACTGCTGTATCCATTAAGACAGCCACGCACGCACGCACGCACGCACGCACGCACACACGCACACACGCACACACAGCACACACACACACACACACACACACACACACACACACACACACACACACACACACAAATTTACTGCTAAACGCTGCGTTAGAAAACATTTGAAGCGAGTAATACTGTAGATGATGCAGTCCCCGGAAATTGATTCTATTTCATCAACTCATTTTCTTGTTTTCTGACTGTGCTGCAGCTGAGCTGGGCAGGTGTCCAGTGCATTACATATGGAATACTTTCATTACTGTTAGCCTTTAAATACGTTTTGCCTTTAAATATGTTTTGTTGTTTTTGGGCCATTTTATTAATGTATATATAAAGCAAGTAGCTGTGTAAAATGTAAATCACTTTCGGGATGGTTAATGACCTGGTGAATTATATATCAATAATGACCACCTAGCCATTCATTATCACTTTCTACATATGTACTGTATGTATTGTTTATAAACTTTTTTGTTTTTAGTTAAAAGTTTAAAGCTACAGTATAGTGTGACAGTAATCATTGTAGAGTGTTTTCTCAGTAACAACGGTCACCCTACGGTCACCCTCTCTATTTCATTAATAAATAGAACTCATCTTCAGGTGGATGGACACATTTCTACTCAACTGGAAGAGAGTAACCCTTTATTAGCTTTTTTCCTGCCTTTTATTGATGGTATCAAATGAAGATACTACTGTATCAGGAAAGAGGGATAGAGGGAGAAGGTTTGTCATGAACGGGACTCAAACATGTGACGTGCTGTCAGGCCAACGCCCATAATGTGTGTGTGTGTGTGCGTGCGTGTGCGTGTGTGTGTGCGTGTGTGTGCGTGTGCGTGTGCGTGTGTGTGCGTGCATGCGCACACGTGCACGTATGATTCACACACATGCTTACACATGCTTGCATTGAATGTTTATCATGTCCATGCTTGAGTGTGTTTACGGAATCGTCTTTACAGAAGCCTGGTACTGTAGTGTATGTGTACATGTTGAATGCATGAATGGTTGTATAACTTCACTTAAGGGCACCTGCCGCTTACACAGAAGGTGCTCCTAAAGGATATGTTTTGAATTCTTCATGCTGTTTCTAAATGGAGCGGTGTCCACTGAGTCACTAGAACACAGAATACGCATGGCTGCCGTTGATTCAACCTGAATGAACGGCTGTGATCCATGATCACTGTGTGACATTGTATACAGATTTTGAGCTTCCATTTATTCACTGTCAATTACAAAGCATTATTGTGCAGAGCCTGCAGACCAGTGCAAAGTAAAGGCCTGCCAGTGGCTGCTGAAATAGTATGGCAGAGTGCACAAGAAATGCAGAGTAGTGGTTTCTGACATTAAAAGGTAGGACCATTTTTGTTGATTTTTTGTGGACCTTGCCAAGATGTAATTCCAAATGTCGACAAGAGTTACAAAAAATGTTCCAGCGATTAGAAATTGATAATTCAAAATATGCTCCTCGTTGAGTTACATTGTAGACTAAAACAGCTCTTAAAGTCACATTTTAGTACGTATACAAACACAAAGTAGATTCAGACACTAAGGAAAAAGTTAACTTCCATTTGATTTTTAGAAAACCTGGACTGGATCCATGGAACCGGATCCAGATCTTCAAATGATAAAACCATGGAACATTTTTATGAAAAAAAAAAATACATAATGATGCCCTAGCCTCGACACCCATGATTTCATTTTTGTCCGCGTTGCGCAAAAACGGAAAGCCTGGACTAATTTGTTAGCGACAGTGGCCAAGAAGTGGGAGTCAACCTTTCGGGGTGGGAGTCGCTCCAAATGATGTGACGTAGGAAGGCGGGGGAGGGGCAGGGGACGACGACACGTTGGTGAGATCAAATCAGTTCAGCTCATCTGCCGTCCAAAAACGGACGGCATCCCGCCCCCCCTAGGCCAAAATAATTTCAGGTTAGACCAGGCTAGTGATGCCTTTGTTTGTCTTTGGTTACATACTAAAAGAGTGACTTTGAGAGCTGTTTTCGTGTACAATGTAAGTCAATGGGGAGCATAATCACTGGAACATATATTTCATTCATCTTGGCAAGGTACCAACACAGAACATATCAACAAAAGTGTTCTTCCCCTTTAAAAACAGGACAGACAGACAAACCCTGTCACGGACCGCTAGCCTGAGCTGCTACACTACTGAAAGAAGCGGTGAGTCAAGTGTCCTGCAGGGAAGCAGGAATAATGAGTTGAAGGTATAAAGTCATTCAGATGATCATTTTGTGTAGGTGCTGCTCTGACACATGGTGTGTGTGTGTGTGTGTGTGTGTGTGTGTGTGTGTGTGTGTGTGTGTGTGTGTGTGTGTGTGTGTGTGTGTGTGTGTGTTGTGTGTGTGTGTGATGTTGACCGGGTCACCGGCAGAGACCTGTCCTCCAGGGAACATCCATGTGCTCAGCAACTTTCACAGCAATTCACTGATTGGATTGGGAAGTACTAGTAGTACTATATATACAATATAAAAACAGGGCCGGATCTAGGCCCCAGTCAGGACCTAAATGCCCTGACTGCCCCACCAAACATGATGGCATGCAAACAACCCAAATTCCAAAGTTATGTCAAATTAAAGTGCTTACAGTATATTTAAAATGATTTGAAACACTAGTACTGCTATAAACTAACTACTATTGTGGCACCATTAAACCAACACCATTCCATCATTCAAAAGAGAAAACTCCCCGAGTCAGACCTTTAGCTTTATGCATGCTGTGTGTCTGTTGCAACTTCCAACAACAACTGATGTTATTATTTATGCTGTAACCGCCCGTGGCGATGAACTGCCCCCCATACCATTTTCTCCTACCACCCCCCCCCCCCCCCCCCCCCCCAATTGGGAAATGTTACATCCAGGCCTGAGTAAAAGTAGTAGAAAAACCCATCATTTAAAAATATGAGCAAAGAGGAGTGGTAAGGTAGTTCTGTCAACGAGCAGACACCACCAGGCCATACTGAACTCAAGACACCAGGCTGAACCAACAACCCTATAACCTGCCGCAATACAATAAGATAGTGTCCGATGTTGTCACCGTGACGACGATGGATCATAAATTATCATAATTGAGTCCCACTCTAATCAGAATGCGAGTCAGGAGGCTGAAACACATGCTGAGTCAGCAGAATAGAGCTCCTGTGTCTTCATAAGTCTTGAATGAATTGAATGCCCACTCCCAGGGCCACAATGGAAACATACATTATTGTATAACTGTACATGTGCCTTAAAATCCATTAAGGCACATGTACACATGTACATTAAGCATGTTTCTGAAGGCAACCACCAGCACTACTCCAACGACAGCTAAACTGCACATATACAAGCTACAGACTATATGCCTTTAGATATTCTCTGATAGATGCTGCCCGCTGAAATATGCTACATGGTAGCCTATGGGTCACTTCAGTTCTTGCAGCCAAAAACAAATGAAAGTATAGTTCTGGCTGCATGAGTAACCAGTCCAACTTTGACAAGGTGCAACAGGACCCTTTTTTGCCATAGTAGTGGCTCATGGGCCGCGGGCAGATATCACACCCACAATGCATTGCATCAACAGCCAAAGCCTAAAATTAGCTGGTGGTGTGTCTGTGGTGTGTCTGACGGTTTGGGTTTGCTTCACACCAGAGAGAGAGAGAGAGAGAG
Organism: Benthosema pterotum; assembly: GCA_039105355.1. NCBI lineage: Eukaryota > Metazoa > Chordata > Actinopteri > Myctophiformes > Myctophidae > Benthosema > Benthosema pterotum. Next base: position 36,368,927 of record CM076968.1, read on the forward strand.
AGAGAGAGAGAGAGAGAGAGAGAGAGAGAGAGAGAGATCCGCGCTGCTGCCTTGTCAACTCCATGGGAATTGATTATTAATGTTATATAAGATGAAAATCATAATATGGCTTCAGCCTACATCTTTTTGGTTCAAACATCAAACCACATCTAAACTTTGGGTACCCTGAAAAGCTCTATATTTATAAATTGTATGTATGTATTATTATCATTATATTCTTTGAGGTTTGCTGTAATATATCATGTACTTTTAAGACAGAAATAAACCATTTATTCAGAATCATTCATAATACTACTTCCAGAATCTAATCCAATGCTTCACCCCAGATGACTTTCCGTGGAATATAATAGCTCACAGTCTTCACCAAAGAGATTTTTTGTTTAGTTTTTTTTAATGTTATTATTGTACAAATGAAACAATGAAAATATTGTAGATGTTCAAGCAACAGCTACACCCGGAAATGCCCTGCAGGGAGCCTCTAGGTTATCAGATCCGGGTGAAATTGTCTGTAACAACACGCCGTTTTTTGTTTTTTCACATCTGTCTCAGAAATAGTCCAATATTTGGATCTGAGATGTACTACCAGACCAAATCAGCTGTTGGCAAAAAAAACTCCCTGCCTGTCAGCAGATAGATCTGGAATTTTACGCCCACTTCCTTCTCCAGAGAACTGGGGTGGCCAATCAGGAAATATATACAAATGTGTGTCCACTCCTGATTGGCCACACTGATTTTCTGGAGTAGGAAATGGGCACAATTGAGCTATTCCAGACTTATCTGCTGGCAGGCAATTATTTTGCCAACAGCTGATTCGTGCTGGCTTTAGCTAGGCTACAGATGTACCATTACTGGAATACTTAAAGGGGAACTCCACCCATTTTCAACATTTTAATATGTCATTAATATACCTTAGAGATGTGTGGACATGATAAAAAGTTCCCTCAATTCTGTATTTCCTAAAAATGGAGGTCTAAAAAA
>CM076968.1:36372404-36474904 GCA_039105355.1 Benthosema pterotum
AACATCATCCTACCAGGGAGCACAGTGTACCATTACACTGTGATACACTGATGCTGCTACTCAATGAAACATACTGGATGCTATGAAACCTGCAAAGCTAAGAAATGATCTCAAACGAGAAAAGGTTTGCTCCTTGGAGCGAAGAGCCTCACCAAGCCAGGTTGCTTATACATCACAGAGTCCACAAAACGACATAATCGTATCGCCAATAAGCCCTTCTCAAAACCCCACGCTTTGGGTGAGGTTTGCTCACTGTCCATTGTCCAATGCCAATCCACATACTTTAGCAACTGTTGCTATCCAGGTCAAGCTTTCCAGGTCAAGCTCTCCCCTTCTAACGTGCCTATTGGACAAGGCCGGATTGGGGAGGACTTAGCGAAGGGCTCATTACAATGGAACCTCCAGCATTATACTGATACATCTTGATCACATGATTCTGGAGTGGGTTTGACAGAATTTGTCGAAGTAGCAAACACTGTGTTTTGAATAGAACACGAAATTGCTGAAATGTAGTCAGAAAATCTGGCCTGGCACATGTGGTGTGTGTGCATTATATGAACTATACGGTCGAAGAGATAGAGTATAATCCAAAATGTGAAGCATTGTGCTACCTAGAGGCAGATTTGAAACATTTCGAATGGAGGCATTTCCTTATCTGTTTACTTATAGTAACAAAATATATGACTCACCTTACCTTTAAAGGGAACCTTTAAAGAATCAGGCTGTTCAGAGGGAATTGTACAGGCTCCAACAGGACAGGTAGGATAGGACAGGACAGTGCGGCAGGGACGTGTCTGTCAGGGGACGGCGCTGCTCTCAATACAGTGCCATGCCATCTAAACGTCAGTGCAACCTGCCTCCACATGGCTGAGTGGCACGGCGGTGTATGATCGGGGTCTGTGGGAGGACAAAAGAGGGCTTTGAGGATCTGTCCCAGACAGACGTGATCCCCTTGGGCTGCTAGCAGGGCGCAAGAAATTGCTGTCAGGCAGAAACCGCATATCGCTATATATTTCAACGTTTTACGTTTTCCTCCCCATAAATGAATGCCCTACTTTGTCATGTAAGAGTGTAAAGATGTGACGAAGATAGCTGATCTAAATTTACAACCACTTAAACCCCTGTAGTCTTAGAGAAGTGGACTTGAGGTGAAACTGTATGTCGTGTTTGCTGTTGAATGAGAGAACAATGTTGCACATTAAATGTCAAGTCTAATGCAGCGGTTATGCACCAATGACGTAGATCTATGTTAAATGGTCTTTATATAAACGGTCATTGTATATTATCGTATTACACAATCGAGTAACAGTAAATGAACCAGAAACAAGATTGGCCGGCCATGTATGTCCAATTGGAGTTGTTTATATTATTTCAAATGCCTCTCCTACATTGCACCCCAAACAAGCTCTATTCAACGACCCTTAACCAAAGAAGGACGACCTTGAGCACAAAATGTCTTCTCCGGGTGAAAGAAAAGACGAGTGTCTGTCACAAGTTACCACATAGGGACTCATTTTCATCAGGGCTAAACCCGGCCATCGATCCATCTCCAACTGCCTACCCAAAATCGGGTCAGGGGGGACAAGGACCAGGAGTGACTTCCTCCTGGGGGATTCCGAGGTATTCCAGAGTGTCAATGTGATTCCAACAACTGGGCCTTGGTCTTCCCCGGGGTCTCCTCCCAATGGGACATTACTCAACAACCTCCCTATGGAGACGATCCCAAGAGACAGAGGCAACCCCAACCTTCGAAGTTGGCTCATTTCCAAGCGAAAAAGCAACAACTACTCAGTCTCCCTTGTGTGACTGAGCTTCTCACCCATTTCCAAGGGAGATGTCAGCCACCCGGTGAAGAAAACTCATTTTGGCCGATTGTATTCACAAGGTTATTCTTTTGGTATCACAAACGACACTTTCATGACCATAGGTGAGAGTAGAAACGAAGCTCGGTAGACAGAGAGCTTTGCCTTCTGGCTCAGATCTCTTGTCAGTGTGGTTCAGTGACTCCAATACCACGGCTGCTCTGATCTTCTCGGTCCTGCAGTCACTCGTGAAGACCTAAGGACAACTTTATTTTTACTAAAGAAAGCAATTAAGCAATGTAAAGCGATTAACACGCATCTTTTGCTTTCTCTAATAACAATCTAGAATATGAACCTTGGTTGAAAAAAAAATAAGTGGCCAATCTTGACCCCCCCCCCCCCCCCCAATAGTAAAAAAGGCAAAGAATTATAGGGATAAGTGGTTTAGCACTGAGAAAAAAGTGCTCCTAGCTTTCCCACATCCAGTTTATATTTAATTCACTGAATTAACATGGCAGTGGTATATGAGTGTGATAAGCAAATATACCTGACAAATGCAAGCCATTGTATTTTTTCCCCTCCAGAAAAGTACCAGTTGTGAACATACAAGGTTTCCACAAACTGTGTTGTGTTGTTTTGATCCGGAGCACTTGGCTCTAAATGTGTATAGTGTGGCAGGCAGAGATCACTGGTGGATCTGGTGCTTTTTATTGGTGATTGAACCGAGCGTGATCCGAGCACGCCCAGAGAGGCAACGGAGCATGATCGATGAACCCTGATGTTGTCAAGGAAACCAGCGGCTCTCTGACAATAAGACGGATATATGTGTCATTCCAAAAGCCAAAGTTTTGTGTGTGTGTGTGTGTGTGTGTGTGTGTGTGTGTGTGTGTGTGTGTGTGTGTGTGTGTGTGTGTGTGTGCGTGTGTGCGTGTGAGAGATAGAGAGAGAAAGAGACTACTGTATATACCGTATAAGACCGATGGGGCGAAGTGCAAGAGAGCGACCTGGTTAATCATGAAAATTGAATTTATACATCATGCCAACCACTGTCATAATGCTGTGTGTGTGTGTGTGTGTGTGTGTGTGTGTGTGTGTGTGTGTGTGTGTGTGTGTGTGTGTGTGTGTGTGTGTGTGTGTGTGTGTGTGTGTGTGTGTGTGCGCGCGTGCGTGCGTGCGTGCGTGCGTGTGTGTGTGTGTGTGTGTGTGTGTGTGTGTGTGTGTCTAGGAAAGAGAAAGAGAGAGAGAGAGACACTATACTAGACAGTTTAAGACAAATAGGGTAAAGCTGCAAGCAAGTGACTGGTTTATCATGAAAATTTAATAAAGTATTTTCTCCTTGTTTTTTTCCCCCCTACATTCCCGTGAGTAAAAGCCATTTCAGTTCATCATCATCTGCATCATGCGCCCGGAGGGGCCGCAATGCAGCAAGACCTCTAACTCATCATTAACCTTCTAACACGACTGGGGGCGGAACTCTACCAATAATCTCAATGTTGACTCTCCCACTAGAAGTGATGTAGGTGGAGGATCTCTACCCCGCAAAGGACTACTTCACCCCTTTTTATTTTAAAGGAGAATTCCACACCAAAACACATTGGGCATCAATCTACATTGATCCCTGTGACATCATATATAGACAGTGTACTTCATTTTTGTCATAGATGCTCCCTGTTCTACATTTCACCGCTGAGGTCCCTCTCCTCCCACAGTTTGCATTGCCGCAGGTTGTCTTTATACTAATATGGGTATATTAGTAGCTCTAAACTTATTTTTCTTACACACATCACATCAAACTACACACTACAGGATAATCAGGCCACATTATTTCATGCAACACACTACATGACTTTAAAAAACCCAGGCAGCACCACCACTTCTCATGGGGAGATGCTCTGGAGGAGGAGGTTTGACCTGAGTGATTGGAGAGGAGGAGGAATAGATTACCTCTGGAATTACAAGTAAAGTCTGCCCCAGAGTGACTCATATGCATGCATGAGCATCGGTATACTATTAAAATATGATATGTGGGGGAAAAAAACTAAGTTTGGAGCTACTAAAATACCTGCATTACAGTATAATAAGGACAACCTGCGGCAATGTAACTGTTGGAGGGGAGGGGGACCTCATAGGTGAAATGTAGAAAAGGGTCATCTATGATGAAAATCAAGTACCCATATGATGTCACAAGGTTTAACATAGATTGATGCCTAATGGTTTGGTGTGAAATTCTCCTTTAATTGTGTTCATTCACACATTCATTCAAGGGGTTTTTATGTTGGTACTGTATGTGTTTTTAGATTTGTATTTCAAAGTGTCACAGACACTCACAGGTCTGACTTCCTAATGCTTTGGTGCACTCACCCCATGTCGTGGAGAAGGGGAGGGCTGTCACACTGAGACAAGTTTTAGTACAGCAAGGAAATCTGTGGTGTCTGCGACATCACAGACCAGGGCGGATGTAACATTTCCCAGGGGCAGGAGAAAATGGCATACCATTTTCGGTTACGGGACTTATTTTAGGCAATTAAGCATCAATAATAACATCAGTTGTTGTTGTTGTTGTTGATGTTGATGCTGCGTTGCAAGTTGCAACGCAGCATGCATGAAGCTAAAGGTCTGACTCAGAGAGTTTTCTGTTTTCAATGATGAAATGATGTTGGTGTTGTGGTGACACAACTGAAGTTAATTAGTAGCAGTAGTAGTATTTGAAATCATTTTAATTATAAGCACTTTAATGTGAAATATCTTGGGTTGTTTTGCAGGCCATCATGTTTGGTGGGGCAGTCTGGGCATTTAGGGGGGCATTGCCCCCCATGCCCATGCCTAGATCCGCCCCTGTCACAGACACTTTGAAATACTAAAAATATATATAAAAATAAGATCTGGTTACAAGAAGGCTGAAGTGTCCATTTATGCAGCATGTTGCAATTCCCTCGCCACAGTAACCAGCACATATAGGTGAACAAATATTGGGATATACACAAATCTGATCTGATCACTTGCAAACAACAGTGAGTGACTGAGGACAGACAGACCTTAAATATCAATCAATACTGCAGGTCTGGAAGTGGATTTCTGTGAACCAAACCGACTGTAACTGACGAATGATCATGGAGGATCTGACTGTGTATTCACAGAAGTGTGCCATTCATCAACAGACAAAGCCAGTCTCTTTCTTGGCTGAGTTTTGCTCAACTGCTTGCTGCCTTGGTAGTGAAAACAAATGCCCTCCAGAGCAGAAGGCTGCCAACCAACGGATGTGAAGGCGAACAACACCCAGGAGACGCCTCCTCCCAAAGCTCCTATTGATTGTACAGTTAGTAGATCAAAGCCCTGAAGCAGCCTGGGACAAAAAACTGCCTGCAAAGAGTTTTGTGTGATTAATTCCCATTAATTTAAACTTTTGTTTGTGCTATGAATGCACCCTGAGATTGAATAAAATGAGGCAATAGAGAACCAATGTCTGACATTGAGTCCACTATTTCTCCCTGGAAAACAACATTGATTATGGCTAGAATGCTTGAAGTACCAAATGCTACTCCAGATCCTGAACATATGAGATAGAATCCATTTTATCTCATCTCTGAACTTTGAATGTTCAGTGGATTTTCTGCGGTGTGGGGTTTTCTCTGGGGTTTAGAAGCCCTTTCAGCTGCAATGAAAAGAGTGACATCTGCTGGCAAACCCATTGACATATGTGGGATCCGCAGGTTGTGACATCACAAACAGCAGGGAAATCAATGCACTTGTTTGCATTGAATTACAGAAACCCAGGTCCACAGATAGTCAAATGACGTTTACATCAATTTTGCTGCGATGAGGGTACCAGTTTCTCTAAAGACAGACATCGGATCGGATTTCATGTGTGTCTCGCATCTCTCCTGATATGTAACCATTTCTGTCCGGGACAAATTAGTGATGGCTTGACCGTGGCCAGATCAAGGCAATCCAAGACTAGTCAAATCTGGCCCAGAATATCACCTGATTTCAACCAACACAAATCCTGTCCTCTAAAGACAGACGACCCTGGATGTTTTCAACTTCCATGAGATCATTTTGTGACTGTGGCATACGTTGTGACTGTTTCGCATAAATGTTGGGAGTTAAGGTTAGGTTTATGCATACATTTCACTGAGGCTATGTTTAGGGTTAGGTTTAGTAGGGAACAGATACAACCATTTTGGACAACGGTCAAAACCGTTTAGTAAATGATCCCAAACCAATGGCCAAAACGGTTGACCGTTTCATAACGGTCACGAGCAAACCGTTAGAAAACGGTCTGTTTTACCACCCGTTGCGACACACATTGCGACGGGTGGCCAAAGGTCATTGCATATGTCGCGGTGGCAAATAGATCTCGCTGTCTCTCTTTATGATGTCCACTTCTCAAATACTTGCCCTCACACACACACACACATACACTCACAGGTGTGCCTGCCAAAGCGATGTTAAGCCAAACAATACCCAGGAGATGCTCTCCCAAAGCTTGCATCGATCCAGACAGATACTAGATCAAAGCCCTTAAAGTAGCCCGGGCCAAAACTGGACCAAACGAGTGTCCAAGTCTGAGACCACCAGGGACCACATCAACCTCTTGTCTTTTTTATTGCAGCCATAGACAAGACAGAGAGAGGACCATTCATCTCCTTTGGGTGAGATATTCTCCTAATCTGCTCAATTCTTCCTGCAGCAAAAAACATTTGTAAACATTAGTCGATACTCGCTGACAAGCGGCCTGCTTTCTGCCACTAATTCTACAACACACATACATCTTACTCCTGGTGACAGGACACTCAAAAGGGGTTAGATAAATTACTCATATTGTCTGAAAGGTTGTGCTTTATTGTGTTGGGTAGGCCATGTATAGCCTATAATTGTGCACAAGCAGAGTGTGCCATGTACTGCACCCACTGCTGCTGGTATGACCTAAAGTTCTCTGCTGCTGTCTGGGTACGACTGCTGCTCTGAGTCCTAAGCTCTCTGCTGTCTGTGTGGGTAAGAGGACAAATTCTTATCGAGGACATTCCAGATTGAACGACCCTGAATTGAAAGGATGTTTTTTACCAAAAAGAGAAGCCCACAAAATAACTTGGATTACCTGGCAAATCCCACCCTTGTATCAGGTTAGGTAGCAGAGTGACAGCTGCAGCCGTTCGCTGTTCCATGATCCCTTTGTTCATGATCCCTCCGAGCCTGCTGCAAGCACTCCATCATTCTGCTATCACGCACATACAGTACACTCACATACACACAAACACTGTTGTCCCTGAACACGTTCAATGTTTCAACATAGCTCTATCACAAATTTGAGAATGTAGCTCACATCACAATAGAGCATTCCAAGCCAAAACACAGCTAAAACTTAATGACAACAAACAGGCCTTAATACAGTATGTAGAGGAAAACACTAACACAACATTAAAATAAGCCAAAACATGTATCCAACTTACAAAATCTTGGCATAAAAATTGAAAGAAAAAAAGATAGCAGTTTCAAGAAGAAAAAAAGGAAAAAGAAATTAATTTTGACCATTTGTAATTGACATATTGTAAAAGTTATCACATTATTATTTCCAAAGTGATTTTTTTAAGGTTTGGACTTTATTCCCAATAGAGTCGGTGTTTATATGGCTATGTTGCAATCATTTTGAAAAAATATCTTGCAGCAACATATTAAAAAGCAATTTATTATTATTAATAATAATAAGGGTAATAATAATAATAATAATTTGTGAACTAATTCATGTAGAAATTGAACATTCCCAACACTGCACAGAGAAGATCACACCTAGTAGCGCCTGCGGTCTAGATCAATTAGCAATGGCACTTGAATACATCATTGAGACATGTTCTTGTAATCTCTAAATTGACACCGTGCTGCAATCTAATGTTCAGAGTTATGGCCTCACGCACACACGCTACGGACATTACGATGCTTGGGAGATCAACATTGAGAGGGGATTTTATGAATGATAGTATAGTATTTTTATAACCCTAGAGTTGAAACTTTAGCGGCTTTGCAGTCACAGCAGTGCTGCAAGCGTGAGTATAAATATGGCATAATTTGAACTCCTATAAACGTAATCCATAAATGTATAACCCCCACCTTGCCATTTCTCCTGTGAGGACAAAGAATTTTGTCAAAATCTATTATACTGTAACGCACACACACTCCATGCAGAGCTGTGGCCTTGTGTATGGAGGAACGGTAAACAACCAGCGGACAGCTACTGATGTTGTAATCAATGCAAAGCGTCCATAGATTAATGAACAAGCATTACAAGTAGCACAGCAATTATTCACAGGAGACGATAATTAGTTAGGGCGATGATCTCATTCTTTCATCACGTTAAAATGATAATAAAGTGTACTCTCTATGTATTATTAGATGAACACTGACATTTCACTTTAAGGTAAATCAACTGTCAACAGGGATGTCCCGGTTCCCCCAAAAAACGCAAGGCTTCTGCTGTGTTCACAGTGAACATGAACATCAAAAGCTACAGGTTATATTTCAGTTTCATTGGAAACATACAGTAAATGAACAAACAAAACTATCCAGCCTACACTTTACATGACACATTATGTCCTTGGGTCCTCATGAACGCAGAGGCATAAGTGAAGCTCAGTGGTTAGTGCTGTCGCCTCACAGCTATGAGGTCCTGGGTTCGATTCCCACTCGGGGTGCTGCTGTGGGTGCTGGCGGCATGTCATCAGTGCCCAGACCCGAGGCAGGGTTGGCGAAAGGGCCTTTCTGTGTGGAGTTCTCCCCATGTCCCCTAGGGTAGATACCCTCACAAAATCCTGGACTCTGTGTGGCCATTTTACTCTACGTCATATTCTTGAACCGTGATCCATCCTAGGCTGTATATTAATATCTATTAATTCAGAAAGCCTGTCCGTCTATCTCTAGGGCATAATTCAGACACCACATAACCTCAGGGGAGGCAAGACTTCTGTCCGACATAGCAGAGGACCGACAATTAGGTTTATGGTTAACTCTGTTAGGGTTAGTCATTGGTCCGATGGTTATGTTTAGGTGCATCGGACCACTGATGTCGGAAAAAACACATGCACCCATAACTCAGTGCCACACATGGCCTACTTGTGTACAAGGAAAGTTGGCACCTCAACAGAGTGAATTTCTACGCGGTTGTTCCTTCTTTTCTCAGTAAAACCTCTGATTGCTTATTCTCACGTCCTGGCACAAATCGGTATTGTTAGGTAGGAATGACAACGGTATCTGTTGCAAATGACATCAGACCAGATCTCTTGTCTGTATATTTAAGGTGTGAAGACGCCTTTGCATGCAATGCTTATGACTGCTTCACTAGACGCTTTGCAGACACTGATACTGAGGGATACCTAGGGACATATCCACACAGTGATAGACTTATACAGGGAAGAGAGTTATAGAAAAAGTTCTCACCAAATTCAGAAGAATCAGTATTCCAGGTGATCAACTTTCAGGATATTTGAAACTGTAATTTCTCTCATTCGATCTCCCTTGGTTTTAAATCAGACACCAGTGCAGGTTGCTCCTAGTCAAACCAGTCATCATTTCCTTTGAGTACCGGTAGTATTTTACATAATATAAGAATGAGTCACCCAACCCCATCATCAGAAGTCATTTATAGCGGCAGCAATGATGATCACCCACCAGGTCCCCGACAGGGAAGGAGCACACAGGGGACAAGGACACTGGCCGTGTGTCCTTGTCCCGAGTGCAGCTTCGCCTTCTCTGCCCAGGTCTACCTCCACAAGCACCTAAAGAGAACCCACCACGACATCTACTGGCAAATGGTGCGGAACGGGGAGATCGACAACACGGCCCATGCCCCAGACGGTCAACCGCTGGGCTCCAACGGCTCTGTAACCGACCAGATACTGGGAGACCCAGACCATCATCAGACTTCCTCTGGAGCGATATCGCATGTTTGCAACCAGTGTGGCAAAACCTTTAGCAGGTTAAATCACTTCACGATACACCAGCGCATCCATGCCGGCGAAAGGCCGTTCCGCTGCAGCCAGTGTGAACAGAGCTTCAGCGCTTTGGGCCACCTGAAGGCGCATAAGCAGACACACAGGGAGCGGGGGGAATCTTATGCGTCGCAGGTCTTTAGCTGCACAAGGTGTCCCTATGCCTTTTCGTCGCAGGTCTACCTCTACAGACACCTCAAGAGCAGCCACAGCGACATCTATTGGCAAATGGTGAGGAGCGGAGAGCTGGACTCGGTGCTCTGTCTGCAGACGCCCTCCAGCTCCGTGGCCACCAGCATGCAGACACAAGGATACCCTGCGGACCAAGCCATATCTTACGGTCTAGCTCCGAACCAACGCTTTTCCGTTACGTTGGGTTTAACCCAACCGGAAGAGGTGCCACCACGCCGCCTTAAACCCTACATGTGTGTCGAATGCGATGTGTCTTTCAGCAACGTGTTTGACCTGAAGGCCCACCGACGTGAGCATCACTGAAACACTGCACCTCCCGCATGGATTAATTAGTTATTATCCTAAATAAAGACCACATGCTGTGTTCACACTGGGAGCTACAGGAACTACAGGATTCCTTTAATGGAAGCCAGCGCCACATGTACCTGCTCAAAAACTACAATAGGAAAAACAGCTACGAACTAACTACAAATATTCTTTGTGTTTTTTATTCCTATGCCTTTTGTATCTGACAGTGCGAACTGAACGCATACACAACATAATGTTTTGAGGCATGTAAACATTACTGTTTTGTAATAACTGTATAATGTTCTTTTTTTTAGTTCTCTTCGCTTCCTATCACCTTCAGCATACATCATCATACACACATTCAATGCTCAGCCAATCAAACCATCACAGTATATATGACGGACAAAGCTGGACAGGAGGGGCAAGGAGGAAAAAGAGATCAAAGAAACAATAACTCACACCTGTGTGAAGTGAGGGGGGCTCTTATCATTGTATGTCATCATGGCCTACATTTGCTCAGACATGTATGATGCACTGACAATGAGAATTTAAACTTTGTGTAGGACGAAAAAAAGGCTTTGTTTGTACATATATGATTTTAAAATCAACACTATAACACTATGAATATACTGTAGTAGGGACTAGCACCCCTCAAAAGTTAGACAAATGAACAAACAAACAAATAAGAAGTTTTTCAGGGATTCATTCTTGATCCAAACGTATCTGCATGGTTTTGTGAAGGTACCGTATTGTTCCGCATAATGTATAAGACGACCCTGGTTATAAGACGACCCATTTTTCAAGACTCATTTGTGTATAAAGAACATTGACTGTCGAGTAATACAGCCCCCAGATATAAGACTACTCCATTTTTGTTTACGATAATTCCATTGGAAACAAGAGTTGTGCCCCTACGGGGCACAGGTCTCCACCGTCCGGGCTCAGAGACAATACTTATGGTACTCATGATTATATATAATCATATATAACAGTCCTGAGGTAGGCAGAGTTAGAGGTAGGAGAAGCTTGAGATGACGTCATGATGAGGTCATAGGTAGGAGGTGCTCAGAGATAGTAGGAGACAGAAGTCAGTATATCCCCATATATAAACTATGACGTCGCCATGACGTCATAGGACGGACAGATCGTGGGCACGGACGGGCTACGTGCACGGACAGAGGGCGTTTTATAGTCACCACCTTCGGTGGAGACAAAAACACTGTCTTACATTCAGGCCAATAGGGTATATATTTAACCTAGGGAACACGGGAGTACATGCAATCTCCACATACCGGTAAAAAGGTGCTTTTTCCAACCCCAATTAGCTGGGTATAGGCACTGATGTCACAGAGGAGAGAACACCCACTCAGTGCCCACAGCAGCCCCAGTAGACCCAGGACTCCTGGACCTGGCAAACCAATTACCGGGATACACTGACACCGACTGTTCCACCATGACCCCTGATGTTAGTATTTTAGCATCTTTGCCACTAAGTGTAGGCTACAACCTTAATTCTTTATAATAATAATCGTTATGTTTTATTTATTTAATCTATTGTTTTAGAGTTTATTCTTTTACCGAGAGACTGAAAAAATATAGTATGTGTTGGGGATGAGTATTTGGTAGTCAGCACTCGACAAAGTGCAGTTCTAGTTCCCTAATATATTGAATATATTTTTTTCATTAATTAGCATATTTTAACATTTTCAAGACGGTGGCTGATAGAACATAACACACGTGTGCGCGCACACACACACACACACACACACACACACACACACACACACACACACACACACACACACACACACACACACACACACACACACACACACACACACACACACACACACACACCAGACCAAAGGCTCTGTAATGCTCTGTACACATCAAGCGCAATATACAAGCCCTAAGCAATATGGCTTACATCAGAACCAAGAGAGAAAAGACCAAGGGGTGCAATCTTACAGACTTTTTTGGGGGGTTAAAAGGTCCACAGTTATCACCCAACATCATAATGTTAGCTATTGTTTCCCATGCATTACACAGTAATACAATATAGAGTACAAGGGTTTAACCTCTTTAACATTGTCTCTGTCCTAGAGACAGAGAGCTATGGGTTCCATTTGGTTCCATTTCAACACCTTGCCCTAGCCTTGATGACCTAGTCTTATGCAAAGGTTTAAATGTAAGTCAGATGTTATTTAAACAGATACCAAGATAATTTTGTTTGCCTGCATCCTATTACAGTTTGAAAATACTGCTTTAGACTAACTCTGCAAATCACTCTGAATTAAGATTGTCTACTCATTGGTTTTACTATCAGAGCTCACAGAATTTAAATGGGGGCTCATGCGTTAATGCAAATAAAATGTTAGGTCCTTGAAATGAAAAAGGTTGAGAACCACCCACTTACACACTTTCAAAGTTTGCATTTGTGCTGAAGGTTTACCCTCAAGGGGAATAAAAAACAAACATTGTCCTCTCCTGTCCTATGACTGTACTCTGGTGTCAGAAACACTGGCACTGCCTTGTCATCATGGGGAACTAAGACCACACTGCATCCGTTGGGATAAGACCAGGCCAGATGTCACAGGAAAGAAAGCAAAAGAATCGCTATTAGCATACCAAACACTAAGTGCATAAATAATGCAGAAGTTACACTTTGACTCTTCAAGGATACATCAGTCAAAATCTAAAATCAGCAGGTATTTTTCTTCTTTTTCTTTTTTTAGAGGGCCACAGAACACTGACAAGTCTTTGTTAATGAAATGTACTGTACAAAATGCAGATTGAACCCACATGTTGGCACTGCCGGGGTCTTGATCTGTGGAACAAAGCTAGGTAGGATCGATAGGGAGAGTGGATCAACCCCCAGGGGGCACAACTGTGGCTGATGAGTTGCGGTGAATCGATGGGTCGATCCTCTCACCTTCCTTGGCAGTGGAAGCCTTGCCCTACAGACGTCCCTGGATGGATGGGTGCGATTTAGACCACAATGCTACAGTATGTGCAGCACTGAGGTGGACTGTAATTTACCTCTACCTAGGCTGTATTGTTTTTCTTCTATCGCTACTAAGTCAGGCCAAAGTTCTATTTGACTTGGGCTGCTGTGCGGTTTTATTTTTTCCTAACAATGTTAAGACTAACTGAATGGCGTGATGATGGGATTGTGTTGGTCTTTATTTGTTGACAATAATAATAATAATATTGTCTTTGTTGTCCCTCTGGATATTTATCTTGGGCGACATTTATACAGGGAATTCAGGAGTGAGTGAAAGAGTGGGAGGGACAAGGGAGAAAAACAGAAGGCCGAACACACCAAACCAAATGCACTGCATTCACAAATAAACCTCTGAAATCGTCTTATCGTCTCCTATTTTTCAAAGAACACTAAAGTGTTCAGTTCCTTATACGGTATTATGCAATTTTACAAAATGTAATTTTCACCTTTTTTCACTTATAGGCACTTATCTCAGGCTTGTTTTCATAGACATGGCTGCTTGTTCTCTTGTTAAAATATAAGCTGGGAGGTCACTGACATCCCGACTCCGTGAGCTGCCATGCAGTAAGGTGTATTGTTTTTATTTTATGTTGCACATTAAAATATATTAACTGATCTAGTTAGGCTATATTAAGGCTGCTGAAAATAACAAGTTAGTTAAATACATTTTGTTGATTATTCTGATTAAAAATTTTAATGCAATTCACTCATGTGCACACTGATTCAACCCACTGAGCATTTTCTAATTTACGTAGCTGTGGGTCTCCTTGTTACCAGTGCCATAGAGTGTAGCTCGAGGGATCTACAAGCATTGGGGGCTTGTAGACCACCTACTTTGATAAATGTTCAAGAAATAAACGGATCTTTTTTTCCCAGATTATTTTTGTTTTTTAAATGTTCAAATCCTGTAAAGGAAACCAGGCATATTTTGGACATAGTTCAAATGGTGATTAATCATGATTCAATTTTTAAGCTGTGATTAATTTATTTTTTAAATCATTCAACAGCCCTAGTCTATATATTATACCTACATGTAGTCTTACTGTGACTGTCCCGTCCTGTCCAGTCCAGTCCAGTGATAAATTATCAAGACGGTCAAGTTGAATGAGTTGAATACCACTTCTCCCTCTAACATGTTCATGTATTTTAACTTTATTGAGTTAATATGCATTCACTAAGAGATTTTGAAACTATCGCTCCTGAAGGGACTACAGAGAAATCCCGTCATTTAACATCCATCTCTATCGGTGACAGTCCTTTGTCTGGCAGCCTGGAGTAGGTGGGGACAACGCCAGCTGCACCATGGTGACTCGGTGCCCCCTCCCATCGCCACTATACCACGGGTCCCCATAACCCCACTTGAGAAGCGATGCTCTAATACAGGGGTTTTCAACAGGTGGTCCGGGGACCACCAGTGGTCCTTGAGAAGGTCCCAGGTGGTTCAGGCTAAATGATGGAAAAGTTGCTTAACCAGATGTAACTCTTGAGAATGTAAAAATGAAACCAAATGGACCCTTGCGGGTCCATTTGGTTTCATTCTTACACTCTCAAGAGTTAAAATATTCATCATCTGAATTAGCACCGCTTAATTAAGTTTACACAGTTTTGTTGGCAAAATCCAGCCTGTAATTGTGGACAAAATCAAAAGAATTCTTTAATTTTAGGTCTTTGATGTGAAAATGTAATCAAACGGTGGTCCGTGGCTCAAATTCTGAATAAATGGTGGTCCCTGGAGTCAAAAAGGTTGAAAACCCCTGCTCTAATAGACGTTACAGTATCAAAAGGCATAAGAGACAGTGTCACAGTTTCTATCTCAGGCAGCTGCCAGACTGTTAAATAAACCCTGAGCACGTATAGCCCGTGTTTTAATGGCTTTGTTTGACATGATGATGCGCATACAAATAGGATCTAGACACATCAAGTGGGACTTTCTAAGCTGTGTGATATGCACTGCACAGAGTGCACTTTAATACCTTATTTATGGGCGTATCGATCCCTGATGCGCATGTACTATATGGCCATATTCTTGGTAACATCAGGGACCTCCAGTCCTCCACATAAGGGTAAAAAATGGCCAAGGACAGATAGGTAATAGACATGTCCGTATACAGTAGGCACACGGATAGTATTGTCTACCTGGCCAGGCTGAAGCCTATATCTAACAGTCAAACGAATGTATCCCCATATCTAGTTTTCTGTTTTGCACAAATGGATATTAAAAAAAAAAATAGAATTGCACTCAGTAAAGTGCCAACATGTGCTTGCACACAAGCAGGCCATGGCCCACTTGTGCGCAAGCAGAGCGGGCGACCAGAGAGCAGTACCCCAACTCCTCCAGGATACTCATGACAATACTTAAGATAAAGATATCTAGATTATATCACCCTTCCTTCATCACCTAAACCAGCCAATCAGAGTCCACTGAGGATGGCAGACGGTCAACAACCGCGATCCATCGCAATTTTTACAATAATATGTGAGTTTCCTTGCTGGGTTTTATTGTTCTGTTCTTTTTCTGTGGCTTTCATAACAGATGGGGCACACATTTCCTAATTGCATTGTTCCCTAGTAGTAGACCAATGCACAACAGGCAGTATTTTAGTTCTTAGTAAACCGGTCTTAGGTTTCCTCTGCGCTCATCAAGACGGTTTTCCAAAATAGCTGACCTACTGTATACCATCTCATAATGCTCCACCATCAAAAGTAACTGGCACAGCCAAGCATTTAGTGCTGTTTAGTGTGTGTGTGTGTGTGTGTGTGTGTGTGTGTGTGTGTGTGTGTGTGTGTGTGTGTGTGTGTGTGTGTGTGTGTGTGTGTGTGTGTGTGTGTGTGTGTGTGTGTGTGTGTGTGTGTGTGTGCGTGCGTGCGTGCGTGCGTGCGTGCGTGCGTGCGTGTGTGTGTGTGTGTGTGTGGGGGGGGGGGGGGGGGTTTCCTGGGTGCACCGTATAGCAGTAAAAATGTGATATGTAATTGAATTGATTTAGACATTCTCTCAATGAGCAAACAGAATAGAATTGACAATGAAGCGATGACTGCGCTCTGACAAAACACAGTGGATAAACAGTGGAGAGAGTGTAGCAACAGAGAGAGATGCACTATTTTGTTTCATATCATCTCTGTCGAATGTCAAATACTTTTCAAGATTCAAATTCAAAAATAGCAAATCCACAAAGCTCTTCATGTTGTGTTTTAACTTGTGGATCTGCTTTTTTGATGCTTTTGTGTCGCACTGTAGTACGATCAACTTTGGGAGTTAATTTTTTATTTGGGTGTTCTTTTTACGATAATGGTAAGGTAGAGGCACTCTAGCTACTTTACCACAAGGGAGTTTTCAATTAATCCTTTAAAAATAGCTCCAATCTCTGACTGTCCTCATACTGTCATCAGGCACAGCATTAAGCATGACTAACTGAATCACATTATATGTTGTTGATGTTTGGCAGAAATGGCATTTCCAAATGGCACACTGTGAGCTTGCCTTGTAGGTCAGTTACTTGAATAGACATATATTTAAATACTGGTAGTTATAATTGGTTAATTATGGCATAGTCTGATTTAATTTTGAAATGCATAATCACTATTTTCACTTTTCTATATTTTGACACTAGTTTTGTACTCTGACTTAAATGTCCATTTCACTCATTTTCAACTTTATCTAATTGGTCCTTCCTCCAAGGTCAGAGAGGTGATCTGATCCTCCATCTGTGCCTTGGTCTGTCCCACGGTCGGACGTACATCAAAGAACTCCCTAAGGGGACGCCTGAGAGGCATCCTAACCAACAAATGCCCGTTGAAGAAAACTAATTTCAGCCACTTGTATTTGCAACCTTATTCTTTTGGTCATGACCCACCTGTCTTGACCATAGGTGAGAGTAGGAACCAATTGGTAGACAGAGAGCTTTGCCTTGTGGGACAACTCTCTTTTCGTCATAACAGTGCGGTACAGCAACTGCAGTACCCCTGCCACTCCAATTCTAATCTACTTTTCCGTCCTCCCGTCACTTGTGAACAAGAACCCGAAATTCTTAAACTTCTTCATCTGGGGTAATGCCTCATTCCCTAGTTGGACTGCAAAATCCACCGGTTTCCTTTTGAGAACCATGGCCTCGGATTTGGAGACGCTGATCCTCATCCTAGCCGCCGTACACTAGGCATCGAACCGGTCCAGTGAGAGTTGGAGGTCATGACTTCCAACCCCAACCCCCACCGGAAATGAATTCGACTTACTGATTAAAAAAGAAATCTGTAGTACTTCCACTGCTGTCTGGTAATCACACATCCTCCATCCTGGCATGGCAGGGCAACCAGGCCGCTAGGTCTTGACAGATGAGCCTATCCTGGCCTTGTCTGCACCCCCCGTAAGACTCTGAAGACCATTTAACACCCCTAAGACCCAGGCAACAGTGCTCATGCCAGAGGGCGGCATCTCTCTCTCCTCCATACTCTCTCATCCCTGTCTGATCGCCTGCCGCTGGCCATGTGAGGAGAGAGATACATTAACCATTCAAACCCTGACTTTGTCAAACTGGACCCAAGGTGACTATACATTCTGTCTACAACCAAATGTCTTCACATAAATACAGGTGGTTGGTGTGGTCGAAGTGCTCCTTTAAGGAGAGAAAGTGTTAGTCCTTCAAACTGACAAAAGACGACATTAATTAAAAGCCCCCCTGACGTTGAGACAGAGAGGAGAAGACGCAGAGCGATTCAGTATGACAGAGTCATCCTGTGACACACGATGGGAGAACAGATATAAATACGTTGGGAACAGACGGCAGCAGCGACACAGACAAATGACACAAGACAAAGACCGGGGAGAAAAGTTGTCATATCAAGCATTTATACCGACACAGGGAAGATGAAATAAATGAGGGTAAATGAAAGCGGGAGAACAAAAAGAGAAAAAAAAGAGAGATGCTGCTTTGAAGAGCACAGTTCAGTACGAAGCAGCAGTGGTGGAAAGTAACAAGACATATCAAATGCTCAAGCATCTGAAGTAGTTGTAGTATTTTGACTTTAACTTTACTTGAGTATGCAAATTACTTGCAATCGACTACTCCCCCTCCCCTCCTTCCTACACCAATACAATCAAGGTCAAGCTGCTGCGGCTCATACGATCTGAAGGCGAGGGCAACTGGCTGCCCTTTGCCCCCCCTTGAGACTCTGTTTAGGACCAGGGCTTTGAGGAGGGCCAGGAAGATCATGGCTGACCCTGCACATCTAGGCCTCAGGCAGGAGGTTGCGTTCTCTAAAGACTGCAAAGGCCCAGCACTCAAATAGCTTTTTCCCTACAGTTATCCGGCTTTTCCATGCTGCTGGTGTCCCCCCTGACTCCCTCCTATCCTCCCTCCACACCCACTCAGTGTGAGATGGACTTTGACTTGTGCTTTGAACTGACCTGGACTCCTGAACTCTCTGTACTTTTCTTTTCTCTGTACTATTCATTATCCATTGCTCTATGTTGTTTTTGCAGTCTTGTCCTGTTTTTGCACTTGTCAAATGTTGTAACTGCACTCTGCTGACCACCAAACCAAATTCCTAACATGTTTATATGTCATGGAAATAAAGGCTTCTGATTCTGATTTGAAAATGTTTTTGGTTACTAGTAGTTATACTTTCTATATTTTAGATTATTAAATAAGCATACATTAACCACACAACCCAATGTTATACCTTTCAGATTAGCTACTTTAGAAAGCTTTTTAAGTTTTTGTGGGGAAACTTTTGCTCAAAATAGCAGACCGACAATCCCACAACTTATTGGATGGATGCTAGGGTTTAAGTGGCTCAGTGAAAGAATGGGAGTAGTTCTTCTTTCACCACTCGAAGACGATGAACATGAGAGTGTGAGCGATGAGGTGTGAGGGCCGGGCATTCTGGCAGCAGAGCTGTCGGAGCAATGATGTATGATTCCTTATCGGCCTGATGTTACCCGGCATATTATCACCACTGCTATAGAGAACATTGTGCTGAGGCCTGTTACCCCCATGTATTATCACCAGCACTACAGAGAACTCTGTGTTGAGGTGAGCACATGAGGAACGCTTACATGCCTGAGGTGGGGCAGCGACACAGCATATACAGTAAGATGGTCAACTCTTCGACTGTCTCCCAGGATTCAGTCTAATGTCCCTCACTGTCTGTCTGCTTGCCAGCAGAACAGACTTATTTTTAAATAGCATCTTCATCTTCTTACAGCTGCAACTTTGATCAAAACAAGCTTTCTTCACAGCCCATAGGTAAAGCAACTGCGGTTACATAATGTACTTAAGTGCTGCGTTCCATAGCCATTCATGGCCTGAGAATCCTTCAAAATAACACCATATGTACTGAAAGGATTGTGGCAGTGAGGGTGGGATTGAATTGGCAGTGAATGAGTTAAGGGAATGAGGTAACCTATTGTATCAGAGAAAATATTAATAACTGGTCACTTCAGGAGAGGCCACTCAAATAAAACAGAGTTGACTGCATGATCTGTTTTATTGCTTTTCATGCAGAGGGACTGACGTTTTGACTTTCATCTTCCTCAAAGTCAAACGAGTAACGTATTGTCCTTCCTAGTTCATATCTGCTGTGAAAGCTACTGTGCAGATTATAGTATTTGCCATCTTCCTATTCATTCACAAAATATGCATTGTTTTAATAACTGGAGTTGTCTGCTACACATACATGATTCTCAGGAGAGATGTTGCTGTAGCCTGGATAAGGTGTGTCTGATTTGGAGAAGAAGACAGAAGAAGGGTATTTCTTTTTAATAAATTGTTTGACACTTTTTATATTGGCAAAAATAGGCAATCTACAGCTCAAAACACACATTTCACAATGCATCACGATGTGATGTTGTAGAACGACTATTGTTTCTACTTTTGCTTGGCATTTTCGGATGATGAAGCAGAGATTTTACGGAAAAAAGAACAAAAGGTAGGAAATAATAAAATCAAAGTGTAGTGAGACGGAATGATGATGTGTGCATAAAAAAGCAGTGAGCAGAACTGTGTTGTTGAGGCATTGGCCCAGCTCAAGGCTGTATTCACTCACTGTGTTCTGCTAGCTACTATTACTCCATGGCTTTGGTTCAGTCAGGTTGAATAAATGGAAACTATAGGGTACTTAAGTTTACCTATACTACTTACTTTGTCCTTCCTGGAGTATTTCCGTTTTTATTATTATTATTATTACCATTATTCATTTATTCTTATTCTGACAGGAAAAGAAGGGTTTCATAGTTAACTGCAACCTACAATCACAAACAATTAACAAAAATGATGTGCACATTGAAATTATACAAAACATAGGATGCCGGTAGACAAATGAACCACCAGGCATTTATTTTCCTAATATCAAAGCTTTGGTTACTGGGTACTAGGTAGATTTGGATTATTATTTCAAAAGAGACATGAACCTTTTGAAAACAGCCTATCTATCCGGTATTTTGTGAGCTTGTGTAGATCAGTATAGTATATATCGTCACCTTCTTAAAATAATAATTTTCCAGGTTTTTCAGGAAACACAAAAAACTCCCCGAAAAAATTTTTGGGGGAGTTTTTTGTGTTTCCTGAAAAACCTGGAAAAAATGACTTATGCGATTATTTTAAGAAGGTGACGATATACTAGAGTATACTAGAGCATGACAACCCGACACACAACGAAAAGCATAAACCCTCTAGGCAGTGTTGCTTTTGCAAAGTCACTTGGATCCATTCTGGCCTCCTCAGCACATAGCTGCAGCATTAGTATTCACCACAGCATCGGCCTCTGATGACTCACTGATGAAACTTTCTTATCATTACCACCGCTACACCGCCAGGAGATGATTTTATCCACGCCCGTTCCACACCGATCGACCCCAAGAGGGCCAGGTGGGCTGGACAAAGTATTAGGTAAAAACTCAATGTACTCCAAAGGATACAAATTACTAAGTGATTTTTTTCACACACAGAATGTTTGACATTTTAACTGCATCCTGGAACACAGCATAATACTGGTATAGGCTATTTTTATTTTCCGTTTTCTTCTATGAAATTTCCTGGAAAGTAATGGTTTTGTATCCAAAAGGTTTCCCCTTGTCATGGACCAAATATTTGTATTGAATAGATAATGAGCTATCTATTTTGGTGGGACGATTGATGAATTGGATCACTTTGACTCTGGAGGAAGCAACATTACCCTACCAAAAGGAACCCAGCAAAACAGTGACAGCAAGCAAGGAATGAGCAATGCAACTATAAAGTGTTTTTTCACACTTTTAGACCACATCCGTGGTCATTATAGCCATACCCAACAATGCATGCCAAAATCTTTCACGTATTGTGTGTGTGTATTTTTTTCAGGGGTGGGACTTGATTTAAAAAAAAAAAAAAACTAACCCAGTAAGCACGGTCAGGTCCGTGACAAATTAGTCATGTCATGATGATGTGACCAGATTAAGGAAATCCGAGACAAGTCAAATCTGGCCCAGAATATCACCTCATTTCAATCAACACAAATCCTGACCACTAAAAATGAACGTCCCTGGATGAATCAAAGAGAGTCAGATTGAGGCCAGACTAACTTAAATCAATCATAACTAGTCAGATCTACCCCAGAATAGCAAATCAGAACTACCCAATCTACCGGCGTGGCTGCACCAGTCCCTGCCCTTCAAGGCCAATATACGTGACATACGCCCGGACCACTTCTGCCAGCAGGCGCCCCAGGTGGCTTTTGATTACAACCAGAAATAGTAATGAATCTCATTCTGGCATCCATCCAGACACTCACGCTAGAATATATGAAACATTATATGGTAGAAATAAGCCACATGGCAGTGCTGAGTGACTATTGTAAACAAACAGTCCATGCGGCACGTGTAGTATAGTTCAGAGTACAGCCGTACCTCGCTTTTTGCGTCCCATCGCCTGAAGTCATGTGAGATATGATTGGTTCAGAAACTTCAAAACGGCGTTTCAGGGAAATTCAGGCTGAAACTCAGTGCACCTTTAAACAAGGTGCTCTATTGTGACACGAGTGGCTGAGAATATAAACATGGAGATGGACCAATGGTCAGCCAGCAGCAACTGAATTCCCAGACAGAAAATGCTGTGTCCATTATGTACCATGTGGGACGCTCATGTGTGTATATTTTTCACTCTATTCATACTGGAAACAACACTATTTTGTGTTTCCATACCTATCTTCTTTCAATAATCTACCTTTCCTACTGTTCCTGAAAACTAGGCTACAACGAATTCATTAACTTTTTTGCTTGTGAAAAGCTGTGACGTGACAATACTGCCGATTCTGATATATAGGCTGCCCGAATGTGCCGACATGTACAGTAAATCTATGGGAGTGTGCGGCCAGGATGAGCTTGAAAGCCTGCAGCGACCAGGGCCTCGGGTCATTTAAATTAAAAGGTGCTTTTTTCTCCAGGCTGGGAGAGGGGCTTCAGGGCAGGCTAGTGCTGCTTCATCAAAACCCAGCCAGCTGGCTTAGCAGTGGGCCTGTTACAAAGATCACCGTGGCAGAGAGGTGCTTGTTAACTCAACTGCAGTAAGTCATATATATGCTGTATATATATATCACTATATATACAGTATATACTGTATATACCTGTATATAAAAACACATAAATACACACACAGTACCTTCTACCACAGTTCCCTTGTAAATCAAGTGGACACTCAAATTAAGACACCCACCAAAGTACGGTCTTTTGATCCTTACAAAATACCAGAAATAGCTGATCTATAAACTAATTATGAGCCTGACAAACTAATTATGAGCCTGACGATGTACATAGAGATTAAACTGATTTTGAAGCTATACAAATTTGTTTTTCTGGGGACCCCCGCAAGATCCTTGGGGATCGCTGGCCTGCACTTTAAGGAAATGGCAAATGGAAGGTTCAGGGATGCCCTTGTCCTTAACCACAGACAAAGCCACGTTTCGGACTAATGCAGCGTCAGAACTATGTGTGTGGCTGTGTGCGTGCATGAATACGTGTGCACGCATTGCAAAGCACTGTGGAGGAAGGCGCCATGAATGCACCATTTATCATCCACCATTCACATCCAGTCTCATGTCCTTGTATAGAAAAACGTACTACATCTACACAACATGTGCTTAGAGCAAGCATTTCCCTGAAAATGGGATGCAAATTATGCCTCTGTCTCCTGTCTGTTAGACACATGCCAAAGCATGAATTTTGTATCAAATGTGGACTTGCGCGCGCACGCGCGCGCACACACACACACACACACACACACACACACACACACACACACACACACACACACACACACACACACACACACACACACACACACACACACACACACACACACACACACACACACACACACACACACACACACGGCAGCTTTTGTTGTGTGCAAGAAAATAGTTTAAGATGCTAACCGCCTTTTCCTTATAAAGGCGGTTAGCATCTTAAACTATTTTCTTGCAAGCACTATTTTCTTTTTCAAGCACTTTTATTTTTTATTATTTATTAGTAGTATTTTTTTTTAATTAGTTTTAGTATTTTAGTTTTCTTTCCTTTTCCTTTTTGGAGTGCCTTGGAGGCTTCAAGCTGAAAAAGAGAGAGATGAGCTGCTCATTATTCTTTTTTATTCATGGCAATTCTTACCTTAGTTTGTCTGCTTTAAAATTCATAAAACCTTTCCATTTTCATTCATAAAAACTTTGTAAATATTGATAGATTTTAAATGCAGGAACACGTAGGATTTATACTTGAGTTCTGACCCATAAAAAATGGCCTGTGGTCCACAAAAGGGTCTGGGCCCAGTGTTTGAGCAGCAGTGCTTTCCAGGGTATGAGTCCAGGGACAATGCGGCAGTGAAGCAGCAGATACAGTAGTGCCATCATGGCAGGTTGTGCTGAAGGAGAAGCACTGACTCCCATACTAATGAGACTGAGGAGCAAAGAGATGACCACCACCACCAGTGTGCATGAGGCCTGTAACTGTACTGTACTGTAATGACTACAGTACAGCAACCAGGGCTGTGGAAACATTCACATGTACAGTACAGGGCTAACCTGAGTTTGCAATGAGAGTAATCCCATACCCATTTCTATATTTCCCTGGTAGTTTCTGTTGCCACAAAGGAAACAGAATCCATCTGACACGTTTGCACTGTTTCCTGAATGAATGCACTGGCAGAAGTGAATGGTTGCAAGCAACACTATTGCGTTGTGGTGTTACATGAAGTGACCCATAAAGCTTTGCAGCCTATGGTGTGACACACACAGCTCTTGATTACATTCCGTTGTCACTCTGGCGAAATGATAGACATTTAGGGAAGACAGAGCCTTTACCTTTAGTAAGGCTGTGGAAGTATTAGTACCATTTTCGGATTAATGGGGAAAGGAGGAGATGAATGTCCACGCAAATTTATGTCGAAGCAGCAGGTCCAGCACAACACTGGAAGGATGCAGGTGAAAGGTTTACCCTCAGAATATGAGGTACCTGATTGACTATTACCATTGTCCAGACAGACAATTGACAACTCACTGACTGCTGATTGGCTGCCTTTCATTCGTCTTTTTTTCTATTCTGTGCTAGTGCTGCTCCTTCGCCTGGAAAGGAGCCAGCTGAGGTGGTTCGGGCATCTGGTTAGGATGCCTCTCGAGGGTCTCCCTAGGGAGGTCATTGAGACACGTCCCACTGGGGTCAGACCAAGGACCAGATGGAGGGATTACATCGACTCTATGGCCTTGGATCGCCTTGGGATCCCCCAGGAGGAGGTTGCTAATGATGCTCGGGACAGGGAAGTCTGGAGCTCTTTGGTGGAGCTGTTGCCCCCGCGACCCGATCTCAGACAAACGGATGAAGATGGGTAGGCTAGTGCTGTACCCTATCCCTGGTTTTGGGGTTCGCTCCTCGCCAGAAATCTACGAACAAGCTTTGCGAATGTTCGATTCTATCTATTAAGGCTGCATTGAATGGTGTTCAAATGCTCAGTTTCTGACCCATCTCAATGTCGCAAACTTTTCTACTAGGAAAAAAACAAATGGTTCACGCCCAATTTAATGAGCGGATGGTTTGAATCCTGAACTTTGCACACACACTCCCTGGCAGCCAACGATTAACTCAGTCTACCCCACACTTTAGACCAGCCTGTTATAGTGCCGCCATGAAGCCGATCTTTGTAAAACACATTATTTCATATTGGTCCTCTAGATTATGTCCCATAATCCCGCAAATTGTTACACAGAATCTCTAGAGCCATGTGCTCAAGAAAGATCTGTTTCATATTTCAAGCTAATTGTCTTAATAATTGGCTTTCAAAGTTTGCAGGATTGGCTTGGATTGGCTTTTTGCAAAAAAACTCAACTCATCAAATTGTAAAAAAATGGCATAAGAATGAATGTAACCCTTTCCACTATAGCCTGACGGGGTGGAGACATGTGGCCGGAAGGGCACTTTTTCTAGTCACTCTATGTAGACTTCTCACCACGACATGAAGAGCAGCGCACACACACAAGTATACTATAATGGCTAAAGTGTTTCAAATCTAAAATGATCAAGATGCTTTCCTGGAATGGTTTTATGAGAAAACACCACTGTTGTGTGGATTATTCCCACAGGCAATGTGGTTTAGAGACGATTACATATTAGACATGATTGGGAAATAATCTGGGATACACAGACTATTATCGTTTGAAAATGACTTGTTAAGTTTTTACACAATAGGATTTCTTCATAATCCTCCTAGCGTGATCCTAAAAGGATTGTCCTTCCTATCATTTCCTAAGGACATACAGTCCTTAGGAAATGGTAGCAGCCTGTACATTCAACATGGCAAAACCAGTTCATAATAAAATGCACCATTGAAGTTATTTGAGTTGCAACTGTAAACCCATTGTGAAGCATTACTAGTATTACTGCAATATGGAAAAAGTACTTCAGTAAACGTATCAACATCGTAAAAGAAGAAATACTGTTACCTGGGTAAATGGCCGGTATTGAAAATGTGTTTGAGTAAAAGTGCTAAAGTATTCATATAAAAAATGTACTTAAAGCAAGAAAGTAATTATTGTGCAGAATGTGTCATTTTACGTTTTGTGTTACATTGTGACGCATTGTGACAAACTAAAACAAAACAAACAAATGTATCCTTATAGAGATGTGCAGTGACGTCACCGCCCCGGTTCCGGAAGTCTTTTCCCCATTCATTTTTCTCATAGACTTTTCGAAAATAATTTATATCAAGATGATTACGCCGCGGCCAAAGCCAACTCAGGTCGTGACAAATCATGACAACAAACACAATATCGTCATATAATATATAATTGGGAAGAAGTTGAAAACGGCATGATACAAGACTTTTTGTTTCGTTTTTCATCTTAGAAATTATTTTATTGTCCCAAAAGTTTGTGTGTGTCATCATGATTCGTCACGACTCGAGTTGGCTTTGTCCGCGGCGTAATCGTCTTGATATAAATTATTTTCGAAAAGTCTATAAAAAAAATGAATTGGGAAAAGACTTCCGGAACAGGGGCGGTGACGTCACTGCGCATCTCTATTGCAACATCATACAAGTGATACTCGCTACGGCTCACGTTGTTAATATTTTTGCCCTCTATTTGTATGACCTTTTTATGATTATGATATGATATTCATGATATGATTATGATTTATGATCTATTTATATTCACCATTAAAAGTTTGTTGACTAGGCCTGACTATGGCACAAGTCATTGGCACTGATCATTCTGTACACGTAAGTCGATCGGACAAGAGCATCTAATAAATGTACTGTAACATTGTACACTAGGATATGGAGATACCATACATACAGTATGAACCCAACAGCTTTGACAGCACTGTTATTTGGAGCCAGTGTAATAATCATGATAATAAACAAAAATGTATTTGTGTTATTAAGTGATGCCTTGGGTTGCATTCCAACCACACACTGTGTATCAACGCTGCATTATGTTCTTGGTTTAAACCACTCCTGGTTAAAAGGAGGATTCAGTTTAACCACACAAACCCTGTGGCTTCACTATTCTGGGTGTGTTATAACAGGGGAACATTTGCCAAAATAGCCGTTTTAGAAGCTCACAGAGAGACGACATGTTTGTTAATTAACATATTTGTTAATACCAAAAATGTCACATAGAGTAGTATCACTCACATGTAATTCATGTTTACAGGTTTTCAGCTGAAATATATTGCCATCCTAGTGTTATCAATTATCATTATCAATGTACTGTATAGTAAGCTATCCTTCGTCCACAACATTGACTGGGGTGCCCCAAAGCTTTATAATTTGCCCTTCATATAGCTTCAGTGAATAAGCAGATCTACGAGCTGACAGCACACAGCAACATAACACATTGTGAGCTTGTAGAGCCTGTAGTTATTTTCTCTCATTAGCCTACTATGACATAACCCACACAATGCTATTGGTAGTATTGGGTTCATGGTGTTAAGATTAGAATGAGATAACAGGTGTGGAAGAAGAATTGGAGGCTGCACACAACGTGAAGAGGTCAGCCACTTTTGGAAGCCCATGAGAACCACTGGATGAAAAGCGCTGCCCAGCCTCCTCCACACAGGATTAATAAAGACTGAGATTGCCCTGTGATGACAGACAGATGCTGCCCCAGGCAGGGAGGTGGACAGCTGCTGATCTGTGTCTTCATGGTTAGATGTATTTCAATGTCTCTGGAGCTGCTTTCAGGTACAAAACACACTGCTGGATGTTCTTTCAGTTGTTTAGACAGAACATAAATGTTGAAAAGCAGTATTTTTGTTTGTTTGTTCGGTGTAGCTACATTCAATGTCCATTGACCATGTTGTTGAATTGTGCTACCCAAATAAAATGCCCTTGCCTTACTTGAGTACATATTTGGAATATAAAAATTAAAGTAAAATTCATTAAGCAGAATAGGTTTGGAGCTTATAGAGATCTGCTACATTCAAGTATGAAACAGAGCTTCATTGCTTAATATGTTTTTAAATAAATCTACATAATTTGTGAATTACCTACAGATCACATAATTAACTTCAGGTTTTAACTGGTTGTAGTATAGTAAAACAAAAATGTATTCAGTGCCACAGAAAGAAGAATAGTTTGCCCACCGTTTAGCTCCCAGTTCAGGTTTATTTAGGAGTACAACACGTTGACCTCTTGTGGGTCTTCTTTTACTTCAATGAAGGTGCATTTTATAGGTTATTATTACACTATAGTGTTAATTTTATTCTTATTTTATTAATTTATTTTTAATTTGCTGCTTTAATTTTACCAATTGTATCTATTTTTCACAGAGGGCAGGGGCAAGTGTTTATGCTGACAATGTTCATGCTGATTTCGTTGTTATTATTTACTAGACCACAGGAAATTACACCTGGCCACAAAAAGATCTACTGATCGTGAAGGTGACAAACTAGTATCCTCCTTCACATTCAGTAGGTCCTGTGATCATTTACTTTCTCAAACTAAAACGCCATCCTCTGTTTCAAGAAGGAAATAAAAATCAAACTTGTTCTTTTAACTATGACAATAGGCCTATCAATGTGCAGTTAAATTAAATGCATATAAGTTCAACATGCTTTTTCTGCATGCTGCAGCTCAGGTAAAGATTTGTGTAAACAGATCCAAGAAATTAACCAAAAACAAAGTCCTACAAACAACTTAGCAAAGATGCTTAATTAAAACAAACTCCAAACACTATCTGCCCCTCCCTCTCTACACACACAGTAAGTTGATACCATCTGGCCAAAGGCTTAATGCATTGCAAAAAAAGGCAAGATAAAAAATCTCAATCAATGGTGTTAAGAAGTACAAAGTAGTTTGACATTTTACTTCATATTTGTCATACAATCAAATGCACTTTTTTGCCCAAATGTCTGACTGCACCTGGTGCTGTTCACATTTCTGTCAAATAAAGTGATTTTACTAATAAAATAAAGGATCAGTACAATTATAAGGATCTACGGTATTTTCCGGACTATAAGACACACCAGTTTTCATAAGGCGCATCGGATTATAAGGTGCATAGAATTGAAGCTATTGCAATCAACAAAGGATAAGGATATAAGGCGCACTGTTGTTTTTTGAGAATATTAAAGGCTTTTAAGTGCGCCTTATAGTGACAGTGGATGTGCTCATAAACATCATGGTGATGATTGTTTCTACAAATGTTAATACAAATGTTGTATTGTTTTGGCTGCATATGACTACACAGATCTTGTGTGTGTTGCTTGTAATGTGTATCTTTCTTTAATCTTGTGCTTAATTAATATGTTTTTAGACTTGCTCTAACATCATTTGCTCATCCTGGGACATAAAGGCTAAGCTTGACCTTGAACTCCAGCTGTTCTGAGTCTACACTGTGTTGCATGTATTGGAGTGGTGGGAAGCAACAGCACGGCGTGCCACTGCCCCCCCGCCATCCGTTTGCCCTCCAGAATATAACCTCACGTCAAAACGCTGCTGTTTATTTCAAATGAATAGTGTGATCTCTAATGGCTGCCCCATAGGCTGCCTGCATCGGGTAGTAGCTGCCTCCAACCTGTTTTTAAAAATTATGCAATGATGGTGTTTACAGTCATGATGCCATATTCATTATGCCATGTCAAAACACATTCAGACAGAGACAGTGATGCCTCCGTGTCTGAAGAGAGGAGTGATGAGGATATTTGTTTAATATACTTTATCGCAATGATTCTCAGCCTTTTTTAATTTCAAGTACCCTCAGTTTGACATTAAGCCATGGACCCCCTTCTAATTACACTTTCATTTCTGGGATTCCTAAATATAAATCTTGACTGTTAATTGAACTCTGGGGGTTTAAAAAAGGAACCAAAATATACTCACTTACTAGGATCCATTTCTGTCCAAGTTACAGACCTAACAGACCACCCTCAGGACTTGAGGTTGGATCCCACATTTTTAGCCAGTGCTTTAGTGTAGGGCCACATCAGGACACATCACTCTGCAATGTTTTATTCCCCCACAAAGACATCTATGAAAATAAAAATTAGTCTGTTCTGTGGTTGCCTCAGTATGAATTCAACACACAGACAGAGTTGTGTGGTTATACTCAGTATAATATTGTCCAGCAGACAGACAGTATGAATTTACAGCATACAGACAGCTCAGGGTGACCTGGGCATGAAGCTAGAATGCACCAACCACCATGACAGTAACAACAGAGGCTCTGAATCATCATTCCACATCGCGTGCCAGCATGTTGCCCTGAAGGATCCATAACACTGTTGATTCTGCAGGGGCGGCCATAGCTGAATGGGTTCTGACTGAGAGCAGAAGGTCCCGAGCATGGGCCAGATCAATATTGTCCATACACAGACAATGTGTCTGTGGCAAAGACTTCCGTGTCTTGTTCCGTGGCAAATACTAGATCTGGATTTACACTGTTATAATGTACTACATCGCCTAGCTGCAACCCAACGCTAATGTACTCTATGTAGCATATACAGGTATATATGCTGCGTCATATATGATGCAGAACCAAACTTAAACCACTGAAAAGTAATGCAATTGTAGTCTACGTCTTTGGCACAGAAGCTGTGGTACTACTCAGTCACTGATCAAAGATCACATATTATTTTTCAGAGGGAAAAAAGGTCATGAGTGTGTGTCCTTGTTTGAGGTCTTTTTTTTTTCTCATTCCACATCAATGCCAGCTCTGATGTGGAATGAAACTGCTCCCTCGGTTCTCTTGCATTCTGATGCTGCAAGCTGTGTTGCTTGCAGCATCCGAAATGCAAGAGAACCAAGGGAGCAGCAGTTTAATACATGCCTCCTGCCTCCTGGGTTGCTAATCCAGCACAGTAACAGAGCAACAGCGGTGTGACTATTACATCATGATGCCCTGGTCAATAAACACGCTGAAAACACACTGCACTGCTGCCTCTGATAAAGCACAACACTATTTAGGCTCACATATCACTAACGCACATAACAAGATTCATTCACTAAAAGGTATTTAAGCGCTCACATATTGACCCCAGCTCACTTTATTAGGCTGGGATGGAGAGGGACTTGCAAAAGGCCTGGTCTTTAAGGCCCTGTTTAGATTGCAGTCAAATCTGATTCACCCTATTGGCCTGAATAGAACAATTTGTTGTTGTTTTTGTTGTTGTTTCCAACAAAAATATCCCCCAAAAATGGAGTCGTCCTATATTTGGGGGCTAAACTATTTGACATTCAATGTTCTTTTTCCCCAAATGAGTCTTGAAAAATGGCGGTTGTCCGATAACCGGAGTGGTCTTATATTTTGGAAATATGGTACTTCACTATTCACTAGGGGGTATGTGTAGATGCTGGGTCAAAATCTCTTATCTATTAAAAACAGAAGAAAAACACTCCTCACATTGTAAGCTTGTGAATGACTATGTTCAATGCCTGATGAAAGACATTGGTTTATGCAGACCGATACAACGGTGTGACAATGTGCATGAGTCCAATCAGCATTTATGGAGTTATGTAATTGAA
The DNA here is from genome assembly GCA_039105355.1 of Benthosema pterotum. Classification (NCBI taxonomy): domain Eukaryota; kingdom Metazoa; phylum Chordata; class Actinopteri; order Myctophiformes; family Myctophidae; genus Benthosema; species Benthosema pterotum. Next base: position 36,404,140 of record CM076968.1, read on the forward strand.
GGCAGTTATTATATGTACAGTACTAATTCCAATATTAATGATAAAAGACTGCAGAAATGCAGACACATCCGCTGACACATCCGCTTAGTGAAACTTAGTGCTTCTATTTATGGATTAAACAAAGAAAACAAGCAGGTAATTGTGAATTAGCATAATGTTTCTGTCGGATGGAAACCTCATATATGTCCAAAACAGTTGCATAAAAAAATAAAAAATAAACGTGTTTCAAGCTTGTGGATCCTTTTATGTATTATGAGATGCTGTGATCAGGAACTAGTAGTAGGACATGCAGCAGAAAGGAAAAGTTAGAACATGGACATAAGAGGTTCCTAGCTGACAGCAACACAACATCCATTACGGTGGAATAAGTGGACGTCAGGCTGCCTGCTGTGCAGTGAGAGGAGACGCTGCCAACAGTTTTACTCAGGTGAGAAAAAAAACAGCCACGTCAATTTGACAAACACACCTAGCAGCACAAGGAAAGTGTTGATGTTGTGACACAGACGTCCTTGGAGACTCATGTTGTTATCAACACATTCTCACCACCAACTTGTGCCTTTGACGTCTTTTTTATTTTGATCTAGAACAGAGGTTTTTAGCCTTTTTCATACCAGGGCCCACTATTTTTTCTCTGACCCAAAACTAAAGCTTTTCAAGTTTTGGTCCACAATTTAGGAGATAACTGGCAAAATGTTGGTCATAATAACAATTCTTCTTCATCTTCTAAAAGTGTACATTCTTAAAAATTAAGTGTTTAAATATAATTGATAATTAAACTCCTGAGATCGTAAAATGGATTCGTAAGGGTCCATTTGGTTTCATTTTACGATATCAAGAGTTACAGGTCTATAAGGGTCGATTTGGTTACCAACTGTCCATCATTTAGCTGGGGACCACCTGGAATCCTCTCAGGGATATGCCCACGGCCATAGACACAACTACGGCCATATACTCTTATTATGACCACGAACTTAAAACAGAATGTTTATGTTAGGGCTCCTTTCTAAATACTTCGAAAACACTTTTCATGACCTTTAAAATGCCAGTAGCCACATTCGCTTTAGGCAATTTTGCTCTGGTTCACACCTGTCTGAACTTGCAGATAGTCTATTTTCACCATTTTAAATCATTTAGAAAATAATACATAAGGGTTTCGGACATCAATGATATATTTAATGTTCAGCCATGGTGTAGTTGGGGTTGGATCACATTGACTATGTTTAGCCAAAGGAGAGGATAACCATGTCAGCGAGTACACTCCAACATCTCTCCTCCTGCTAAGCATCTATAGTAGCTAATCCTTTTCCACAAGGAAGCACACAGGCCTATTTAAATTTGGAACACTAACATCCCTCTAAGAGTGTACAAATAACACAATCAGGCCTTACAGTAAAATTGTAGGTTTTGTAAGATTTTGCCATCATGGTCATGAATAAAAAAGGAAAGTGACCAGTGACCACGCACATCCCCCGACCTGGGCAGGGGTTGACCGACGAACAGCAAAGCAGAGTGAAATGAATAAACCTTTTGCACGTGAGAAAATGTCTACAGTTGCATGTCATGCTGATCATGTTGATCCTCTCTGTTCACTTTAGTCTGAGGAAGAGCTTGGAGCTCCAAACGTCAATGCTTGTTGTGGTGCAATAAAGCATCGGGTCCCTGAGTGTGAGTATTTATTTATTTTTATCTGCTGTCGCGGTCACGGCCATGAGCAAAACAGGCTATATATTTCATAATTTAATACTTTCAAGCAAGTTAAAAAATAATAAGCTCAGAAGATCGGCTAGTTCAGCCAATGATTATTAGTTGAGCATGGAAACGATTATGATGAATATGCAAAGCAATTGTTATTATCTCAAATAATCGGGCCATTATGTGATAATTGTCACTGGCCTATTTCTTGAGATAATCTTTTTTTTGCACTTCATGCTATTAAATTGTACCGTATCGTAGCGATTTAAAAGTGAGTGTGCGTCATTATCATCATCTCAGGTGAAACGGGTTGACTCTGCCTCATTGTTATGGAAGGAGAATAGAACAGACGGGATTAAGTTGAATGGGAGAGTCATGCTGGGATTTCACAGTCAGTCCCACACTGCAGTTTAACTTCATCTGGGATTCACAAAGGACTGCAGCAATCCTTGTTGAAATCCTCTAATGAATGCACATGTGAATGTATTATTATAGCCTACTTATAGGACCGAATAGCCACCATTATAGCATAACTTGAGAAATAGAAATTGTAAGGAAGTTTTTGGCCTCGCAAGGACAGAAATGGTTGTTTCTTATAAAAAGCGTGATTTAAGTCAGTGTCAAATAGCTGATCGACAAGCTCAAAACTCATTGCAATGTGTTGTCTTTTTTGCGGGGCTTTACAGTGCACATGTCCCTGCATGTGTGCGTGTACGTACAGTATATACACTATAAACGTTTACACTTGAGTATCTGGGCCGTGTTGATCATAATAGACTGTCAATGCTGCCAAGTCAAAGATTTATAGCTTATTTGCGGCAACATATTTGAAGAAGCATTACCTATTCAACGGAACAGGATCTGGAAGTCTGGAGGGCCTGGAACGCCCTGCAGGGAACGAGGAGAGTATAAATCTGACATGGGAGATGCACTCAAGAGTTTGCTGCTGTTCACACTGTAGCTACAGTGGAGTCAGTAGTTCTGTATGGAGCTCAGACATGGACCTTCACAGTGGAGTCAGTACTGCTGTATGGGTCTGAGATATGGACCCTTAGAATGTAGCCAGTACTGCTGTATGGGTCTGAGATATGGACCCTTAGAATGTAGCCAGTACTGTTGTATAGGGCTGAGATATGGACCCTTAGAATGTAGCCAGTACTGCTGTATGGGTCTGAGATATGGACCCTTAGAATGTAGCCAGTACTGTTGTATAGGGCTGAGACTTGGACCTTCACAGCGGGGACAGTACTGCCAGACGCTGCTGTGATCGGACTGCAGTGTACCAGCCATTTTGAGTGGCTGATAAAACTGCAGTCTGATCACAGTAGCGGGGAGTGACCCATGAATCACAACATGAAAACACCTAGGATCACCCTATGCAACCTCTAGCCTAGTTCCTTGTTGCACAACTGTCTTGCTTCCAGATGTTCCCTGGTGAGCCTGGTCTCATCCTCCAGGCAGCAGCCGTCCGTCCGTCTGTCTGTCTGCATGAAAGGCTCTGTGAAGAAGTTTGCTTCTTTCTTGTTCTCTTTCCGTTTCCTCTTAATACGGATGTGAAGACTGGTTAGCTCCTATCTGAACTCCCTCCCAGGGCGTTCAGTCCATGTTTTTGCTTTGAGAATCCTTATCGCTGCCGTCTGGCAGAAAACCTCTGATCTCCATATTCTAACCTTTGGTGTATTTTTCATGAATTAACGCCCTGTGCTTGATCTTACCACAGTGTCGCATAAAACCATCGAAGGTAGCAGATCCATAAGGTCAAAATGTGGCACATAGCAAGGAGTTTGAGCTTGTATAACTGCTACTTGTGCTATAGGTTTGAATAGGAATCCTGAGAAGTAACAGTTTTGAATGTATGACGATTCCATTCTTAACTGTTGAGTCTGTCTCACATATATTTACATCTGTCTCTAATCTCTGTCCTACCGATTCCTACAAGGCAACACCTTTTTTTTATTCACTCTTGTTTTATAAACACACATCATAAACCAACATACAGCTCGCTCAGCAGAACAATGGTCTGCATTATCAGCACAGAACAGAATCAGAATAACATAATATAAACAAGCAGTAAGGGAAAACATCAGACAAGGTCGCCGTTTTTGGGATGATATCGCTTCGTCGATCTTTATGCTTCTTTTGCGCTGGCATGTCCAGCCCACATACATAACGGACATAATACAGCAATTTGCACTGCTGTCGGCAAAGTCCAGTTCAGGTTTAAACTTGTTTTGAGAAAATATCGATCTGCAAGCTGGCTGACCTTGGGTTTGTCCAGTCCATATTGGGCATATCTGCAGTCTACAGTAGCTGCCTTCAACGTATAAAACAGATCATACCATCGGGCTAGATCTGCTACTTTCACTGTTTTTATTTGAACCCTGAAAAGTAACAGTTGTAGACGTACAGTATGATGTTTCTACCTGACAGAGATTACATAATATGCACTTGCAGTACTTGCACTATATAACGTTCAGATTCCATAGAATGAACACAATGCATAGCTCAGATGATAAAGTACATAACATTTGAGGTCGAGATGTAACTCCTTGCGGCAGTGATTTTTGAGCTCAGGCATAAGGTATTGAATAATGCTTGCTCTTCCACAGGGCTCAGAGCTCTATGGATTATCTAGGCACTTCTGGAGAAATGAAGGATTTAATGCAGTTAATAATGAAGGGTTGGCTCAAGTCAAACTCACACAATTCCCTCAGACTCCAGGAGGCTGGAGAAATATTCTGGTACAGTGCATTCTCAGCTACATAAATAGAAATGGCTCCTACAGGCTCTAGCCAGCATGGGATTGTTTCACTGAAATGAATAAAAAAGAAGAAAATAAAAAAAGAAAATTGTGAGCAGATCACCTGCACCTGTCTGACTGGGGTGGGCTGCGAGCCTTTTCGGAGCATCTTCATTCTGTTGCTCAATCAATTTATTGTGTTGCGACTTTGATCGAGGGAATTGTTCACAGTCTCACCTTCTCTTTCCAAGTGGTGTTAAAACATTTTTTACAGAACATTGTGGTCTCTCAGTGAAATTGACTCAAATGTGGTGACTTAATGATTTTGTCCTATTTGACATTTTGTCAGGAGTTTGTCAGATTCACAGATTAATTTTAGTTACAGCCATAAAATGTGTTTTGTGAAGGACAATGTGCTTGACATTTGACTATCAAATTCTAATCAGTTTATTCTCAAGTCCAAGTGGGTGTTCGTGCCAGACAGAATTAACCACTTAAATGGTCATATGGTTGAGCAGATGTAAGTAAGCCTTTCCGAGTCATGACGCCCTCCCCCTCTCACTTATTGATCAATCAGTTCAATAAGTAACACACATTTATATCTTTTAGTTTCATAATAAGGGACGGCTGCATTTTTCCATGGGAGCGTTTGCCGCTGAGCCCCTAGGAGGAATGGAAACATAATAATATCTCCTGCGGCCTGCCACAGCTGTCAGTGGTGGAGGCAAGATGCCCGCATGGCAACAGCAGTCAGGTCCGGTTTCAAAACATACTCAGCTACTCAAGTCTCTCTTTCATGACTTAATTGCCTGAGAAAAATACTCAATTTGTCAGGATTGCGGCATGCAAACCAGTTTTTCCTCATTTCAACTTGGGGGTAAATATTACAGAACGCAATAAAAACAGTGACAGTGAACAAACAGCTGTGCCCAGGCTCTCGTCTCTGTGTTGAGCACAAGACATAATTAATCACCTGCACAGAGGGTGGCGGGGGATTGGGGGGTGCTGGGGGGTGACGGCGACTCATTAATTGCTGTGTGCTGATTAATGGTCCCCGGGGAGCAGCAAGCGTTTGGCTTAACATGCAAATGTGTCCATCCAGCCCGTACCGCACAGCATACAGCCTGGGCTGGGCTCTTAGTGTGGAATGACAACAGGCAAGGAGATAACAAGACGCCATGGCAGGGTCCTCTGTCTCCAGAACATCAGGTTAAATGGCAGGAAAGTCAGACGTTTTGGTGCACTGTGTTTCTCAAGTATAGCATGATAACTTTACAGGAATCGAAAGCCTGCAGATATGGCTTGGATTCTTCATTGATGAGGCCACCGGTAGGCAGATTTCTTAACTGTCCATAGCGTATTTTTCAAAGACAGACCGAAGAAGGGACCAAAACTTCCATGACATTATTACTCCTCCTCCAAAGCAGTCTGCCATTACATGAGGCTAAATGGTGGAAAGTCAAACATGGGGTGGGCGACCACAGGCACGGGTGCCAACATTGGCACAGGTGATGATGATCTGGCAGAGTGGCAGAGATAAAAATATGCAGTCCATTAAATTAAGTCCCCTCACCACTGTATGGAAATTGCCAAATTGGCTTTTAAATTGCCCAGAATAATTCCGATTAAGGATATTATCACATCAAAACTCTAACTATGCTTAACTACTTGCACTCCCAAACAAACAGGAGAGGAAAAGGGTGCAGCACCAGTATCGTTCAGGTGCTGCTGACCTTGGCGTAGGAGTCTAATGCCCTAACTACACCAAAGCGGCAAGACGCATGTTGGCACATGCCAGAGCACGGCACGCCCGGAGCATGTCCCTTCGGTGTGATATGTCCTGTCGCCGCAAATTGACGCTGGTTGTTGCAAGGCGGCGCAACTGATCAAGCTTCATGAAGTGCAGCTAAACTCTCTTCTTTTTTCTTCAGTTCACCAATCTGAAATCCACGAGTGCTACAGTGCATACATTTGCACAGCTCAAGGTATCGCCAGCTGCAAACGATACCTTTCTTGATTGTGTGATTAACTGATTTAAATTTTTGAAAAAGTATTTTTTCCAGCACCAAGGAGATAACAGCTATCAACGACCAACACACTTTAGAAACGGATACACAACTAAACCAGTTAGGCGTCAGTTATTATGGAAAGAATCTCACCCTGTTTGGGTGTCAATCAAATCAAATTTTAACAGTAACCTAAAGATTTATTAAAACCAAAATCATTTTTCATATTTCAAATCATACTTTAGCGAATGTTTGTAGACCTACAACTAGTTGTAGTTTAGTTGTAGGCATCAGAATCACGGTACTCACATCCTCCCGTCCCTGGAAGTATCAACTCACGGGGACAATTTGCAAGTCTGAATTCACAAGGAAGCAATACTGAACTTGACAACTTGGGAGTATTGAGAATCGGCCTATACTTGCAAAGCTTAACAATACCACACGCATTAGCGATTCAGCAACCCGCGTTGTGAGCTTGTAATATGCTATCAGCGGACCACCACGCACAACACTGTCGAGGCGCCACCCTCCAAAGCTCCTCAGCGGTGGACCCCCCATGCACTTTTCTTGTGGGGTGGGTCCCCCTTCTACCAGCGGACACCAAACACAGCAGAGAAAGTTCTTCTTTTCACCTTCGGAAAGACGCACACACAGACACACACACACACTAGAGGTCCCGGGCATGCCCGAGATCCAAAAATACGTGGGGTATGAACCAACCCGGACCCGCAGCCGGTTCCGTTTTCAAGGACTGACATCCTGGTATGTTCAGGCCGGTTCCTGGATGTCTCGCACCTCGGGCTACGCCCAAAACAACGGCAGGCATCGAACATGTATGATGCCTTGTAGATCGGCTAGATAATAACAATAAAAACGATAAAATAATAATCACACGGGTGGAGAAAATGACACCGGAGACAGTATTTCTTTCACCTAACGATTATCCCCGGGATTAGTTCTTGTTTTATACTGTTATTGTTGCGATAAAGCCAAAGCATTTGACTTGTATAGCAGTTTATGGAATGTAGCCTACAGTAATAACCAATACAATTCCTGAGTGTTGAAGTAGAGTTTCACTTTAGTGCTGTATAGACTGTCAAAAAGAAGTAGAGCTTAGGAAAGGGGAGGAGAGGAGAGGTTAGGAGAGGAGAGGTCATTGACTGCAGCTCAGATCAATGTCAGTAGAAGCAGCAGTGTCTGGACACTTCCATCCACTCCATCAGATCCAATGTGTGACGCTGGTGGATCGATGGTCAGAGCTGATGAAACCAGGATGGCATGAGAGCATTATATCCCTCCAGATGAAATCATTAGAGCATTTCATTGAATAACCCTCCCGGGGGCGGGGCGCCATTCCGAAACACCGCCACAAGACTCCCAACAGATATTTCATAGGGTGCTGGTGGTATCAGGGCGGACTACATTCATATCCCTTCTTGATGCTAGCTTACCATCTTCTAAATGTATCTTGGTGACTTGTCACGTTTTTTTTTTTTTTTTCCAACCACAAATGTTTCAACTAGATAGCTGTTTACACAGCTACTATAGTCAAACTACACTATTAATCTCGTATTCAAGTTTACGGTTCATCATGTTGTTTATTGACTAGAGAGCTCATGCTTGCACTGCTTATTCAGATACAACCAAACACCACATTAGTAAATGCACACAAACTGTCTTTATGATAACATTCCTCTGCCTTGCAACAAAGCCTTGATTCTATGGTGAATACAACAGACAAGGAAATAAAAAAGTAAAGTGTATTTGATCTGCATTTGTACTTTGAACAAAGCGCTGGGCGCCAGCTGACTGCCACCAGCCTCTTTTCTGACATCAAAGGAGCACCACGCAGCATGTTGTGTTGACAGATTTTGTGAGTGAAACAAGCAACCACAGTCTATGAAAAAAGAGCACTTTTAGTTTTCAGTTGATACTTAAAGATGTTCTCAACCTTGCGACCCCTCAGAGGGTCCTCAAATTATATATGGGGAAAAAAGGCAACTGGATTGGAAATGGATTTTTTTTTACATAGTGCCTAGTGTTGACTAGTATATCTGGTTTCAATATTTACTTAATTGTGTATTTATTTATTATGTCAGCAAATTCGGTTGTCTCCAGCCCAAAACATTGATAACCCCTTTCCTATTAGATTGAAAATAGCCGATCTACAAGCTCACAGGTTCACTTCGCTTATAATAAGCAGACCTGGCAACGCTGCTCAGACTAACAGCTCAGAGATGCTCCACTGCTTCTGCATGTTTACATTGACATGTACACAGTATGCTGCTAAATTACAACTGCTGCAGTCAAAATGCTCTTACCGCTTTTGTGTGTGTCTTGCCTCTTGACCACAAGGTTAGGGGTTCAAACTCACCATCATCATAAGTAGCATGGGCATGGCAAATTGTACTTACCAGTTACACAATTTGTCTCTCAGGCTGTCTACTTCAATGTAACAGGGACGGACTCCCACATTCTTTCAATAAGCCACTACAAGCTACTCATTTCTGCAGTCCCCAACTCCCCAGATCAGATGACAGTCTGTTGATCTGATGATCAACAGACAATTTAGTTTTTTAAAGGGTAAGATAAGACCACTTTCGTAGCAGTATGGGTTGTGTATACCTTTCCATGATGCAACCCCAAATGACAAAAAAAAAGATCCTGTGATTAAAAATGGATCAACATATTAAAAATATGCTTTTTTTCCTCCAAGGTTCATGGCAATTTACCATTTCACGCCTGTGCTGCTTGCTTGTCATACAACCTGCTTTTGTAGCACTAGTGGCCAATGATATGCAAGCGTAGTCGACACAGTCACCAAATAATGCAAAAGAAAGTCAGCAAATTAACGCTAGGTGTCTGTTACATCAGCTATTTATTTATGGACTAGAACAGTGTGTGCTTTGGGCACCAGCCTACTCATGAATGATTGGAAACGCATAGCACACTCAGTTATGGTGATCAATTGGCTAATTGTGGCCTTGTCCAGAGCCTGGGGAGACTTGCTGGTTCTGGACAACCTGATGGACTCAAACACCAGGCACTGCAATCCCTGTGCAGTGGTGTGGAATGTTTGTGTCAATTTGGAAATTGTGTCAATTTGGAAATTGACACACAGGGTTTTGCGTTGGGTTTACTCATGCTAAATGCAGGGCGTCTGCAGTTCCACCTTTGACCACTGGGCTCGGCGGCTTCAACATTGGCCAGGCGCTCTGGTGGCTTGCATCTACGTGATCAGTGGAAATTAATCCAGAGACCTTCTCCTGGAAGAAGGCTCAGCTCAAGGACAAGGTTCTGTGTTCGGAGATGGAGAGGATGTGCTGTTGCATGATGGTAGATAGTATCATCGCTTTGCAGGACAATACACAGTAACCTGTAGATTTAAACCCTAGCCTGAAGACACTATGCAAACTAGCAGTCATTCAGTACGGTCTGCAACCGACAGAACTCCCACACACAATATTTGGTAGGACCAGAAAGCCATGACGAACAAGACAAAAACACCTGTGTGAAGTGCTCTTTATCATCGTAAATCATCACATATCATCTCATTCCGTCCATTCCGTATTTGTCTTCAATGGTTGTGTTAACAGAACACACAATTTCTTGTCAATGATTTGTGTTTGCACACACATAAAGCATATTTTTCATATTAAATATACTAACACAAGACCAAATGAAAGTACGTTCTTCAGGCCACAGATAGCCTCGACACTTTCATTGTGTCATTGTGGCTTTCATTTTTGTCTACCTTGCGCAAAAATGGAAAGCCTGGACTAAATCGTTAGCCATGGTGGCCTAGGAGTCAACCTTTTGGGGTGGGCATCGCTCCAAATTATGTCACTGTGTGGAGGAGCAGGGGCAGGGCTAGGGATGACGACATGTTGCTGAGATCAAATCAGATCTACCGGTTTGGCCCATCTCTCGAGGCCAAAATAAGTTCAGGTTAGGCCAGGCTATGCCGCAGAAGATCGTTCTTTGATTTGTTTTTGGTGGACTGCCCCTGGGCTCCTTGCTTTTTTTTGGCTGACTCTTTGTGCTTTATTTGTTCCACTGCTTTTATGCACGCACAGCACTTTGCAGAGCTCAACAAAAAAAAAAATAGAAAAACTAAAATAACAGATGTAAATGACAGCAAAAATATCTTTAACACTTGGGTGTTTGTGAGGTCTTTTTGATCCACTTCCATGATTTTTTTTTCTAAATATTCGATTCAAATCATCTGTTTTTCTGCTTTTAATATGAATCTAGGCACATAATTACACCACCTCTGCCCATTCGTTTTTGGTCAAAATGCCCAAAAAACAATGAAGACACCCCATTGTTCAATTTAAAGATGGAGTGCCATGACGGTAGAAATGTGCTGTATCATATCTCATCCCTCTGTTTTCCTGGTAAAATGTGCTGCATCACATCTCCTCTCTGCTCTATTCTCCTGCATGGTGCTGAACGTGACTGAGCTACGCTTTACGAACACCCACCATTCTGGACGGAGGCCAATAACTCTGTTCTCTGTTCTCTCTCACCTCACTGATGCATGTTGTCTCACTCCGTCTCTCTCTCTCTCTCTGAATCACCGGCTGCACATATAATGCTCACACGCATGCACCCCCAGTGACTAAGCAGTTAATCTATACAGTCCAGTGTAGCAAGAGGAAGGTCTTCATTATACTATACTACTATATGTCTGTCTGGCAAACAAGAAAAACACACACACACACACACACACACACACACACACACACACACACACACACACACACACACACACACAGGGAGAGAAAGAGATACCAGTAGTAGTGAATGTATTTGCCATACAGTGTTGTTTAGTTTTTACCTCATCACATAATGTCATTGTAGCCGCAAAGTCAACTTTCAATGTTTTGAGCACAGAGAAATCCAATTTATACTTTGCCTTGAAACAGTGCTGCGTGTGCCCAAAAACAAAACAGCCAAAGGATAGCAGGCTCTGAGTAAGAATAAAGAACTCTAGTTCAGTGGGTGAGGGGGGTGGGTCCTATGGTAGAAGTAAAGTGATAATTTAGGGGTTTTAAATACCTTTTCATACCAAAGGAAAGATACAACTATATTATGAAACATTCCAAACATTGGACAAAATGTCAAATAAGATAAGAATGTGGTCCAAATTGTGAAAATAGCCGACCTACAAGCTTTAGTCAAGCTAAATGTAATGTAACCTCTCAACCAGTGGCGTATCTACAATAAGGCGAGGAAGGCCGAACATCTCTCCAAATCCATTTTCTGCCTGGTCAAAATCCATTCGAAAACATGAACAACAGACCTGAGAACTATCAGTGGACAATTTGGATTGGCCATTGCGTGTAGAGCACAACCCTCAATCATCCATTGCAAATGCATGTCTTTCAGCCTTTGTATCCTACTTGTCAGAAAGTATATCTCTTTGAAAGAGCTTCTGATTGTGCGGGGGGGGTGGGGGGCACGACGACCTGCAACAATCTTGTGATCCTTGCCAGGTCGACCTGGTCGCATTTAAACTATAATTCCTCGACGAACAACTTTCGTATTCTGACTTTTGACCTCTGACCTTTAGATGAGCCGCCATCTTGAATTATATGTAAAACAGTTAATGTGCATCTTCTCCTACAATCTTTGATCAAAATGAATGAAAATGATCTACACATGAACTTTTTTTGGAGCCCTACGAACATGAAATGGGTGTGAATTTTATTTTTAGTGAGAAAGATTATGTTTTTACGAGCCAATGAAAATTGCTCGTTTGTGGAAATTCGTCTATTGCCCCTAATTTACACATTTACATAATCTGCTTCTGAGATTTTACAGTTTTGTAGGGGGGATGTCAAATAGCATTGTTTTTACAAGCCAATGAAAATTGCTGGTTTGTGAAAATTCTTCTGCTTGTTTCTCTCTGGCAACAATGGAGCAAGTACATTGTGCCAGATTGTGTAAGAGGAATAAGCATGTGGAACTTGTATCCACATGCTCCTTGACTAATGAGAAATACTTGTGACCACTAAGCTCCACCCTCGGATTGCTGAATTGTGCATATTGTTCATATTGCTTACTGCATGATGCCATCTTATGGGTTGTGGGCTGTGCCCGCATAGCTCAGTCAGTAGAGCACCAGACCTCGAAACGTAAGGTTGTGGGTTCAAGTCCCGCGACTGACAATACAAAGTGTAAGGCTTCAACAGCCTTGCCCTGCTCACATAATTACATGATGCACGTCTTCCTGGTTTCTATGGCTTATTTGTGTATATTGTACATGATATTGTACATGCAGTGTCATATGATTTTGAAATTTTAGAGTATTGTAGACGGGCATTAGCACTAAAACGAATCCTATTCCAATTGGTGAAAGGGGAGCGCCATTTTTTTTGTAAATCAAACTTGCCCAAACTTGTCCAAAGAGACAACACAACAATAGAACAAATAGACTTTGGACCGAGAGGTCCTGGGTTCAAATCTGGGCACTGGCACCTTGGAATATGAATCAAACAAGCACAATGTCATATGGTCTTCTATGTCTGAAGTTCAAGTTTCTATGGCTTATTTGTGCATATTGTTCTTATTGCTTTAGCTGCTTGCTTGGTCCTGTCTTATCGCTGCTTGCAGCTATATTTGTTGTCGGATCTCGCTGTCTTTCCTAATATTTACAAGTAGATATAGAGCACAAATGTGCCGTTTTCAGAGCGGCACTGTTGTGCGACAGGCCACAACTCTTAGATGCAATGCTTCAACAGTGTTACAGTATCTTCCATCCAATCCACAGAACTGTGTTCCCACTGTGCCGGTAAATTAATTATTAATGAGCTCTCCAACCGACAAAATGGCTCTCTAATTGTATATGGAGTCATGTTTGACAACAGCAACTGTAAGCAGCGCCGGCCGACAGACTCTGCCTGCCTGCTTGGGGATGAACCGCCCGGCCCGGTCGATCAATTTGCCACCTGATTTGTCTTGCAACCCCGAAGGTAAAGTGTACAAGATTACATCTTAATCCATATCACTGCAACATCCGGCCAAGAGGGGAAAAACTCACTCCAGTGACTTATGACACATTAATGATGACACAACATCTCTGGGCTTGTGTGTGTGTGTGTGTGTGTGTGTGTGTGTGTGTGTGTGTGTGCGTGCGTGCGTGTGTGTGTGTGTGTGTGTGTGTGTGTGCGCGCGTGCGTGTGTGAATCTCCACCACATAAGAAAGGCTCCAACTACTGCAGACATTCAAAGCATTTGTTGATGTTTTGTTTATTTCAAGGACCAATTCAAGTTTGTTGTGCATTTAAGATCCCTCATTTTCATCCCATTTATTATCTGAGAGAGCCCTATAGCATGTCAAGGCATGTCAGACAGGCGACACATTTTCAGCCAATCAGCAGAAATTAGCCTACCTGTGCATTTTATCAGCTTAATTTCTATTTCTGTGTTCCAGTTGCAATTTGTCTGAATTTTACTTCTTTAAATTAATAGAGGCAACTTTTTAGCAAAAATTAAAACAGATATATAGCTATAGCTATTTTTTGCCTTTTCTGCTGCAGCTGTTTCTCTGCAGACAGACACAGCTGCTTCATCCTGCAGACGGTCCAGAACTTTGTTGTTGTCAACAAACCATGAAAACAAAACATTCGTCGGGCTCAGTAAAGGCGGTGCTAAATTGGGATGAGGCAGTGTTTTAGTCAATCACAGAACAACAGTCTCCAACAGATTCATAATGAGCCAATAGAGTAAAGCTGAGGTGAAATTAGATGCTGTTTTTAAACAAATCTCTTCACAAACAGTGTTTGCAGTTGCACACACTAAAATTGCCTCTATTACCTTTAATCTGCGTCCTGTCTGAAATCTCTATCCTGATTGGATGAAATTGGTAAACTGACCTACAAGGCCACTTATCCTAATAACTTGAGTGTACAATTTGGGGCAATCTGTACCCCCTCATTGTCTCCATTCCCCCAGAAACCTAAAAAAGCTCATAGCCTATTGATCTATATTGTGTATAGCCTACACCACAGCTCACTTCAGATTCCATCAAATAGGAACGTAAACATCAAGCCACATAAGCTGCATATGATGCCAGTCATATTGGGGTTATCCTACATGGTCTCTCTGTCTCTCCACAGGCTACTGAAATATACACAACCTCTTCAATTTGAGATTAATTTACCAAAACAGGATATAGGCTACTACTATAGATTCCAGTTCAAACGGAATAGGGGCTATATTATCATTTTGACTTACCTAAGTCAAAATGCCAATTTAAGACGGATATATTGCCCTTACGCACAACACAAATCTACTGTAAGAAACCTGTGCTAATGTTGCATAAATAATTGATTACAGCCACGTTCTCCCTGCAACTCAAGTTCAAATCCGTCTTTATCCAACTGAAATGGTTGATTTGTTTGACAAGCTTTTTGTTTAATCATTCATGCATGCATGTATTGGGCATTGCCATACTTTGACAGCCAGCATTATTATTGATGGGACTGGATAAGAATTAAAGGGGAATTGCACCCATATCAACATTTTCTACACATGGAACCACATTTGGTTCCATTTGTACACTCTCAGAAAAAAGGGTCTGACATGAAAAATCATTAGCATGGTGACATCATCAAGATGTCCTTCATGATTTTTTTCAGGCCTCCACAGAATGGGGGGGGTATATGTCTACACTCTACACAACAACTCTAAGTTATATTAATGACAGTTTATCCTTGCTTGTGTGTGGCAGCGAAAATAGCCGATCTGAGCTTGTAGATCGGCTCTATTCCCCGAGAACCAGCTGACAGGGCGAACAACCCTACACTACTAATACAAATCACGAATTGTGATTTTTGTTTTAGTCTGAAACTCACAAAATGCGCACGTACAGTAGCCTACGTTTTGCCCAACACAGGCAACGAACAAGAGTCCCATATTGGATCCAAACATTAACACTAAACAGATATGCGAACATTTAATTCAACACGTAGCAGATGAACGGTGACGCGATTCAGGAGACCCCAAATATTCCGACAACATCCGACGTCAAAGCAGCAGCAGCAGCAGAAAGAGAGAGAGAGAGAGAGAGAGAGAGAGAGAGAGAGAGAGAGAGAGAGAGAGAGAGAGAGAGAGAGAGAGAGAGAGAGAGAGAGAGAGAGAGAGAGAGAGAGAGAGAGAGAGAGAGAGAGAGAAAGACAGCTTACCTTCATCACATATGTCTCTCCGTCTTATTAATCAGTGAGGTGATCAGTAGTGTAGGCTACAGGCTACATGTGTCGGTCCGATCAGATTTCTGGGCTGCAGGGAATAGTTTATCCATCCAGGTCTGCACATTAAAATGCCAGCCCGATCTTTTTCTTCTTCCACAAAAATCGAAACGTTTATGGTCAATGAATGTGTCACAGACACAAGACAACAAAAAGCACGCTCTCACACACACACACTCATAAACCGAATCGCTTTGATTCATGTCTTCACGTCACCCATCCTCTTCCTCATCCTCCTCGCCGTCTAATTGATGCAGCAGCAGCGCACCGGTTCACACGATCATCATCACACACACACACACAGGCAGCAGCGTCATCACAACAGAGAGAGAGAGAGAGAGAGAGAGAGAGAGAGAGAGAGAGAGAGAGAGAGAGAGAGAGAGAGAGAGAGAGTCAGGGCCGGATCTAGGCATGGGCATGGGGGTCAATGCCCCCCTAAATGCCCTGACTATGATGGCATGCAAAGCAAAACCAATTTTTAAGGTATTTAGAATTAAAGTGCTTATAATTAAAATGATTTTGAACACTACGTTACTAACTACAATTGTCACACCACTAAACCAACAGCATTTATCATTGAAAACGGTTAACTCTGAGTCAGACTCAGACCTTTAATTATCTTTATGCATGCTGCCGTGCCTGTTGCAACTCCAACAACAATGTTATTAGTGATGCTGACTTGGCTAATATAAGTCCTGTACGGAAAATGGGTGCGATTTCATCGCACGTGGCGTGAATGGGAAATGTTCTATCCGGCCCTGGAGAGAGCGAGAGAGAGAGAGAGAGAGAGAGAGAGAGAGAGAGAGAGAGAGAGAGAGAGAGAGAGAGAGAGAGAGAGAGTGTGTGTGTGTGTGTGTGTGTGTGTGTGTGTGTGTGTGTGTGCGTGTGTGTGTGTGTGTGTGTGTGTGTGTGTGTGTGTGTGTGTGTGTGTGTGTGTGTGTGTGCGTGCGCACTGCGTGAGAGAGCGAGAGAGGCGCATGCAGGTTGAAGAGGGAGATGAACATGATGGTTGAAGATCCTGATAAAGAGCAGTTGATGCTGTGCGTTGCGTCCGTCCGTCCGTACGAACGAACGTATAGCTAGCCTACGTGGGACGTACCGAACCGGACGGATGGGGGTTGGATCATGGACGGATGGATGGGGGGCGGGGACAAAATCCCCCTCAAATTGGGGAAAACAACTGGCCACCGGACCATAGCTTACTGACATGGGGTTGGGGGGGGGGGGGGGGGGGGGGGGGGTATTTTTTTTAAAAAGGAAACATTACAAGGCATTTATACTGTATTCCATACAAAACTAATCATTACAATTCACGAGACAATGTACACTCTCCTCTTTCATGTTACCCCCCATTATCTATTTGCTATAGGCTACAAAAGAATGGACATTTTCAACACACATTGTTGAAGAGTGCATAATATTCCCCTGTTTGGTCAACTTCAAAAGAAGTAGCACAAGGGTCTGCTGTGCAAACTGCTAAAAAGCAGAATTGGGGAAAAGCTACTAAATCAAAATCATAAAAATCAATGTACACTTCATGCACCTTTAGAATTGGAGAAATCAGCAAACATACTGTAGTAATGAATGGCATGCCCAAAGAAAGGACATAAAATGATCATAAAAATTAATGCTTTTGCCAGTGGCGTGCACAGAGTTTCAAGGGCAGGTGCTCAAATGTAACCAGGAGGGCACTCTAGCCGGGCGCCGGGCGGCAGGAAAAAAATTGAGTTTTGGGGGGTTAAAAACACATAGAAAACAGCATTTCAGTATCTACAAGTACAACTATACAAACGCATTATAGGCTACAGCTATATAAAATGGTTTGAAGAAAATAATGGCTTCTTCTCCAATGACTGTTCTTAAAAACTGAATTTCCTGTCCCTTAGAATGAAAGCAGATCCCCTTCCCTTTAAAACAGGCCATGACTCTTGTGGACAACAGTGCCATCTTCTGACACAAAGTGGTAGTGTTAATTGCAAACCTACTGCACTGGACTGGACTCGAATGCCCCTCCTAGTAGAAGAGTGGTGAGTGGCACTCACCACTCTTCCACTAGGAGGGGCATTTGAGCCAACTCTAGTAGCAGAGTTGCGACATTGAGGGGCCATAAAAAGCGCACAAGCGCTATTTTCTCAAATGTACATTTTTTTGCTCTTTTAAAAAGGGCATGATGGTCCAGAGAGGGCCACTAGGGGGTGCTCAAACCCCCCTTGAGGTCTATCTATGCACGCCTATGGCTTTTGCTGTTTCCAGTGGAACTAGTGATAATGTCTGCTGGATAACTCAAACCCTTGTATGGTGCAGAACCCTGCACCATACAAGGTCTAGTATTTCTCAACTTCAGTCTTCCATGTTTCTGTGGCTTATTTGTGCATATCGTTCTTATTGATTATTGACATACTGCTTGGTGCCTGCTTATAAGTTGTTTCATTGGTAATAAGAAACAATATACAGTGTGTCTCGCTCCATAGGTAGTCCATAGGTAGTCCATTGGTAGACTTCCAGACACCGACATCTCAGTTTATGAATCTTCAAGAACCCTGCACAATATTAGCCTACAGGGTCTTCTCTTTCATTGCCTCATTGCCATAAATGTCTCATAGCCATAAATATCAATTTATGGAACTTAATATCTGAGTTCTTTGGTATGACCAGGGATCCAACATCCCTGTCTCAGTGCACGCACATACACACCCACGAATAATCTGGAAGAGAGAGGGTCAAATTATCCTTGGTGTTAATTGAACAAAAACGGGTGCATTTGGATGTATTTGTGCTTAATTAACACATTGAGTTTTAGTGTGCCACTGCTGATCAGTGCCGCTGGCATCATCCAGCTATATGGCTATAAATAATTCCCACTTTGAAATCAAACTAAATCAACCAGCTGTCCTCTCTCCAGAGAAATGTAGACAGGATCAGTGTTATTGCATGTTAAAAGTCCAGAAATAGACTAGGCATCTTCAACAGGGTGTCCAGTCGCCTGTGGTCCTGGGGTACCGGGGTGCCAATTTTTGGTGTAGGATAGCTATAGGATCTACAAGCTCACAACACCTCACTTGTAGATTGGCTAAATTAGTTAATATATTGTATCACATTCACAATCAGTTCAATCACTTCTACCATATTTTAGGCATTGACTATTCAGAAATAGTGCCTCTGGCCTACGTTGTTTGGTTGATGAAAAGATCATGATGCGTCTACTTCAAGTGAGGTATTTATTAGAGCCAGGCTCTGGCTCTGGTGTACAGTATCTGTCAACTGTCATTATTTGACACTTGTTTCTGCAATACACTCTATGCACACTGGCCCAATGGCAGTTACAAGGAGTTGCATTGGTGTGTGGATTGTGTGTAGGCTAGACTAGTTGCTAGGAGTTGCAGCTGGTGTGCTTGCTCTAGCTCTTGCTTTAAATTATATTTTGGCCCTCACTGTAAGCAAAACGCAAAACGAATTGACTAGAAGCGACACAGTCAGAACTTTATTCCTAAACATAACCTCAGTGAAATCATATTGAATATACTGTAAAATAAGCAATACAGAATATTTATGGTTTGGCAGATGAATTGAATCGGCTTTTTGGGTACTCAAGAGCAACAGTCCTGACCATAAGCATTCCGAATACCCTGTACCCAATCAGCAAATCCAAACCTACAGGTGGTAGCTGGGGTGGAGTGGGTGAGCAGCATATGTTTAAAGGTAATAGAGGCAACCTTTTAGCCAAAAAACAAAATAGATATATGGCAATATTTTTTGCCTTGTTCCCATGCAAACCGGAACAAGCCGGAAGCGCCCATTAACACCCAATCAAAATCGTCTGACCAAGACTCTAAGAGCTAATTTCTCTGACACGTGTCATTTGACACCCAATCAAAAAAGCAGGACATGACGTCACAGCTCTGCCGATAACACAGGCAGTACAGAAGTAATGTGTAGTGCGACTCTACCAGTGTGAGTAGCAGCAGCTCTAAAAATATTGTGGAGGGTAATTCACTTTGGCAACCTAGAGGACCTGTCTTGAAAGCTATATTTTACCTTGGTTTTCATAGAAACAGACAGTTGTTACAAGATCGTCGTCTGACCAAGACTCTGAGATAATTTCTCTGACACAATGTGTCATTTGGGATGACCTCTCTCTCACCAAGTCAGCCAATTAGTTGAGCCTCTCGGTCGGGCTTGTGCTGCAAGTGTGCGGCCGGAAGGGAAACAGACATTTGCAGACATTGTGCGCGGCTAGACAAGCTGCCACGTTATTGCCCTTTCACTCTGGATGATTGGAATTTGTGGAGAAGCAGACATCCCACTTTGTTTGTTCAAAGCATTCTGACCAAAAGCCCCACACCAAGAAATTGGGTCAGTTTCGGGGATGTCTGACTCTGAGTCAGCCTGACATCCTCCAGAAGAAACATTTCTTCTTGAGTGGGTCGTGAGGCGGGAGACACGTTTTGACGTTTGTGTTTGACAACAATGAATGTCTTTGTTATTGAGGATAAAACAGAAATTCGCAAGACATCAGAGTCGACTTTTCACCATGTTTACCAGCTGTGTGCAGTGCACTGTGCAGTGGTGGAGAGAAGTATACACCCCAGTGCCTTAGTCTAATTATAGATGCTCCTGGAAAAATGGTTTATTTTACTTAACAATAAAATAAATTATATTATATCTATTTTATGTCTAATATATCGATTGACACTAAAGATTTTCAGATGGGGCTCCGAGGCCAAATAATAGGCCTACACCTTAATTTGGGGATCCTTGGCATGACAAATTCTGAGTGGCCTAGAAAGACATACTGTAAACACATTTGAAAGTAGAAAAGTGTGCTCCTCAGAGCCCAGTCTGGGTTGCATTGCCAAGGCCCACAAACTTTAGAAGTATGTCATATAATCAGACACATCTGACTTATCCCTGTATAATCTTGATCACTTGACTCAGAGACAGTGAGATTTTCCCAAAATCTCTTACAAAATGTCTCAAAAATATCAGATGCACTGTACAAGCATGAAATGGCATGCTGCATGTGAGCTTGTATAGATCTGATCGATTTTTGTATAGCCAACATATGGATAAACTGGTTAAAACGATTGTGATGCTGTATCAACTACATTAGTCAACACCTGGAAACTCCCCAAGGGCCCCTGGGGGTCCACAGACCCCTTGCACTTTGCGAACTACTGGTTTACATCACAGATAAGGTTAGTCTTATCCAACCTACCGTGTTATGGTATATAACCTGGAATATAAAACAGTGAACTACATTGTAGTGAACTACAAAAGTGAGTGAGTGAGAGAGGTTCTGTATGGAAGGGGCTAATCCAATAAAGTGAACAGGCACTTGGATGGCATAGGTTCACAGTTGTGCATTTGACTTTTGCTAACACATCCAACACAATCAGCCAGTGTTCGGGGGATTGCACATTGCTTCTAGGGTCTGAAGGCGACTGGGTGCATGGTGGCACCTTTCACCTTTTGCAGGGAGAGTTGGGGCGGGTAGTAGTCAGTCAGTCAATCCATCCTTTGTCATAGGACACTATCGTGAAATATTAGACAAGGTTGCATGCAGTGACTATTTAAGGGGGAAAACATGTTTTAAAACTTGGCAGGACCAACATAGGAACGTTGTACCCGCTCAAGGTTCTCTGCGTTTCATGTGAGATAAGCAGAATCACACACAGCCTAGAGAGTTGAGAACACATTTATTCAGGGCTGAACTCAAAGCAAACTAATTACTGTGCTGTTTTTGTCGGCTCTATCAAACCAGTCCAACAGATCTTTGCTTCCAATTGATAAAGCTGTCAGCTGTAAAGTTTGCATTCAGGATGAGCAGTGTACGTGTTGATACAGTGTTGCACACACAGTAAACTCAACTGTGTTCATTTAAATCCACTAACTCCAGAGAGAGGGTGAGTGTGCGAGAGAGAGATGAGCTCACAAATCGAAAGTATTGCTCTAATTTCCATACATACCAACTGCTGATTTGCTCAAACACATATGCCATTATATTATACAGTATATATATATATATATATTAGGGGTGTAAATCACACCCATCATGGCGATTCGATTCAGTATCGATTTCCTGACCCAACGATTCGATTTTTTCCGATACTCAAGAATACACCACGATTCGATTCGATTCGATTTCGATTTTTTTTTTACCCTTTTTTACCTTACAGGCTAGACAATGTTTCAAATTCGAAATAAATCAATGAAAGCTGTAATACCATTATACATTTTACCTACATTTTCATTTACCAGCACCACCAGAAATAACAGTGCCATATTTATTTAAGTATATATTTTAAGTTAGCCTGTCCCATAATATGTGAATATTGTTTGGCGTACAGCCTTTGAACATAAAAAAAAATGCAAATGGAAAAATAATCTTAATTAAATAACTGATCTACAAGTCATGCTGAGCTTGTAGAGCAGCTCCTCAAACTCTCCAAGGGGACCAGATCCAAACTGTTTTTTGAGGCACAGAAGTATGGCACAGGAGGTGGTCAGCAACTTTATGGCATTTGAACACTAATGTCCCAAATCCCCCACAGAAAGGGGGACATCTGGTCACCCTTGTTATTCGCGCGCACGCACACGCACACACACACACACACTTGGCTAACAAGCTAGGCTAGCGGCTAGCGCAACTCAACGCTAAGTGCCAGTTCAGACAGAATGACTTTATTTAGCGTCATGTTTCATCGGCGCACTGGTGCAGAGGTTGAATGGTTATACTGACATGTCAGGGTTGGGGTTGTGTCTGTTCTATCAGACCTTTGGTTTACTCCATTTGGATGCCGCTGGATGCTGCCTGTTATAACTGCCAACGCAACACCAACGCAAGTATACGAGGAGACAGAGAGAGAGAGAGAGAGAGACAGAGACAGAGAGAGAGAGAAAGAGAGAGAGAGAGAGAGAGAGGCAAAGAAAGAGAGAGGGGGAGAACTGGAGAGAGAGAGAGAAAGAGAGAGAGCGAACGGCAAACGAAGCAAAAGAAAGTCATTTCGCAGGTTTTTTTTTTCTTCCGACAGTGGGACCGTGGCATCCACATCCAACACAGAAAAAGTTGCCGACTGTTGCCAAGGCTACTAGTCGTCTTGATTCTGAATTGGTGCACGCGGGTCCATTTGGTTCCATATGCCATAGAACCATAGAACCAATTTCTCTAAAGTCCAAATAATAGTGGTCCCCGTGCCCGGACCACTTTAGATCATCGTAAAGTCACAACAGCGGAGTCTTTTCTTCCTCTCTCCTCTCCTCTGTGCGTGTGTACATGCGTGGTGTGTGTGTGTGTGTAGTGCAGCAGCTGCACTGCGCCGTACGACGGTGCGTAACCGAGAAATCATTTACTTGATGATTGATACGTTTACGCCGCAACGTTTTCTGGCTATTACAAACATGAATCGATTCTCTTGCGGACGTATCGATGCATCGTATTGTTGGCTGTTGGATCGATACATCGATTCGAAATCGATTTTTTTTACACCCCTAATATATATATATATATATATATATATATATATATATATATATATATATATATATATATATATATATATATACCGTATTGTCCCGAATATAAGACGACTCGTTTGTAAGACGACCCTCATTTTTCAAGACCCATTTACAGAAAAAAGAACATTGAATGTCAAATAGTATAGCCCCTGAATATAAGACGACTCCATTTTTGGGATATTTCCATTGGGAAAAAAACATAGTCTTATATTCAGGCCAATAGGGTATATATATATATATATATATATATATATATATATATATATATATATATATATATATATATATATATATATATATATATGAATCAAAAAAGAATGAATGATGGCGACTGACCCACTGCCGAACTAAAAGCACTCAACAACCAACTAAATGCACCAACCGTGCATTTAGACTGATATTATAGGTTCTTTTTTGCCTAGATTACTGAGGCATTACACTGTCTCTGTGCACTTGCCTTGCACTGCTTACTGAAAGTAGCTTTGAAAAAACACTAGCAGCTATAAATGCCCACATTGTAATGCAAAGCAACGCTGGGGTGAATTGTAGAGCTGTCCATAGTAGAATACAGAAACACCCAGAAATGTACTGGACTGTCCATGGTAGCACGTTCATAGTCTTAGAACCCCTTTTGCAGTATCAAGTTAGGTGGTTTCCTCCTAACACTAACAAAAATGATATTCCAAATCTCAGAAGCTCAAAAATTACAGATGTATAAATGAACTCATGTTTATATATATTAACATATAGATAAACTGGTTAAAACGATTGTGATGCTGTATCAACTACATTAGCCAACACCTGGAAACTCCGCAAGGGCCCCTGGGGGTCCCCAGACCCCTTGCACTTTGCAAACCACTGGTTTACATCACAGATAAGGTTAGTCTTATCCAACCTACCGTGTTATGGTATATAACCTGAACTTTTGTGACTTTTAATTGTTCTATTTTCTGATTAGCCAAATTATAAAATATGGTAAAAAGTGGCTAAGATGAAAGACTATATTAACTAGTTAATATGCTGGGGATCAGGAGCTGTCCACGCATGGTAGCACACAGCATCACCTGGATACAACCATAATAGGCCAGTTTGTGCCAGTAGTGCATCCATCCCTGACCATTGTTTTGGTCTCACTCCCATGGGCATAATCTGCTCTGTACTGAGATCACAGCAGTCCATTCAGTCTTTGAAAAGCTGTTATGCAACACCTAAACCTAAACACATCCTAGGGCTAATAAGCTCTTATACCCTTTAACCATGCACTCTTACTCTCTCTCTCATTCTCAAGTGAGCATGACGCCCCCACCACACACACACACACACACACACACACACACACACACACACACACACACACACACACACACACACACACACACACACACACACACACACACACACACACACACACAGTATATGCACACAGATGAAGAGGTTAGGAACACCTGCACCATCTCGGTTTAGCCATCTTTTCAACTTGATAAGAAAGAGGCTTTCAAAACAGCTCACCATGTTTAGCTGGTCGTTTCAAGAATGATCTTTGAGAGATTTTAGTCTATTGGCAGAGCTACACACAGACGAGTGGCGTAACAATGGTATAAGTACTACTTTGAGGAAAATATATTATTGTTACTCCACTACAACTATTTGAAAAGGTTTATTTAAACAGTCATCTGTGGTCTCTTTTTACTAGTGAAGTTGCCTATGATGCCTAAGATGGACCCCTGTGTGTGGATGTCACATTGACGTCTTCCCTTCTTGCTGGAGACTTAATCCAATCGTGCCAGTTGTTGCAATCATGTCAATGAAAAAAAAGTGACAAAAGTGACAAAAAATCATCCCCTGCCCTAACCCCTCCACCTTATCATACAAACCAGGCATACTTAATGAACTCCTGGGCATGTCCATAACACTTATTGAAATGGACCTTCCAACTTATATAAAAAAATATCATGATCAATATCAAAATCATCAAGATCAATTCTATACAGGATATTTTGAAAAAATAGGAAAAATATATTTTCTTGCGACTGATAACATTGTGTCCGCTACCAAAAGAATTGGTTGATTGGGAAGCATGTTCCTTTTCCAAGATTAGACGCACCCGCTTCGACCTCTATCCATCGATTGAATAGACACTTATCAACAGAAATGTTACGATCCAATCGTGCCGGTATAGCAGATATTCAGATATCCGCCGGGCAAGTAGATATTTTGTATTCATTGCATCGGTGGATCACGGATACTACTAGTAGGGCGGGGCGAAGGAAGTTTTACTGAAGTTATGGTTAGGGTTAGGTTAGGTTTAGGCATAAGTTTACTGAGGTTAAGTTTAGGGTTGGGGTTAGGTGTAGGCATAGCCTAGTTTTACTGAGGTTATGTTTAGGGTTTAGGATTAGGCTAGGGTTAGGGTTAGACGGTGCTTTATGCGGTTACTAACCCTAAATATAACTTCAGTAAAACTATGCTTCGCCCCGCCCTACTAGTAGTATCCGTGATCCACCGATGCAATGAATACAAAATATCTACTTGCCGGCGGGTATCTGAATATCTGCTATACCGGCACGATTGGATCGTAACATTTCTGTTGATAAGTGTCTATTCAATCGATGGATAGAGGTCGAAGCGGCTCTTAGACGTATCTGCCAGTGTTGCCATGTCTGCTAAATGCCTAAAAGTGTTTGTGAATTCGACAATTCTTTTGTGATTGCATCACATGCAGACCTGATTGTTGCATATTTTCTCTTGCACATTCTGACAGCACTGCATGGTCGCTGCCGGGTGACAGCAGGAGGGGACACGTGGCCAATGGACACACGTCCACTCAGGTTCGGGAGAGAGGCCGTGACTCCCTGCTCTTATTTTATTTTAAGACGTTTCCTCTGCAAATAGGCTGCCCCCACTGTGACAGATAATTGGCGTGACATCTCGGGGCCATGGAGCATGAGGAGGCGCTCTAGATTTTCATTTGAATGCCAGTCCGCCACAGGAACAACCCAGTTATCGTTGCGGAGGATAGAAACCTCTCATCTCCATTTTTTTCTTTTAAGTTGCTTGTGACCCTGTGCTATGACCACCAGTGTTGTTTTTGTCGACTAAGACTAACACTAAAGACTGAGTTGACTAAGACTAGACTAGACTAACTAGACTAACAAAAATGATTTTCAAAAGGCTAAGACGAAGACTAAATCATAACCTAAGACTAATGGAAATAAGAAACATTTTCATCTTCTTTTTTTCTTTCTTTGTATGTGAACATATCTGCAGTATACATTGCATGTTTCATACTAAAAAACTATAAATCTGTATACAGTATATAAACCTACAATGTATTTGTATGTAAGACTAAACTACCGAGACTAAGACTAAATCATTTTTGACATTTTGTTGACTAAGACTAGACTAAAAATATGAATTTCGGAAGACTAAATGGGACTAAAAGACTAAATATGTCTTATTGAAAAGACTAAGACTAAATAAAAATATTCTCAAAAAACAACACTGATGACCACTTTGGGCGCACGGCACACGCGCGTACACGAATTGCAAGAACCGTTTTTTTACATACAACTTTTCCTCCCAAATGAGATATTATGCAACAAACCAACAGGCGACTTTCTGTGTATCATCGCAACATGTTTGGTGTAGAGAATGTAACTTGGAAAGGGAACAACTCTGGCATCAGCACGGGGGTCCTTTGAACACGCTTTTTATGCATTTTTCACACAGAATGTGTATGGTATGCTAAACAGCCTTTTAAACTAGCCAATTCAATAGGCACAATTGTCCATTAATTCTACAATAATGAGAGTGTGCGCATGCATGTGCACGCGCAATATTGTTTTCTAACCCCCCCCCAAAAAAAAGAAAACGCAATATAAGTGTTCCGGTATACAGGACTTTTATAGTCACAATCTCACTATCATCAAACCAGGCAATGTTTCTTCCAATCGAGATCAATAACCATTTAAGTCCATAATAACTTTGTCATTATACATTTAATTTCTAAATTATGCATTAGGGGTTAGGATAGATGGGATTTTTTGGGGAGAGGTCAGTATAAATTACTTAAATAGTTCATCTCACTCTCAAGGTTTATTGTTGGTGATTCTGTGCGAATCGTAGCCCCAGTGTCCTTGTTCTAATCCGACATAAGTAGCAGAGAGTTGTGCTGCCGTAGCCAATATCGTGTTTTTTTTCAGAGAGGGTCTTCTGCATATCTCAGCTGTAGTGTAGCTGGTTATTTATTGGAGTTACTTTTGGCTTTTTCTATCAACTCCAACCAGTCTGGCTGTTCATTGTCCTCTGACCTCTGGCATCATTATTTTTGCCCACAGAACTGCAACTGAGTGCTCACTGGATATCTTATTCTTTTGTTGCACCATTTCCTGTAAAAACCCAGAGAAATGATGTCTGTGAAAACCCCCAGTAGATCAGCGGTTTGTGAAAGACTCTTTTTCCCACAATCAAAATGGAAATAAAACTCATGACTAAAACTAAGATTAAATAATTCACATTTACATCTAGAAAACAACTCTTGTCTGTTCCTACAGTATCAATAACCAAGAGACAAAAAAGAACAACAATACAGCAAAGTAAAAAAGGTCTATACATTATTAATAGAAAGTCTGTGTATGAACGCAAACTTAAATTACATGTGCCGGATTGTGCGGATCATGTAGACGCACACACGGACGCACACATGCACGTTCTGGAGTCCAGAACTCCAGATAGAGCTATTACAAAATGGTAAGCCATCTGTCCTCCCAAGTGTCTATCAATGCAAGCATGAAGCATGACATTGTGAAGTCAGATGCAGCTGAATAAAATACGAATAATTTATTCTCCCCTCCTTTCATAGCATTTTCAAAAGACAAAGATCACTCATTTACCTGACTAAACGGTGTGACTTTTTCCCCATCTGTCAAGTTTAAGGCCGCAATCTTGTCTTGGTTACCCATCATGCAAAAAAAGCTCTGCACGCAGAGCCAAGTAGATTGGAATGAATTGCAGAACATGAAACAGTTTTCAATGGGCTGGACACCTTTAGATCAGTGGTACCTGGCAGTATGCTAGTTGGGCGAGTTAGACCCCAATAATATGCTCCCCAAAACTTTCAAAGATGCTCCCACCTGGAAAACCAGTACTTAAGTAAATGTACTGTACTTTCCACCAATAACTCGAATCTCTAATGGCACACAGATGTGTCGGAATGCCACTCTGTCCCTGTTGCGATCATGATCAATTCATTGCTTAGTAGCTTTCACCTGTATGATCTTGGGCATCCTGAAGCCTATACTAATGGTTACTAATAACAGATGTTAGTGAACATGGAGGTTAGTGGTGAGAGCAGATGGATCAGGAACCATGAATGTTTGCCAGTGAATTCCAGATGGTTTAGGTCAGTCCACTATCTATCTCATGGGATGCACTATATAGATACTGATTACCAGCCAGTGAATGTAATTAATCCATAAAGACAAGTGCACGCACATGCGCACACACACGTGAACAGCAAAGGAGTCACACCTGGAGAAGCAAGGCCCTTAACGATTAAAAAACAATTACATCCAAATTATTTGTGACAATTAATCAACTTATATAGGCCTGTCAAATCACCCATAACTCTACAGCCTGACTATGGCCTGGCCCTTAATTCACCAGTCTAGTTGGCAGTAAGAGCATCTGCATGGTGCTACCTTGTGTGAAACATTATCATTAAACACATGTTCTAATCCCTGAATCGCCTGCTGCTCTCTTTGAGTCTCCTACTGAGAGATACACACACACACACACACACACACACACACACACACACACACACACACACACACACACACACACACACACACACACACACACACACACACACACACACACACACACACACACACACACACACACACACACACGGCCAAGTGTGTGACTTAGTGCGCTATACACAACACGAGATATTTGCCTAGAAGATGTTCATTGTTTCTGCGTTCCCTACTTTCTAGCTATCTCTCTTATTTCTCTCCCGGGTGCATTTGGTTCCAAACTATCATTTTGCAGGGGTCACAGCCCCCTGAGCCTGTGACCCCTGTGGGAACCACTGATTTACAAATTCAATATTTACTGTAGCTGACTTAATTGTGACTTAAACGAAACAGTCTTCAACTGCAAAAGGAAATGTTTAAAGCGCCCAACTAGAAAGTAAACCTAATTAAATGCAAACAATACACGACATATGATAGATATGATATATTTTGGGGGGTCAACCCCTGCATGCGCGCGCACACGTACGCACGCGCACACACACACACACACACACACACACACACACACAATTCTGATATAACGTGAACAGCAAAGGAGTTGCACCTGGACAGCAAAGCCCTCATTCACTTCAGCATTTACAACACAAATGGTATCGCACACGCACATGCACGCATGTGCGTACACACGCGCGCGCGCACACACACACACACACACACACACAGACACACACACACACACACACACACACACACACACACACACACACACACACACAGCTGGGAATATATCATTATAAAATGTCAGCCAATCGTGCTTGTACCTCCTTGTGCTTAATTGCACCATTAAATCAAACATTTGTTTTATTTGTGTTAAATATTGCTTTAAGAGTTTCTCTTTTCTTATAGTCCACATTAAATGCTGATAGAACATCTGTCTTAAAATAAAGTGGTGAATATAACAAAACATATGAACAATATCCACTTGTTGGTTGAGCATGCAAAAGCTTTGGTTGGACAATACAGACCATGTTAAGGTCTTGCTGTGGCTCTGTCCACTCGATCTATGGGCCCTGCAGACAATGTGGAGTAATTGACATCCTAACCTTCACTCTTCACAGCATGCTGCTTGGAAGAATGGATGTTATAGGTGATAGCCTCCGTTTTCTGCCTGGAGGAATAGATGTTATAGGTGATAGCCTCTGTATTCTTGGCATTTGGCCCAGAGCCAACATTGGCACACTCTGCATGCACTCTGGTCAAGAGCTCCCGTGCTCCTGCTCCACATGAATGGATAGCAGCCAGATGCCATCCACGTTTAGCCCTTTTTTGTGGGGGAAACAGCTCTCTCGCCTCACTTGTTTTCCTGTACATACTTAACGCAAAATATGCTATTTTCAGCTATAAATTAAATTAAATTGACCAGAAAAATCTGCAATGGCATGCTTGTATTTTGCTGAGAGAAATGTTGTACAGTTTTATTTTAATTTAATCGTGGAATAAACATTCCCCTTGGAATAGTTCAGATTTTAGCTGATTTATGCTGTATGAAATAGTTGCCATTAATATAGTTTAGTACATGTTATTCCACTAGAAACATTGGTGAAGACATTTCTTGGCCATATGAATGTGTATGTAACAAGGAAGAGTGGCTCCCTCTGGTGGTTGCAAAGCCTAGTTTTGTGAATTTAATAGTATCATGATGTTAACATTGATAAATCTACTTTGTAACTGTTTTAGAAAAGCAATACGCCATGGGAGGTCCCAGCAAGGCCCTCAATACACATCTCAGAGATGCTTATCACTGCGTGTATCAAACCACTTTGTGTGATTGTAGGTCTGCTATTTACATCCACAAAGCTGACTGTGATGTGCATTACCGTCTCTATTTATTTCTTAACCTGGACAAATGCGGGTCGCCTGCTTTGTGAAATTGTAGAACAGCAGTCTATTTTAAATAGAATAGTGGTTTTCAACTTACTTTTACTGTGCACATGAACACACAGAATGTGCAGTTCTGTGAACCATTCATTATAATTATCATTTAGTTTTTGTTGGGACACATGCTCAGAACTGGCCTTCAATGTTTGTTAGGACAATGTTTGTATTTACAGTTACATGCCCTCAAAGATGGACATAGGATAGGCTGACCATACATCCTCTTTTCCTTGGACCATACGCCCTCTTTTCAATCGTCCTCCTATCCGAGTGGTTTTGAAGGAGTCAAGGGATTTGCATGTCTTTGGTAGCAAGGCCCTTTGTGCCCCATTACGACCTTTTAATTCAAGACATTCCTTGAGAGGATTTATAAAAGTATCTAGTTTCATACTCGGGGCCATGGAGCATGAGGAGGCGCTCTAGATTTTCATTTGAATGCCAGTCTGCCACAGGAACAACCCAGTTATCGTTGCGGAGGATAGAAACCTCTCATCTCCATTTTTCTTTTCTTTAAAGTTGCTTGGGAGGGACCCTGTGCTATGACCACCAGTGTTGTTTTTGTCGACTAAGACTAACACTAAAGACTGAGTTGACTAGACTAGACTAACTAGACTAACAAAAATGATTTTCAAAAGGCTAAGACGAAGACTAAATCATAACCTAAGACTAATGGAAATAAGAAACCCTTTCATCTTCTTTTTTTCTTTCTTTATATGTGAACATATCTGCAGTATACATTGCATGTTTCATACTAAAAAACTATAATTCTGTATTACATACAGTATATAAACCTACAATGCATTTGTATGTAAGACTAAACTACCAAGACTAAGACTAAATCATTTTTGACATTTTGTTGACGAAGACTAGACTAAAAATATGAATTTCGGAAGACTAAATGGGACTAAAAGACTAAATATGTCTTATTGAAAAGACTAAGACTAAATAAATTTTTTCTCAAAAAACAAGATGACCACTTTGACATACAAGTTTTCCTCCCAAATGAAATATTATGCAACAAACCAACAGGCGACTTTCTGTGTATCATGGCAACATGTTTGGTGTAACTTGGAAAGGGAACAACTCTGGCATCAGCACGGGGGTCCTTTGAACATGTTTTGTATGCATTTTTCACACAGAATGTATATGGTATGCTAAACAGCCTTTTAAACTAGACAATTCAATAGGCGCAATTCCATTCCAGTCCATTATTTCTACAATAATGTGAGTGTGCGCATGCGTGTGCACGCGCAATATTGTTTTCTAACCCAACGGCAAGCAAAAAAAAAAGAAAATGTAATCTAAGTGTTGTACCGGTGTACAGGATTTTTATAGTCACAATTTCACTATCATCAAACCAGGCAATGTTTCTTCCAATCGAGATCAAGAACCATTTAAGTCCATAATAACTTTGTCATTATACACGCATTATCACCGTTTGGCATCACCCTCTACCAGAATTACCAAGTTTTGCAAAAAACGACTCCACGGTTCTGCCAGAACAGCAATTTTTGGCGGAAGAAGGAGAAAAAACTGACTTTTTTTCTCCTTCTTCTTGATAGGAGAAAAGCAATCCACTTCGTGGACTGCTTGATCCCTTAATTATGTATTTCTATAATGATGAATGTGTTGGTCATTTATTTCCTATTACACTAAACTCTACACACACTTTAGCCAGTCCATTCCACAGGGTTCTGTTATGGGACATGTGAACCATTATTATCATTCTCGTACTGTTAAGACCTGAAACCAGATTAATGGAAAAAGAATATACAGTACATGTACATTCTGAATGGAAAGTTGTTGATTTCTGAATGGAAAGTTGATGATTTCAATTATATTTCAATATGGTTCTAACTTCTAGAAGAAGTACTTTGTACTGTATATATTGTACAAAATATAGCAAGGGCAGTCAGTAGTATCAATGAATGCATTATCTTGCTGGTCAGAAAGGAATCAACAGTAGAAATTTGATAAACACAATTTCATACAGGATACACTTTATACCTATTAATAAATTTGCTTTGGTGCTAATGTGTGGACAATTGAACAGTGAACATGAGCTGGTGTTTTGACTTGCCTGTTGGTGACCTCGGTCCTATGAGGTAAACGTGTACTCTACTCTGCCTATTATGCAGGCTGACGGGGGCTGACCATAACACACATGGATTGAGACAGACTGCCTCAAAGTTCTCGTGTGCTGTGATGCACATGATGCACATGTTGCCTGTAAAACGATACAAACAGTAAGCATTGTAATTTGAGTATTATAAAAGGTATTATATTGTGTTATGTATTTTTTTGAGTATTAATGTGCAAATGTGTAGCCTAAAGGAAAGACAACATGATAGTATAGAGATTCAAGGCTAGTATAAAACCAGCTCTGGTAGCTCCACTCAGTCTATGATTTTGCCTTGCAAAACCACAGACTGGTAGGATCATAGCAGTGAAGCTAATGGACCAGAGCAAGTAAAAAAATATGATGATGCAATAATTGAATTAAGTTGATTATAAAACGAGTTTAATACATAAGCTTAGCTTACATGAACATTTCCAGAGAAAGTTGATCTGTAACAAACACTGTCCTTCTCTTTTGACAGTGGAACACATTTTGTGCAAAGACATATTGTGGCCAATTCTCGCCTCCTCGTCCCTCTGACCAGCAGCAGCACCTTCATCATCTACATTTGCAGTGTGACTTTATTTGAGCAGCGGGTGTCGCCGTTTTCCTCATTCATTGGAAACTGAACTGAAACTTGTTTACCACACCTGTTTGTTGCAATGCACTGTTGGGAGACGTCGTCACTTTGTTAAATACTGGGTCTAAACGTTATGAATTCAGCTCTTCATATGGACTGACTCAATACATCCGAGGCTAATATCGAAAACTATTTTCAGTATTGTTTTCCTTCTTCTTTAAAGCTTTCCTTTCTCCTGCATTTCTTCTGTCCTGTCTATCGTGTCCCAAATGTGTCTGTGAACAGTTGCCAGTTGACCACTTAGTATTCAAAAGAATAATACTCCATCTTTCTTTCCACCAGTCCAGTCCAACTGGTCACTACTGTAGTTCAGAGTAGATTTCGCGCGAGCCCTTTGACTCCAATACACTCCGCAACTTCCGGTTGTTCCCAGTTCTGGACCGGAAGTAAGAAGAAATGCATTGGACTCAAGGCAACAAAACAGCTCTAATGATGTTTACTCCCTTTATTTTAGATCGTGTTATAGTAATGGTAGCCTACAACATAAGCATTAAAGAGACTTTGGCCATTACTGTACAATATTTAAAACAGCTGTCATTGCGCACATACAGTACATGCCTAAAATAGCCTTTGCGCCGCCCACTGGGTCAGATGAAGAGCTGCTGTCATTGGTCTGAATGAATGAGTGATGGTGGATGAATGAATAAATGAATGGATTTTCTTTTGTAACAGAAATGGAGTTGCTCAGAGCCGAGTGCTCTAGAGTTACAGTACAAGTCAAGTAGGCTACAGCTACACCAAATCTGGAAAAACTGTAATTGGACACACTTGTTAAGAATATATTTGTTTACCACCTTGTTCATTTCATCAAGACATTTAGGGATGTACAAAATAACTACTTCTGTGAAGCCAGAATTAAGCAGCAAATCATAGAGGAGGTAAAAATCATATTGTTGGAGGTAAAAAGGGAAAAGAGAAATACAGGCCTACAAATAGGTGAAAGGGGGTGGGTTGTATATTTTTATTTTATTTTTAAAGAGGCTAGTTTTTAATTGCAGCTGTCTATAGGTGGCATTGAGAAAGTGGTTTTGAAAGAGTCAAGGGATCCACATGTCTTAATACATCTCCCATGGGAAGAAGCAGCCATGCATGCACCCAAGCACATTTTGATAGGCCTATGGTAGTGAAAACATTAACTGCTAATGTGAAACCTCTCAAGATGCTAAGCCATCATGGTCATATTGTATTCTGACATAGCAAAACATAGCTTTATTTACTCACATGCTATAGTATTTGATTTAAACAGCGCTGCTACACAGGAATTCAATTATGCAAAGTAAACACCCAGGTGGTCATAATTCAAAGACAAAGCATGGCATGGACATAAGTGTTGAGAATCTCCCAACTAAATACACCAGCAATAGACATTGCCACAGTATTTGAAATTCTGCAGAGATCTGTCAGTGTCTTGTCTTCAACATAAGATATGAGCTAGACCCATGGCGAAAGTAATCTCTCACTTCATGAAGTTGTGTTAAACGTAGGTTCAGGAGAAGAGACCACCCACTGTTCAACCCATTCACACCGTCACTCTAATCTCATGACCACGTTCAGCCAATCTCTCCCGTTCCCCATCTCCCGATCATGTCCAACCAATCACGTTAACTTTCCCACAGCTTAAATACACCTCCTCTCTCTCTCTTACCTGTTTGATACTGCTTCGCGCTGTCAACTCCCGTTCGTTACTGCTTCACGCCGTCAAAATCCCCCTCCCTCCTCCCCATCTATCCCCCATCTTCCTCAGCCTTCCCGACTAACGTTCGTTCTCTTTTCTCCTAGGAGTCTCGAGGGGGGCATCGTCTGAGCCGAAGCGATCGAACGCTCCCGGGCCGAGCACGGCGGTCATCACAACCGTAGGCTCCCGGCTGAGCACGGCGGTCGTCAGGCTCCGAGACTCCGCCCCCACCCAAAGTCTCGCCCTCCTCGGTCTCCTCATACGCGTACATTTCATTCGCACAATAAATACTCTCAAACCTGAACAAGTTGGTGTGGTCTCTTACTAGTGAAACTAGGCTTAAAGGGATAGTCACTGGGAGGGTCACTGGGGGCCACACAATGAAAGTAAATGAATGCAAAAAAAAAAAACGTATTTTGTTGTTGACCTATTTCTAAAATATGAACACATCCTTTGTTAACATTTGACCGCTCTATCACAGGGAACTATGTATTTTGTGTGCGTATCACTACGCCCAAAAAGTTGTTCCATGTGGAGGTCCTAATATTTTAGAAACAATAAAACAATACAAATTACGTTACTTTTGTGGATTAATTTACTTTTACTGCATGGCCCCAGTGACTCCCACAAATGACCGGAACTACCGTACTTAATATGGCCCGAATATAAGACGACTCGTTTATAAGGCGACCCTCATTTTTCAAGACCCTTTTACAGAAAACAAGAGCATTGAATGTCAAATAGTGTAGCCCCTGAATATAAGACTACTCCATTTTCTAGGATATTTCCATTGGGAAAAAAACAGTCTTATATTCAGGCCAATAGCGTACTTAATATGGACCAAAACCATAGCAGAACTCCCACCACGGGACTCTGGCAATCAATTAATACAACTTGAAACCACTATATTAAATGGACAGCATTTCATACAACTTAAGTTAAAAATCCTGACTATCCCTTTAAAATAGCCAGAACACTTTTTTGCTCACTAATTTATTATAAAGAATTGAAGAAGGACCAACTGCATATCAAAAGACAAGCAATATTCAATTAACATATTTTTGTACACAGCATGTTTGTCACAGCAAATGCTTGGGGGTGCTGCCACTTTGTTATCTATATAGACGACACAGTCACAAGATCTTCACAGCAGCACACCAGTAGGAAAATGCTCATTCACGCATACATCACAGGTATATGGACATAACAAAAGGGAAATTAAAGCCGATCTACAAGGTCACAACTCAGAGTTCATGTAAATACATCATTTTACATTGTTTCTTAATAATGAGTGTTAGTTTGTGCAAATTATTGCAACTGCTTGTAACTCATGGTTTCTCATAAACTCTCTGTTCAGGTATGTGACCAGATAAATATTTTTATTAGATCAGTTCTAGTGCTCCACCAATCGTACTGTACTGCGGGGAGAGGAGCGTTGAGTATAAGGTGTGATTCAAGTCGGCAGGGCCCTCCTGGGAGTGTGGCAATAAGGGGCTATCGTTGAGGCCCACATGAGGGACCCCGGCACTTAGGAAGTAGAAAGGCACATGGGTGATTCTTCCGTTGGACCAACACTAGGGGGAGACAGAGAAGAGAGGGACATTATTTTTCATAATACAGTATGTCTATCTTGTGGCCAGAAAACTACTGTATACCACAATCTCTGAGTGCTAAATACAGTATTGAAATACAGCGAAATACAGAAGCATTTGAAAATTGTGAGTTACATTTTGGCCACGCACAAAATTATCATTTTTGTGAAGCACTGGTCATGAAATATTAACCATAAGCTCGTATGCTTTAATAAGGACTTATGACCACAGTGTCAACTGTAACAGTGTAATAACTAGGGCTGGGAATCGATCCGAATTCCCTAGATCGATTCGATTTCGATTCACAAGGTCACGATCCGATTCGATCCGATTCGATTCGATATCGATCTATTTACAGACATAATGGAAATAAATACTGTCCAATAGACAAGACGGCCCCATGTGTTGGTGATTGTATCTGTGTATGTGTAAGAGGGACACAGAGAGAGAAGAGTCAAGTATCAAGTAGGCCCTACTGTAATTTCCGGATTATAAAGCGCACCTGAATATAGGCCGCATCGGCCAAATTTAGCGAAAAAAATCAATTGTGTACATAATACAGTACAAGCCGCACTGGACTGGACTGTTAATTAATTACCATAAGTAAGGTAATTACCATATGTAAGGGTTCTTGCACAGATGAGATTGTCGGCAACGAAATGCTGTTTGAGAAGCATCCTTTTTATTATTTAAACGACTTCAAGAAAAAAAAAAATGCATTTGTAGGCTATAACTCATTCAAGTGTTTTAATCTATAGTGCACAGAACGTGTACTGTGCCGTGAACTGTATTGTTTCAGTCATACACGTGTAACATTTAACTGCACGTGCTGTATGTAATTAACCGCTACAGCCATAGACCAGGGACGGATCTAGGCATAGACATGGGGGGGGCAATGCCCTCTAAACGCCCTGACTGCCCCACCAAACATGACGGAATGCAAACAACGAAAACTTCAAAGATATTTCAAATCAAAAGTTTATAGCGGTAGTTAAACATTGACTAACTAATTGTGGCACCACTAAACCAACTGCCATTTTCGACTTGAGAAAAAGTTGCTTTCCGCATGCGACCAGTTTTGGTGAAAGATTTCTCGCCGCTAGTCATCCAAGCCTGTTTTCAAAGTGGCGAAGTGCCACTTTGAAAACACGGTTCACATACTGATGACCAGGGGCTGCAGGTGCTTCGTTGTGCCCCCAGGAATCACGGCAGGAATCGAGCACGATTTCACAGAATCTGTTATATGGGCCCTCATGCTGTCCAAAACGAGCTTTTTTTGGCACGTGTTTTTTTGGCAGCGGCGGCGACGCATTTAGTAGTGTCTGTCTTTTCTATAGTGCGCCTCCGCGTAAAAGAAAATGGTGCCAGTCGCCTGGAGAAGATCGATCCACACATTTTTGAATCGATATCGTGTTTTTGAGCGTGAATCAATATCGGATCGCTGGATCGATTTTTTGAACACAGCCCTAGTAATAACAGGACTGACCACAGTGTCAACAGTATAAAACAGGACTGACCACAGTGAGCAAGGCTCCATGCTCGAAATTAGGATGAAACTGCATGAGTCTGGGCTCCGTTCCAGCTTCTCCCTGAACAAACCCACTGAGAGAAAATACACCATTATTATTATTATTACCCTGATTACAACCACTACTATCATCATCATTACTATAAAACTTTTCACATTGGGGAATTATGAACATCCACATACCATGGCAAGAGCTCAAAGATGGGGCTGACTCTGGTCTTAAACACTGCTATGGTGGCCTGTGGGTCACCTGAATTGATTGATTGAAAGTGGGATGCAAAGTAGGACAACACAGGAGAAACAAAGCTACCGTATGTTAATACTCTTTCATTGTATGCTTGGAGGAACAAGCTGTCTAAGCCAACAGTGTGTTAAAATGCACCACAGGAGGAGAGAGCATGAGATCATAATGTCTACAGATGGGACACACCACAGGACATGAGGCTGACCTTTGAGAAGCACAGCAAGTCTTTCTCCTCTGGGGTCCCAGGCCAGACACTGGACCTCTCCTCCCACCCTATGAACACAATGATATGTCTTATTTAACTTTCTGTGCCCCCACAATGTCACAAAAGAGCATCAAAAGTAGCATGCTAGAAATGCAGCGCTATGTGTTTTGAGTTTGTCAATCTGCTATATTTGCTTCTAAATCCTGATAAGTAGGTAACAGTTTGGCTGGCTAGGCAGCCCATATTCTATTCTTACACCATGTCTCCATCTGGGGTGTTGAAGGTTGTCTCTGATAAGTCAGCTACCACCGTTGCGGTGTTTGATCCCGAATGTCCTCCTGCTGGACAGGTAATTTATCAAGTTACATTCCAACATGTAAAAAAACATGATGAACACAACTTCCAAAATGAAAAGAAAAACTTTAATATAAAGGCAAGTTCATCACCCCATTGAATAATCTATGAATCCTATTGGCTCCTGGGTTGAATACCAGAACTCGCCCAGAGCTTCCCTCACATAGCATATGACTTTGTGGAGCACTCACCTAGCATATCAGTGAAGGTCAGGGAATAGATGACCGTCTCTCCCTGGACAGTGAAGAGAAGTCGACTCCCATCTGGACTCCAGCAGCCAGACTGATAGATTAAAGAAAACGCCATAATCAGTTCACCAAATGAAGAGAAACAAACAACATTGGTTATTTTTTGTGCCAGAACATCATGGATCGTTAGAAAGAATAGTGAAATGTTGTCACCTGACAGCGTCCCTTCAAACATGGCCATCTGTCACACGTCCACATTCTGGTCTCCCAAACCCTGAGAGAAACACACATTAAGTTAGTCAACTCATGGATTTAATTTATTAGGGGAAAAAAACGACGGATAATCATTTAGCGTCTAACCTGAACAGAGCAGAGGGCGTCGAGGCCAGAACATGGCTGCCATCAGGAGACCAGGAGAGGAAGGTGACGCCTCCTCCTCCCACGCGGCGCAGAGGAACAGAGCTCTCTGCTGCTACGTCCCATACCTGGACAAAAACGCAAAGATAAAATGTTTATAATGTCCCACACCTGGTCACCAACACAAAGAGAAGATGTTTATAATGTCCCACACATGGACACCAACACAAAGATAGTCAGAATGTCTGTTATCGCTAGCTAGCTAACTAACTAACTGCATAGCTACGGATATGCGACCGATACACAGAAAGACGGACATACAGACAGAAGTCGTAATATCATGACCACGTCAACGGGTTAATTTACAATTTATGCATTTAGCAGACACTCTTAATGCAACTTAATAAAAAATTAAAAAAACATGGTGATACATCTTATACCTAGACTCATTGTCATGAATCATACATAAGCTACGGACATAACAGTGGAATATATCTAAGCTACAGTAAGTTCTACGAGATGCTCAAGACACAGACAGACAGACAGACGTCGTACTATCATGGCCATGTCAACGGGTGATGCTGACACCAGCAGAGATCCACTGGGAGACCATTCGATGGAGGTGACAGGAGAGTGTCCAGGATGGGACAGGACCTGAGCACAGCCAGAAGACGGCCTGGGGGAACAGGCAGGGGTGAGATGTTAACAGCAACATCCACATCCATGGTGACATACAGTTGGAGGAAAAAAAAAAAAAAAACAGGAATGTGAGATCCCAGCTGTGCAGAGCTGAACACTGAATGCACAGCATAACATATTCTACATTGCTCAGTAGTGCTGTTGGCCTAAATGTACTGAAAATATGAAATATTATTACAATTTGTATTTTGCAGCCATAGAACAGTGCTTATTCTGCTTGGATCCCAATATATTAGACCAACATAGTAGCTACAGGCAGACACCCTTAGTAGTTTTACCCTAGTTGACGGGAACCCCAATAGGGGTTCTGTACAAAATGTACAGTATCTATAAAAATGTCACAAAATTTGATGGTGTTACACAATAATTTGAAGTTTTTCAATACACTTAGGTTAGTATTTCAAAGACATTTTTAGAATCGGGATAGTCTACAATGAGTTAATAACAATAATTTGTGTTTGTGTGTGTGTTGCATACCTGGTTGACAGAGAGCAGGGGTCAACATGCCAGACCAGCAGACAGTTGTGACAGGCTACAGCCAGAGCAGAGGCACACAGAGGCTTCCAGCGAATAACAGCCACGTTCCTCTGGGCACGATGCTTCAATGTTGGACATATTGAACTGGCGTGCACACACAAACACGCACACACACACCAAAAGAGGCAAAGCAGATGAAAATGCAATCTTAAGATGCATTGTAGGCTTTTAGCAGACACCGAGACTTACCGTATAATGAGCAAATTAGAATGGATTAATATAACTATAGGATAAATGGTCAGTAACAACAACAACATATTACTGGAACTGTGTTTTTTTGTTTGTTTTTTTGTTTTGTTTGGGGGATTAAATAAAATTTTAAATGGATTTTTAATACTGAGCTTATTGACCCCTTACTGCTGGTAAGGCGTTATTTACCGGATGTGGAAAGACTGACATACCGGTAAACATGATACTGTTCGGGAGTCTTTCAAATCATCTGGGTGAATGAGTCGGACTGTCATTCACTCATTTTGCTGATTAATCTGGTTAAATATGAATATGTTAACACAATTAACTCGTACACAGTCAAAGGGAAGTCATTGGAAAGTGCACTCCATAGTTTGGGAGCCAGAGGAGAAAATTGGATCAAATCAAATCAGGGGTGAAATACAAATTCACTAGTGGGGCGATATCCACTGGGAACGCAGTTGTGCAATAACTTTTTTTCATTGTATTGTATTGTAATTGATTACCTCTTAGGATTGTAAATCTTGATAGAATCATCTAGCAGGCCCACTGCAAACTTGTCAGTGTGCGG
Organism: Benthosema pterotum; assembly: GCA_039105355.1. Taxonomy (NCBI): domain Eukaryota; kingdom Metazoa; phylum Chordata; class Actinopteri; order Myctophiformes; family Myctophidae; genus Benthosema; species Benthosema pterotum. Next base: position 36,445,939 of record CM076968.1, read on the forward strand.
ATGCCAGGCGAAGGCTCGCACTGCACAGTCAGACCTGGGGGAGCATTTAAAGAATGTATACAGCACAGCTTAACCAACATGTTTACAATGAGTGAGTCTCAAATGATTAAAAGGGACTTCACCCCAGCTTCAAGTGTGACCCCTCTTCCACGCTTAAAACCAGAAATGACAGCCCCCTCCACAACAGATAACTATACATATACGTTTACTGCTTTTGATGTCTTGTTTATAATTGTATATTGCAGTACACCTTTAAATGTTTTGATGACATGCAAATATTTTACAGATGTAACAAAAGTGCATACCTGTACATACAGTGCTTTGCACAACTTACCATTTCAGCACCTGGGAAAACTCTGCAATCATGTCCTCCTTGCTCAGCTGTGTGGTGCATTACAAACATCTTCAGTTAACATGTGTAAGCATTTACTGGATGAATGTGTAATGCGCTTTTCACACAGAAAGTAATAAAATATGTCTCTAGTTCAGGACCGGCATTTTGAGCTGAGAAGATGCTTTCTAGATGCCTTCTAAGGGTTAACAGTATTCTGGAAAAGTTATGTTGTTATATTAGTGGTTATCAAACCTTCTCTTGTCAAGCAGCACCATGTAAAAATATGTTGTACACCAGAAGAGCAGATATACCCAGTCATGATGTTACATTACAGTAGAATGCTCGCCTATTATAACACAGCCAGAATAGGGATGCTATAGGGACTTGTGGCATGTGAGGTTGGTACACCTGCTATTATGTGGGAAATGCATTTGGTGTAGAGGGAATAAAAGGAAGGGGTTAAGCATAGGCCGCTGTACTCCCAAAGTATTAAGTAGTAATACCATTTAGACACTAAATGCACCATGTTTCAAGCTGATAATCTGATGGTTGTGATAATTTTATGTGACAGTGGCAGTAGTACGATCAAATAGAGTGTTAATCTATCAAAACATGTGGAAATAAGAGGGTTCTGTCTGACAGAATAGAAATACAACATGCAATCTTTTACCAATACATGCCACAACGATCTGGAAAACTAAAAGGCATAAACAACATGCTCAAACCTACTGTGAGGTGAGGAAACAGGGAGCCGTGGAAGGAGGACAGCCTTCGAAGCAACGTCAGGACGAAGCCAGACGCCACTGACACACATTTGGGCACTGAGGAGTGAGAGAGGGACATGGGGGTGTACAAGAAAATAAAACAAAGAGAGACATGACATTGATTGCGGATAGAAAAATACTTCCAAAAGGTTGACCTGTGTCAGCACAAGAAATATGCCTGCTGTATAGCAGGTTGCTAGAATGATAGAGACAGGGCTCAGACAGACAGACATCCTCACCTTCTGAACTTGAGGTGTAAATTTCATCCAGTAGCCCAGTGAGACCTGCATCCCTCCTGGCAGTCAGAAAGAGGAAAGAGTTAGAAAACTGTGTGTATTGTGGTGTCTCGCTGGGGGACCGCCAGCCAGGTAAGAGCCTCCGCTCCACTCTGCCTCTCTCCTCCGGCTCGGAGGCCAGCGGAGAGAGGCAGGGAGGAGCGGCCACGCTTGGGGGAAGTCATCGACGCACGTTACGTCCCGAATCACGTCCTTCATCAGAGCGAGACAGCAGCCGTGCACCCAGCCCCCTAGCCTTCAAAGATCCAGCCGCTCTCTCACTCGCACTCTCGCCTCCCAACGAGACGGACGACTTTGTACTGGCGGTAAGCGAGTTCCACCTCACAACACCTCCTTTGCGCTAAACACAGCCGCAACACAGACTAATCGCTCTCTCTCTCTCCCTCACACGTTAAACGGAGCATATAATCTACCCCGTCCCATTAGAGGATACGGGACCATATATTAGACTCCCACCGGCTGTGTTGTAAGGACATTTTCAGTTAGGAAAAAGACTTTAAGTTCCTCTTAAAACTTACCCAGTCGAACCATCCTGGAAGAAGAGACCCTTCTGTTCCCCTTATGTGAACATTTGAGTTTATCACTTACTTGTCTCATCACCAGCCTGTATTACCGGTAAATAATAAAAACTGTGGCGGTCTAGCCTCATCTGAATGCTGTCTATTGTGTCATGGTTTGGTCCAGATGCTACAGTATGTACATGTGTGTGCACGCATACAGTACTGTTACATACCATGCAGTTGCACTTCTCATCCACAAGGTCTCGCTGTGGTCCAGAAAGGCAGCCTTGCTGCTGTTCTCTGTCCGGCTGTGAGGCTTCAGAGACTCCCTTGGAAAGTGAAGACTCAAAGGTCCAGACTCCTGTACAAGACAGACAGACAGACACACACCAAAGTATATACTAAGTACTGACAGTACTGTATTTTGTAATTCCAATACTTCAACTTCACTTCTACCCCACTACTCCTAAATGGTGCATTTACGTATATATCACCTTTATCCAAGGCTCTTTACATGCATTAGTGCATTACATTCTCCCATTCACACAAATGGTGGCTGAAACCATGCAAGGTACGAGCCTGCACATCAGGAGCAAGTTGGGGTTCAGTGTCTTACTTACAGGCACTGACTCTACAGAAGGCCGGATTCGAACTGACAGTCTTGCTGTTACCATCCGGCCAATAGTCTACCTCTGAGCTACCACTTGAGAAATGGGATATCTTTTCCTTTCAGCACTTAAGAGTATAATTTAATTTGAAAACCTTAAAGCAAGTAAATTTGGAGGACGGAATTGTATTTTGAAGAACACAATTCAATATAAACTGGCCCACATAAGTTCTGAAACATAACTTTGTGAATTATTTCCTCCACCTTAATAATACCAATCTGTATCGCTTCTATTATTGTTTTAATTGTTGATTAGTCACCTTGACAATAAGGTATGGTGTGTAGAGATCGGACATTGCTGGAATGAGTAACACTGCAAACAATGGCCAACATGTTTAGCACGGTTACGCATTCCAGGAATGTCTGATCCCTACAAACTATACCAGGCCATACTGTAAGGCTTTATGGGCTCAGACCTGTTTCAGGCAGCTGGTTCCAGACACCAGCTCATTGTTGGACTCGCAGAGTGTGATCTGACCATCAGGGGGTGGAGGAGGGAACAGAACCAGAGAACACATCTTTAGCGGACCCTAGAACACACAGAATAAATCTTTATTAGTGGACGCTAGAACACACACAGAACATATCTTTAGTGGACCCTAGAACATACAGAATTAGTATTCAATAGTATTCACTAATAAAGATGTATTCTGAGAATACATCTTTATTAGTGAACCCTAGAACACACACAGAACATATCTTTAGTGGCTCTAGAGCACAATTCGTCTCTGTAATTGTGCACTTTGTTAGATGTTAGATGAACTAATTCAGATGTTTTTTTCTTTAATTTAACTCTTGAGAGCATATAAGTGATGGTTTCATTTTACAGTACCAGAACTTAATTTGTGTTTATGGTATTGAACATTGGAACGTATCTTTTCCATTGATAAAACGAGAATATGAAACAAAAAGTCACAAGCCAGGAGAAATATGCCAACAAAAAATCTAGTGTTGCAAATAAATTACGGATAGTGCTGAAATGCCCTCAAATAAAGCATTCAGAATTGAAGGGGAGTTATCATTCTCATGCTATTGCCCAAAGGTGTCGCTGGTAAATTAAGTCGCTACCCAAAAAGTAGTAGATCTACCTGACAATGTAAACAAATATGAATAATAGTTCAACTACCTGCTACAGAAATATGTATCTAAGGCTTAGATACATGTTTCTGTACCTGGTAGTTAGTTGAACTATATTCATGTAGCTTAGATTATAAGCTACATAGTTAAACTACTAAAATAAACTACATGCCATTCACCAACACTACACAAATTACTGAAGCTTTTGCTTGGATCTGCTAGCTTGGATCTTTTTTTTTTTTTTTTTTTTTTTTTAACAAATCCTTGTAAACACAAATGTTCTCTTCTAGAGGTCTCCTTTATAAAGGGGACCACAGACAAATACATACTAACAATGGCAATTATGTTTGACAACCAACTGAAAAATAAATAAATAAATAAATAAATCAATCAATCAATCAATCAATCAATCAATCAATCAATCAATCAATCCTCGAAAACAGGTGTTTTTAGTGCTGACATTTTCTACCCAAACAGCAGTTTGTACACCGTAACAAGTACAGCTGTCTCCCCACAACAGAGCAGATGTACAGGGTAACACAGGTTGGAGGTCTGTTATTTCTGCCAAAAGAAGAGACAGTTATACTAATGTCACCTAGCTGCATTTGTATGTTGTAAGTCGTAGTAAGCTAGCTTGTTAGCCAGTAAGCATTCATTGCTATTAACTGACATGGTTAGAGTGGATTAGCAGTATTAGTTAAGTAGAACTTGGTAGAACTGTTCTTTTGGAATATTACCTTTGATGTCCTGGGCTGGGCTGGGGTGTTATGTGAATTCTACGTTCACTTTGAGACTTTGAGTGATGATTACAGTAAAACCAGCTCACTGTTTGTATGCCGCCGCGTTCTGAACAACGGCAGCCGGTAAGGGTCAAACCATAGTGTGTGATGCCAGAGCCATCTAGTAGAAGAGTTGCGACATTGACGGTAGAGAAAACAGTCTGATCACTTGCAGTCTGAATGGACCGCTGGTCCAGACCTCCACTACTTCTGAGTCTGACTTGCATTGGAGCTCTGTTGGTCTCCGTGCATTCGGCCATTACTGCACCCGACCAGCCTCTCTTCTCTAGTGGATATATAAAGAACGTTTTACCTACTCACCAAAATAAACACGTCTTGTGTCATTAGAAAGCCTACTTACCTTAGTGGTCGCACTCTTAGCCCCCCACCACACGGATAAATTGGACTTTTTGGCCAGAACGCGATCGTTTTTCACCGGAAAAACAACCAGGATTTGCGCCCTCTACCGATATTGCCAATAGAAAAGTTCCATAGGAAATATTTTCCTTCAGTGAAAAACGATCGCGTTCTGGCCAAAAAGTCCATCTTATCCGTGTGGTGGGGGGCTAAGAGTGCGACCACTAAGGTAAGTAGGCTTTCTAATGACACAAGACGTGTTTATTTTGGTGAGTAGGTAAAACGTTCTTTATATATCCACTAGAGAAGAGAGGCTGGTCGGGTGCAGTAATGGCCGAATGCACGGAGACCAACAGAGCTCCAATGCAGGTCAGACTCAGAAGCAGTGGAGCTCTGGACCAGAGCTAGTCTGAATGGACTCGCTGGAGTTGGAAATGCATTGTTTTCAACGAGGGCGGCACACTGTACAAGCAACTAACTAAAGTCTATGTGATGTTTATGTTATACCATTAGTCCAAAACGAGCTAAAATAAAGGGATTCAAGAACATTAAAGCTGGGCTGTTGCCTGAGTCCAATGCATTTGTTGCATTTCCATTACTTTTTCATGGGAGCGAACGGGATTGTCAGAACTCTGTCTATAATCAAAGGCGCTGGTGGCATAGTACATTAAATCCAGAGATGGGACATTGCTGCCCTCACCAGGACTGAAAATGAAATTGCATCGTTTAGAGTTTAGAGCAGTGATTTTCCCCAGGGGTCAAGGAGTTCTTCGGGTTCCAAAGAGGTCCAGTGAACCATTATAACCAGGTCTGTAACTCTGACTGACAGTGTACTAGCCATGATTCACATGACAATAATGGCAGGGCTAACTGTACAGCATTGGTTCAGTTTAAAGTAAACTGATTAAAGTAGACTTAATGACACATTTCAAGCACAACTGAAGACAACAAACTGTTAACCTTAAAGCATTACTACCCTTGCTTATAATAGGGTCAACCGAACAATAACGAAAAACAGGAAATCATATAAGGAGAACACATAATGGGGGAGTATTCAGATTTTAGGGGGGGATGCGTCCATATGTGGCCCTAGAGAGAAGTTTTGAGGGAGTAAAGGGATTTCACACATCTTAAAATGGGCAAGTGTGCAGGTGTGTCCAAGTGAATTGAGCCTTGATGCTTGTTTCTTCCATGAGTTGGAGGAGGCCCAAAACAAACCTATAAGGCCTATAGAAGGGCCATTCAAGTCAACCTGCTGCAAATGGACCCTAGCGGGTTCATTTTGGTTCCATTTGTACCCTCTCAGGAAAAAGGTGTCTGAAAGACCTCCATTTTTAGGAAATACAGAATGGAGGAACTTTTTTATCATGTCCACACATGTCCACACATCTCGACTCTAAGGTATATTAATGACATCAAAATGTTGAAAATGGGTGGAGTTCCCCTTTAATATATCACTGAGAATATATCCTACTATAGTATTATGATTGCATTGTTGTTATTATTGTTGTTGTTATTACTACCCTTATTATTATTACTATTATTTATTTATCTACAGTATTTCTTTTCAATCAGTAGGCTACGTCAACACATGACCATTGAATAAGAGGATGCATGAAACATCTTAAAAGTGTCTGATGCCCCTTGTGGCCGAAGCCATGTATGTATGCTCAGAGAATAGCAGATCTACAAAGCCTCGCAGCCAGATGAGTAACCGAGGCTAGTCTCGCAGAGGCTAGGCTTTGTGAGCTTGTAGATCCGCGCGAAGGGGAGCTTTATATTCTTTTCTTCCTTTTTCTTTTTTCCTCTCTCACACGCAGCCTCCTCCAGTCCGTGACGTCAATTGAGCACTAGGCGGGCCGTGAGACAGGCAGCTCCCCACATACTGACCTGTCTCACGCACACGGCACGGTGGGCTGTCTGTGTGTCCTGCGTGTCGGTCTTCATGGCTCCCAGGTTATTGATAACACAGTTTGCCCGCTGGGACTCGTTCTGAGACAAAACGTCCACCTCTCTCTGGGCAAAGAAGACGAGCAAGAAAAAGAAGAAGAAGAATAGACTCATATAAAAGGACGAGAAAACAAGTTGACCGTTCAGCGTTAGAAACCTTCTCCCTGCAGCCAGCAGCAGCATCACAGCACCTCTCAGCTCTGTCAACCCCGACATCAACCCAGCAGCCATAGAAAGGTATGGGAATGTCATGCTTTTTTCCCCGATTAAACCGTGTTTCCTTTTAAATAATAACAATACAGAAATAAATATGCACACATTAAATAATCAAGTGACATGGTGAGGATGGTGTCCGTGCATCGCGTGCACACCGCTGCACATTGCACCAATATGAATTGTTCTGATAATCCAAAAACAAACCCCCCAAAAACAGTGGCCGTCGAAGAAATCACATTTCCTGCAGCATATAATATGGCGCACGTTATGAAATCGGCTGCTTGTGCTGATGAATGAGTCTGATGGCCATAACTAAACGGTTGAGGCATCATAGGTGAAAATAATCGTCCAGTTCTTCTAGCCGCTGCGGCAGATAGACTTGGCACGGACATCTAGACTAGAGTGTAGCGGCTGAACGCACACGCACGTCAGGGCTGTGATGCTAGTGAGTGTCATCATTACATCTATGGTGCATGATGGTTATTTAAAGATTGATTGATTGATTGATTGATTGATTGATTGATTGATTGATTTCCTCTGCGTTGTGTGTGTGTGTGTGTGTGTGTGTGTGTGTGTGTGTGTGTGTGTGTGTGTGTGTGTGTGTGTGTGTGTGTGCGCGCGCGCGCGCGCGTGTACGTGTGAGTGCGTGCGGGCGTGCGTGCGTGGGCTATTTACCCCCTGCTTTCACGTGTCTTTTTTGGGTGCATTTTGCTCAGATCATGCAGTGTGGTGCAGTACATGTATAGCATAACAGCCTTATCCTACTATTATTAAATAGTAGTGAATAGTTTGTCAGTGATTTTGGTACATGTGCACTGCCTATCCTCTCTCATACTGTATATGCCTGCACACACACACACACACACACACACACACACACACACACACACACACACACACACACACACACACACACACACACACACACACACACACACACACACAGGTTTGGACGGTTATGCAATTTTTGTCTATCCATCCACAGAAAATGAATGCCTAGTCAATTCTTCTGAATGGCAAATGGGTACCCCCCCCATCTATGCATCTGAACTTAAATGCATAATATAGTGGGAAAGAGGTCCCTCAGGGGCCAGGCGCCATACTAGATCCTCTAGTGTTTCCCGCCTCCACACAGAATTGTCAATTGAAAAAATCTGTTTGCTATTTTTCACAGACTAGACCAGAACTGACAAAGGGTTAAAGCAGCTTGAACCATGCACTTACCACTTACCCCCCATATGTTGAGCGGCATCCCTCAGTACTGCTGTAATGTATTTGCTGAGCTTGATGGTATGATTTCAGTCAAATCTTTCCCCACAAACCAAATGCCCCTCAGGTTTTTCGGTGGTGGTTGCAACCTTTTTTCCCCCTGCATAAGAAAGCGGGCATTCATTCATAAGTACAACCACTTCAGATGCCTCTACCTGACTGACTGCCTGTCTGTTTGCCTCTACTGTACTAAAAGATATCAGCACTGCATGCTGCACGCATTTCACAATGAATTGTTTTGTTTTATGAAAATCAGACTGGGTATGTTTTCTGTCTGCCTGGGGGACTGTCTGGCTATCTGCCAAGCAACTGTCTTGTTTGTTTGCCAGTTTTATTTGCTGAGTAGAGTGAGATTGTCTAGATTTTGACTACCTGTGGGGCCAACATGCGGTGAAAATAGCCAATCGACAAGGCTGCGCGTTGTGATCTTCATGATATTGAGAGGCTATTCAATAAAGGAGAGATCAAGTTGCAATATGTTTTGCTGAATAAAAGACATACCGGTAACATTTAGGTGATTTAGACACTACGTTATTATTATTATTATTATTATTATTATTAGTAGTAGTAGTAGTAGTAGTAGTAGTAATGGTAATAGTAGTAGTAGTATAGCGTAGTGGTCGATGATTAGACATGAAGGAAGAAATTTGAATTGCTGTAATATAAATTTTCTTTTCTGCGGCTATCTGGCACAAAACATTTTCACACAGGCGTCTGCAGCCAAAAACAAATCAATTTGATTATTTGAATTGAAATTATTCGAGAGGCTCTGCCTTAGTCCACAATCTGTAGTACAGTATACTGTAGGACATAAACCTGGCGGAGCTGTCCAGTGCTGAAATTACTTTTCTGTCAGGAGTCAATGGTGGAATGTAAGTACATTTACTTAACTACTGTCTTTAAGTACAGTTTTGAGATATTCAAACTTTACTGGGGTATTTTCAATTTTCAATACTTTTACTTTTACTATTTTTTTAGTTAGTTGTATTATTAGAAAACATAGGCTATAGTGACCACTTAATTCAATCCTATACATTTTGGCCTTAGTAAATAGTAGAAAAATAGTAGATCTGCAAGCTCACGTGTGTTGTGATGTGGTTTAGCTTGGTTTAACGGCGTGTTTGTGTCACAGGCCCTTGATAATGAAGACTTTTTTGTTATCACGATAATGACCATATTGTTAAATCCCTAGGGTGCGGAACTGCGGATCCAAAGTGTTCATGGTGGCAAAATAGGTACGGTAGGCCACCTGCATTTTCAGGACAGGTTTTATTTTAATGATCAATCAATTGTGCTTCACCATGCTGGGATCAATAGGACTTACATAGTATATTTCAATTCATGATATATTTGTGTAACACATTTCTCACCCATTTTTCACCCAGTATTGATTATCTAATGTAGTCCTATAATCCAGGGCCCTACATTCCCTCTGACAACAAATGAGCTGCATGCTTCCTTCAGTGCTCAAATCCAACCACTTCCTTTCCCCTCTATCAGGCATCCTGGCTGACCAGGGAGAGGCAGTATATAGAACTTCATGTAATTCTCTGTAAGTCGGTTTAATGTTTATGCTGTAGGCCACTGCTACTACGAAACAATCTAAAATAAAGGAATTTATAATCATTAAAGCTGGGCTGTTGCCTGAGTCTCTGTAATGCTAACATTGTAGTATTACTATCAAACAATTTAAAATAAAGGTATTTATATTAATTAAAGCTCAGTAGAAGTCTATGGCGGCTCTACTATAGTAGAGCCGCCATTGAACTGACCCCATGAGGTGAACAGTTTGTGCAACTCACACAACTGCCTATACTCTAAGGCCGAGCCTTCCTGTTAGCCCCTAGGTAGGTAAATGTTATTCTGTGTGCCTGCCAGTATGGCAGAAGCACACAGGTTGTGATTCGTCAACTTAATCCATCACTTATCGTCTATCTATCCGAAATTTTGACCGCTATGGCCGGCCGCACGGTTTGCACAATCCCCGCAATATATACATCGAAACGTGCGGCTCGGCCGGGAAAGATGTGCTTGTGCTTTTCTTTCCGATACGCGTTACCGTGCCAACGTAATTCGCAATAAACAACGCAAAAAATCCCCATTCGAAATGAATGGGTGCACACCGAAAAGATCAGAAAAAGAAGCGCTTATTTGGAGCCATATTACTCTGGCACACTGTGGCGTAGAAACACGATTTTAACTTTAAACAGCAGACACGGCTCTCGACTTCGTCACGGTTCAGACGGTATTCGAATATGTTGCACGGTTTGTCCGCTATCGCAGTTCAAAGTGTGCATGGTTCAAGAATTTAGCGGAGCTTAGAGGCTCGCACGACCAGTGAGCGAGTGAAACAGAGTGCGAGATGCAGTGTCTCGAGGTTCGGGTCATAACCGAACAAATCGTACTCACAGTCACAATATTCGCTTTACACGCGTGGTTTTCGGACATTTTGTAGACAAACTTCTCGCCTTTCACCCAATGTGACCACTAAAGCCCAGTCAATTACAGAACCGGTGCTACGGGCCTCAGAGCGAGATGACGTAACCTCCCGTCTCCATATTAATTACATTATAATGTGCTGCATTTTGGCGTTTGACGTTTCTTTTGAAACGCGAATTCTTAAATTGCTCTCACGACCACGTCTTTTATCGTACCAATACCACGATCGCACACAACATAGCTTGCGAAGTCGTAACGCCCACAACGAAAAAAGTAAACGCTTACGAGTTTTAATTTTCGCGTGAGAGGCCTTCGTTCCAAGAGAGTGCTACCCACTGACTCCCTGTTTAAACTAATGGACGATAGTATCTGTACTGACACACTGAACACAGGTGTAACACATTAGGCCCTAATTAGATGGCTGCCACTAGCCACACGCGCGCTGAGACACGCACACACATGCTCTCCTCTCCAGTCTATGCTTTGCTGCATAGTGTACTTGCTCATGGAGTTCTCCATGGGGTTACATATGCCCAAATATGGAGTGTGTGACGCACACACGCGCGCACAAACATACACACACACACACACACACGCACGCGCGCGCGCACACGCACGCATACGCATGCACACACACAGTCCGGGTCCTCTCTGAGGTCACCTGATGGGCCACGACTGGTTATTCATGCATGCAGCAACACACGCACACACATATACACACACGCAAGCACACATGCACACTCACGCACACACACATTGGCAAGTCAGTTGGCAAAACATCCTCTCTCTCCTGTATCATCTATTTCCTGCCATAACTCCTCAATGCTATGTCATAGAGACATATGGGTGACATCATTGGACTCGGATAATGAGTCCCTGACGTTGATTGGTGTAACTTAGCCCCGCCCCCTATTCTGATTGGTCGATACTATTTCCTGCCATAACTCCTCAATGCTATGTCATAGAGACATATGGGTGGTAGCATTAGACTCGGTATGGCGTCCCTGACCAGTCCCTGACATTGATTGGTGTAACTTAGCCCCGCCCCCTCTTCTGATTGGTCGATACTATTTCCTGCCATAACTCCTCAATGCTATGTCATAGAGACATATGGGTGGTAGCATTAGACTCGGTATGGCGTCCCTGACCCGTCCCTGACGTTGATTGGTGTAACTTAGCCCCACCCCCTCTTCTGATTGGTCGATACTATTTCCTGCCATAACTCCTCAATCCTATGTCATAGAGACATAATGGAGGTATCTCTGGACTCGGTATGGAGTCCCTGACGTTGATTGGTGTAACTTAGCCCCGCCCCCTCTTCTGATTGGTCGATACTATTTCCTGCCATAACTCCTCAATGCTATGTCATAGAGACATATGGGTGGTATCATTGGACTATGTGCTAAATATAATATAAACTTATTTTAGTCCTGTTTGGTTGCGTTTATGGGCGCAACTTCAAAACATTAGCTAATTTACCTACCCACCCTACAGAACTACAAACAAAGCCATGCTTCCTTGTAGCATCACAAACAGTCCTGCCTCTGGCGGCTGCTGATTGGCCGAAATTAGCATGTTAGTATGTTAGCATCCCGCAAAAGGTTGCACACACTTGGCGAGTGGCAGGCACACAGTAAAATTTCTTAGAAATTTTGTTTCTAGTATTATCATTAAAATCGCGTTTTGCCAAATTTGCCAATCAGGTCTCAGTTGAAATACCCTTGGCCTTGGGGCCCACAGGTTGAGAACCAGTGCACTACTAAACATTATTAAATATGTAATGAAATGGCTTGTCGCTAATGTCACTAACTATTCTGTTAGCTCAGAAACAGAGGCGTGTTGTTTCAGCCAATCAGATGGTTCCGTCCCCTCAAGCAATGGGATAGAGGAGAGCTGTTCCCATTTTCACACTGTCTCCGATTGGAAACCGGTATTTTTATCAGGTCATAGCGTACTGATGTCTAAAGAGCCTGGGCTGTGTCCAACCTTACTTTTTGATCATTGGCTGTTCTCTGAGCCATTAATGGGAAGAGGCCTCAACTGGGGAACCTACACTCTGAACGGCGGTCCTTGACTCCCAGGCTATGGCATCTACGGCCAGAGTTCAGTACTTCTGTGGTGAGAACAACCAGATAAATAAGAACTGCTGTCTTGTATCCTTGTAACTCTCTCCCTTCAGACTTAGAGTCCTTCCTCCGGTCGCCTCCTGGATGGACTCACCCCTCCGATGAGCGGGACCTGCATCCATGAGACCCCCTCCCCCTCCCTGTCGGGCTTCAGCACCCCCATCTCAGAGCCGTCCTACCGCAGGCTGGATGGCGATCACACCGACCGCTCCAACGACCGCACCCCTGAGACGGACCTGACCCCTACGCAGTGCGTGCTCCGCAACGTGCTGTCCGTGGTGGACGCCGGCGGGGCAGGACACGGCCAGCCCCCGCACACGTGCGGCAGCAGCCCCACCCCCAGCAGCGACGGCGGCCCCGCCCACTTTGACAACAGCGTGCTGAAGCTGCACGAACATGAGGCGTGTCAGTGCGGGGGCGGCGGGGCCGAGGCGGGGTTCAGCGGGGAGGCCGGCGCCGTGCGCGGCCACTCGGAGAGTGTCCGGCTCCAGGCGGGCAGCGGGGGCTTCCTGGAGGGGCTGTTCGGGTGTCTGAAACCCGTCTGGACAATGATCGGAAAGGCCTACTCTACCGAACACAAACACACACCAGAAGGTAAGGCCTAACAATTGCAAAAATTACAATTTACGCATTTACCAGTAGCTAAATCCAGAGCTGAATGAACAAAAGAAAAAACATGGAAATACACCATACACATAGAGATTAGTTTATGTAGGTCCTACATAAGCTACTAAGAACATAATACTAGATAATAACAAGGATGTTTCATAGTTTTAGTCAAAAACTCAAAAAACGGTGGCTTATTGCTTAGCAGCTGTTCATTCTGTGAGGCAGAATGAGGGTTCACAGCTGTTGGCTAGGTGACGTATGTGTTCAGATCTCAACACTGACTGGACCTCATGAACTATTCATCTGCTCGTCTCTTTTATTCTGCCGGGCCGAAGACATAGCCAAGACTATGTTTGCGCGCCTGTCCGTCCTTCTGCACGTGTGTTTGTCCGTGTGTTATTCTGTCTGTCTGTCTGTCTGTCTGTCTGTCTGTCTGTCTGTCTGTCTGTCTGTCTGTCTGTCTGTCTGTCTGTCTGTCATCTAATCAAATGCAATGAAATGAAACTTTTGTTTATGCCAGTGGTTTTCAACTTTTTTCATACCAGGCCCCACTATTTATTCTGCATTTTAGCCACAGACCACGGACGGAGGAGGCATTTTATATTAACCCTACATATTATTAAAAACATCAGTCCAAACAGTATACATTGACAGTCATGTGATCAAGGCAGTTCTTTTGTATTATTCATATTAAATTGTCATTAGCTAAGAATGGCTTCTAAAGTTTCCATGAGTGGTCCATTCTGAACAAAATGCCTCAAATCATTGTGTTGCGTTGTTGCACTGGTGGCCTCTGTGGAGACCTGTGTGCAGAGGATCAAATCCGTATATAGTTTGATTTATTTATAGATTTGCCACAGATCTTTCTGTAACTAATCCTCTAACTTTAATGTTTTTGGTCACAGACCATGTTTCTTGGAGAATATTTGCCAATTTTTTGTAGTATACTATGTTGATTACTTGTCAAGCTGTAGAAATGTGCACACACCCTGCATACTCTTCTTTTGTACACACTGGTTTGTTTTAATGTTGAGTGTGAAAACCGTCATGTGACACATCATCTGGGGACCCCCCGAATTCACCTGGAGACCCCCTGAGGCTCTCGACCCACAGGTTGAGAATCTATTCCATAGACCACAAAAACACAACCAGATGCCAATTAATGAATTTCAAAGGCCTAATTGACGTCACGTCCGTTTTCCCCCGAGGTCAGAGAGTTGTTTTCTAGATTCTAAATCACGTCATGATAAGAACTGTGTTCCACAAATTAATGAAAATGAGTTCCCTCCTCCCCCTGGGTTTGATATCTTTTTGCATGGTTGCCTGTGCCGTCTGGCCTACGTCCTGTTAATTTTGCCTTTGACCAAAACTCTGATAAAAAATGTTCACCGACAAAGAAAATCGCTGACAGATAACCTACGATGACTTAAGCTCTGACTAAATATACAGATTCTGTTAACAGATAAAAGACTACTAAGACCACAAATGTCCCATGTGACATCACCCATTATATTAACCTGGGTTCCCCACCCTCATTACAAGCATTACAAGCTTGTATATGAGGAAGCTACACTTCCTAACCACCTGCCCCTTATACCAAGACATCAGAGACACATACTTCCAACAAATCGCACACACTCAACGCGAGTTCGAAACTATGACCAACGAGGGAAAACTTCCATACCTATTGGGAGAAATACAACAATGTGCAAACACAGCAGCAAGATTTGTGCACCGTTGCGACGTAAGAAGATTGGCCAATGGAACTCAACCACCCCAAGGACTACAATCTGTACTATCCAGACTCTTCCATGTAAACAGAGCTGCTACATTTAAACAGATAGGGAATCTGTTAGTTTTCTTCTTATTCTGCATGATCTGTCTTGAAGTAGCAATAAAAATGTTGTTATAATGTGCTATAACCTTTTATAAAACAATGCATTGTAGCATAACTCTGTCTACAAAAATTTGTACCCCCCTCCAACTGTATATATTTGTCCCCATTTCAACTGTTTTTATTGTATTGTTTTGTGACTCTTGCTTTGGCAATGTAAATGTCTGTTTTATCATGCCAATAAAGCTCCTTTGAATTGAAAATTGAGTCTGGAGTTGCGAGCAGAGTTCTGATTCACTAGCGATGGGATTTTACTTTCCAGAGATGGGATTTCAACTCCTATTGGTTAGAATCTAATCAATCAGAGCAGCGCTGATTGCCACGTAGAACACAGGCACCGGTAGTACGAAGTGTCTGTTGTCCCCATAGAGTAATAAAATAACAGAGACCTGACTGGAGCGACAGCCCCGCCCCCTTGCCGTTCATTTCAATGCAAGTTGCTCATTGGCGCATGAAGCACCCGGAAGACCGCCGGAAGTGCGCCTATTTCCGCATTTGAGCACCAAAATTTGGTGCCCAAATGCGGAAGTATTTCTCCATGAACGCGCCCGACGCAAGGGATTATGGGAACCATGAACGAGCGCCGTCGCGCACGAGCAAAGGAAAAAAAACATCAAAAAGCATCAAAAACAAGCTTTTGTGTTTGCATTGAGCTTATTATCTGTCATATAATACATACGTTATGTTTTGAGAGGTAGTATATGACGTGAGGACCGCTGGTTTATTCAGAAAACAACTTAAATACAAACTGCCCTGTCCGCGTGCACAAAGCAAACCAGCGTGCGTGCTCTCCGGCGGTCGTGCATGAATTCCACCCGCCTGCAGTACCAGACTTGACCACCAGGGCCCCCCCTGCTTCAAGCCTAGAGCCACTGACTGGCGGTGTGGTTGTCCCCAGTACCAGTGCCCTGTTAGCTAGCCTAGCTTCGAAAAACTACAAACTGGGTCTCTGCTGATTCACGTCATTTGTTTTTATGCGGAAACGCGCTCTGATTGGCTCCCCAGGGTTCGTGGCGAGCCAGATCCACCTCTGATTCGGCGAAGCCAGAGTCTTCTGTGGCCGCGCCACTATGCCAGGCGCGGGGAAGACTCTGGGCCCAGGGTACCATTATAGTGTATTATCGTCAACCATGTTATCGTGATGCGGATGTCACATCACTGTTAAAATGTGTCGTCACACCCCTACTAGTCTTGGGCGGTATTGATTTTTCTAATATCGATAACGTGTTAATAAGCTCGATATTCGATATTACCAGTATTGGCCACTAGATGGTGTGCAATCAGAGTTGGACACGTTCCACCAGTCACCTAGTTCTCAGAATTGATCCCACAGATCCCAAAACTAAGGATTTATTTTTGCTTCTGTCCATGACCATTAATCTTCTAGTAGTGTAGACTTGGGGCTAATTCACATGATGAAATATTTTAACTCTTGAGAATGTAAAAATGAAACCAAATGGACCCTTGCGGGTCCATTTGGTTTCATTTTTACTCTCTCAAGAGTTACATCTGGTTAAACAACTTAGCTAGGGACCACCTGGACTTGTCTCAAGGACCACTGGTGGTCCTCGGAACACTGGTTGAAAACCACTGGAATACAGTATAATGTTTGTATTTGACGATATTCGGTATTTTTTACCCAACGATATTACTTGGTATTGATTTCCAATATCGCGATAAGCGGTAATACCGGTATATTGCCCAAGACACACCCCTACTGTGTTACAATGTGCGTGTAGAGTCCTGGGAGGTCCCGTTCGAGGAGATCTCGGACCTGCAGTGGGTGGGCAGCGGCGCTCAGGGGGCCGTCTTCCTGGGCCGATTCCATGGCGAGGACGTGGCCGTGAAGAAGGTGCGCGACATCAAGGAGACGGAGATCAAACACCTCCGCAAACTCAAGCACCCCAACATCATCACCTTCAAGTAAGTGACCCTCATTCACAGCGAGCCACAGATATATTTTGACTCACCCTTAACCCCTTAGGGAGTACTCCCTAAGCGTACATTTCTATACTATTTTAAAAACCTAATCTACAAGCTCACAACATGACTGTACGTTGACTAGTTGAACTATTTCAGATTTCGGTAAATTTAAAATGGCAAAACATGGCAAATAGATGTCTTAAGAAATGACATGACACTGATAACCGCCAGTATGCGTGTGCAGGCTGACTGCAGAAGAACACTGCCTCTCATTGGTCAGATAAATATCTGTGAGGAAAAACATGTTGGAAAAAACGGGTCACAGAACTAAAATGTTAAATGACGTCTATAGCTGCTTCATTAAAGCTCCTATGTGTAATTTTATGGTCAAAATAATAATTACATTGTTATTTTTATGTTTTTCATGAAGAAAATCTAGTCTTTTTGAGTCCTCTATGGGCTGCAGGAGGCCTCCAAGAAATCCTTATAAACTTTGTCATTGGCTAACAAATAGCCCTGCCGGACTATTTGTTAGGCAATCAGGAGCCTCGCTAAGCAGCCTCTGATTAGGGACAGGACTATGACTTTTAAACGGCCACTACGGCTCCTATGGTTGTTAGAGATACTATATAATTTCAGGAAGTGATATAATAATGAAACCGTCTAAGATAAAGCAGAAAAAGAACGAAAAAATACCATTAAAATTTAGAGATGTAGCCTATTGCTTATGTATACTTTAATAATTGAGGATACACCTTACACTAGTATGTTCTGATTTTTGCATTTTAGTTTTTTATTCATTCATTTATTCTTTTATTTTTTCAGCTGAAAAAATATTGCAATATATCAAATATATACTGTAAGTAATGTATTCATTATTGAAGACCTAATGTCACCACCTATATAATTTCGTGAGGTACCCATATTGTCCCAACCCTAGTACTTTGTTACAGTACTTTACACCACTGCTATAGCCTACTCTCACATGTTACCAATGCCCGTCCCGTCCTCCCAGGGGGATCTGCACCCAGGCCCCGTGCTACTGCATCCTGATGGAGTATTGTGCCCAGGGGCAGCTCTACGAGGTGCTGCGAGCCGGCCGGAAGATCACCCCCTCCCTACTGATAGACTGGGCCATGGGCATCGCCGGCGGCATGAACTACCTCCACCTCCACAAGATCATCCACAGAGACCTCAAGTCCCCCAAGTAAGTCCCTGTGATGTCCGTATATCTGTTACTTGTAGTTGTGGTACCTTAATTGCGTTGGGCATTCACACCCAAACAAATAACACATTTAAATCTGGAGATATGAGTTTCTGCCAGACAACAACGGTATGTTGTGGATCTGAAGTGTGCTACAGTGTGGATGTGTGGAACACAGCATGGTGTCAACAAAACAAGTTGAAAAGAAGGTCAAAGCTGGTTATGATGGCATAGCAACGTAAGGACTGAAGGCACAGGTCTGACATTTATTGGGCACATTTCTAGGTTGTTGACTGACAAAAATGTAAGACACTGGAAAAGAATGTAATTTCAAAATGTTGCACGAGAGCAACAGCACATTGCATCTACTGTATTAAATGACCTACTGAAGGACTGAGCCCAGCCCACTATGACACTGTCCACTGTGCTGTAATGCTCTCTCTCTCTCTCTCTCTCTCTCTCTCTCTCTCTCTCTCTCTCTCTCTCTCTCTCTCTCTCTTCTCTCTCTCCTATTCTAGCTTTCTGTTTTTATAATGTATTTGGGTCCCAGTGGAAATGCTGCAGAACTAGACGGTAATTAAATGTTGCTGCTAGCGGTCAGCAATGAAAGTAGGATGTTGTATTCAGTCCTGGTTTGAAGATCTGCCAAACTAGACCCACGGTTAACACGATTGAAAACGCTTGAGGCTTGAATAAGATTGGCTTCTTTATTCTTTGTATAACTAACACAATAATATTCCAATTCCAATGTTCTAAAGTGTACCAGTCAACTGGACAGCTATGCCAGGGTTCTTAACAAATTTAAATAAGTTAACTTTGTGCAGATAAAACCTTTACAGACATAGTGTGACAGTACACATTTATCTATGTTGGCACAATACAACACAGACAAACAAAAATCCCTGCAATAATGTGTTTTCTGCCATGTTCTTTTTACAGCATGCTGATCACACATGACGACCTGGTAAAGATCTCCGACTTTGGTACCGCCAAGGAACTCAGCGACAAAAGCACCAAGATGTCGTTCGCTGGCACAGTGGCATGGATGGCCCCTGAAGTAATCAGGAACGAGCCGGTGTCAGAAAAAGTTGATATCTGGTAAATGGAAAAACAAAGTGGCTGGAAGCAAATCTGTCTGTGCTGAACTGTGACAGAAATAACAGAAACAGAAAAACAAATGCATTTCCTTGCAAATGTAGGACTCTCAAAATTATATTTCCAAATTTGAGTCACAGACAGATACAAATATGTCTTCTGGGTCTTTCTTGAGCTGGGAAGTGTGAATGAATGGTTTCTAGATATTCGTTTGGGACCTTTGGGTCCTCAGTGGTACAGTTTTGCAAAGGGCAGTCGGACAGACTCTACACATGTCTTGCTTTTGTGCAAGGGTCATTATTGTAAGTCATGTGTCATTGTGGCAGGTCTTTTGGAGTGGTGTTGTGGGAGATGCTCACCGGAGAAGTCCCATACAAGGATGTGGACTCGTCTGCCATCATCTGGGGCGTGGGCAACAACAGTCTGCAGCTGCCCGTCCCAGAAAGCTGCCCCGACGGGTTCAAGATCCTCCTCCGACAGTGCTGGTGAGCAACCTTGTGTCACCTTGGTGGTTCCCGTTTTTTTTTAAGCGATTTAGTTCACTGCTACCAGTTGGAATAAGATCGATTTACCAAACAAACTATTCCTATGCGTTAAACTACACCCCAAGAAGGGTTTTATTATGGGTTGGACATGCAGACATGCATTGTCCTTTATTAAATCCTCCGCTATTAAAGTCGGCCCATAACTGACCTTTATTGATTTGTACACATAGTGCACCTAGTCCTTCTGAAAGCCTCCCATTGTCTTGTCAGGAACTGCAAGCCCAGGAGCAGGCCTTCGTTCAGGCAGATCCTGTTGCATCTGGACATTGCCTCAGCAGACCTGCTCTCCACCCCGCAGGAGACCTACTTCAAGTCTCAGGTATGTTGGGCTCAATGTACACCATTTGACAGCTATATCAAGCTTCACTATCGCTTCTCTCAGAAACATCTTATCTCCATATATATATTAAAGTTATAGTAAGTAATTTCATGTAATTCAAATATATACTGTATTTTTCTTTTTTTGGCTAACCCTCCCTACTATAGAGGGTGATGAGCAAGGAGTTGGTCACCAGTGAGCCCCTTGGGTAAAAAAAAAAAAAGTTTTATTTCAGGCTTTGGGAGAAAAGTCCTTTTGCAGTTCCCCCCACTGTAGAATGTGTCCATGTGCACACGCTATTACTAATACAGGCCCGCCCCCCCCTAATACAGACACACACCGGTAACGATTCTAAATCTAATAGCCCCCCGGTAACGATTTGCATGATAGAAGTAGAAGATCTACTTCGTGTTTCGAGCTTGTCTTTGAATTGAATACTGAACTTTAGTGTAAACGTCATTCATCAGGCGGAATGGCGAGAGGAGGTGAAACAGCACTTTGAGAAGATTAAATCTGAAGGTACCTGTCTCCACCGACTGGACGAGGAGCTGATCAATCGACGCAGAGAGGAGCTCAGGTCTGTGTTTCTGCAGATCATTTCTGTCTAAGGTTTACCATTGGAACTGGCTTTTCTAAAAGGGACACCTAATAAGACAACATGATTTTTATGTGCAATTTCAGTACGAGAAGTAGTCCTAGTGACTGCCTGCACAAGCCAGGGAGTTCCTAGGCAAATAAATACGGCACTTGTGTGTAATGAGTGGCTATCATAGGCCGGTAGTATGAACAGCATAAAGCTGCTTCAACACACATAATAACTATACTTGTGCAATTGCTGCATCGTTCCCTGGTCTGTTTATTGGGGCTTTTTCACGTTGTCCCATATTCCAGTCTCCCTCCTTTATCCACTGAATAGAAAAGAAGTGCCTCAAGTGCATTTTCTTTTGTACCATGAGTATTGAGATTCCCTCATGCGGAGAAAAGATGTCATTAGTAACCATTTTCTTTTTTTTTTCCTTCTGTGTTCCTTTCAGGCATGCATTGGACATCCGTGAGCACTATGAGCGCAAGCTGGAGAGGGCCAACAACCTGTACATGGAGCTGAATGCTGTCATGTTGCAGCTGGAGCTCAAAGAGAAGGAACTACAGAGGTACCTACATTTACTTGGTTGAAAATACAAAAGCATTCGTATCAAAATCTATTATAAGTAACAAAGGTAGTACTGCTGAATGTCCCTTTCACAACTTTTCCAAATCTTTTGAAAATAGCAGATCTACAAGCTGAAAACATTTGACTTGATTAGATCAAGTCTGTTTTGGACAAATGATCCCCTATTATGACAATAGCCACATCAAGTGCTTGACCTCTTAGATGGACACATTCTAAGGGCATTCACTTAAAAAATACTCAACTAGCGCCAACTATGTCTGGTCCAGGGACCACCGTGGTGTTTATTATAAGAACTGTTATCATTGAGTCGTTTAACGAAGCCTTAATCACTGTCTCCGTGGCAACTCCACTTCACTGTCAATCCGCCTGCGTCTTCTACTGAAGACACACCACGCCTCTCTGTAGTCATAGCGACAAGAAAACCATCTGGACAGGTTCTTTAGAGACATTTTGACTCTTACCCTTTACTTACAATGTATTTTCCAGACAGAGAGATACGCAGTTTTTTGGCTCCATACTTGTAGCTGTACTTGGTGGGTGAATTGACCCTGTATCGTTTTTAAAACATTTTATTTTAACAACATCAATGTTTGGGTCACACGTAGCCAAAAATGTAGATGCCCTTTGCGTCTGTTAACAAATAGAACCAATTTGACTAATACATACTGTATCTGTAACATATGGACCTGGACCATGGTCTATAACTAACTTTTGATTCCATTCCGAAACTGATTCAAATAAACCTATTTTAAAATATTAATAGGTTCAGAAGTACTGTGATGTTTTGTGTTGTTAACTTCCAGGAGAGAGCAGTCTCTGGATAAGAAGTACCCCGGCCTGTTCAAACATCACACCTCCAGACAGAGCAGCTCCTCCAACAACATGGACAAGTTCATCAAGAAGAGGAACGTGCCACAGAAACTGCCCTCTGGAAAGAGGTGAATAGGACATTAACATAGTATTCTCACACTATCTCTTGTCTGCTGGGTTTAGCAGGGGGCTGACGCTGTACCATTTATAATAATAATATAATAATAATAATCTTTATTTGTATAGCACCTTTCATGACATAAAATGCAGCTCAAAGTGCTTTATGATAGTCATTCATATTTCTACACAACTACAGGTTTTTATTTCTGAAATCAAGCCTGGTATTGTGAACAGAAACAAATGGAATCTTGAGATTTAGGTTCATTTCTTTTACGATGAACCATTATGACCACTAACGCATTGCAAAAAAGGCGATTATGGTGACATGTGTTATTTCTTTGACCTCTCCGTCCAACTCTTCCCAGGCCAGACATCCTCAAGTCAGAAGTTATCATTCCTAAGATGGACCTGTCAGTGATGCAGGTCACCGTCCCGTCCTCCTGCCCCAACAACCGGACCTCCACCTCGCCCAGCCGCTCCCGCCGCGTGAAGACGCGCCACCGCAAGCCGGGCAAGGGCAGCAGCGGCGACCTGGCGGGCCTCAAGGCCACCCGCTTGCCCTCGCCATCCTCCGCACAGGTGGTCAACGCCATCTCTAACGCCATCTCTGACCCGTCCAGCAAGCAGCTGCTGGAACCCAGCGCGGCGCTGCGGGGGTTAAGCCACGAGCAGCAAGCCAGGTAGGTCAAGGTTTTAATACAGTATATCAGCCATCGGCGGCCAGAAATCTGGAATTTGGATCTCCATATTTCATTGTCTTCGTCTTAGTTCGTCTTAGATTGTAAACTAATGCCCCTTATACCGGTAATTCTAAAAGTGAAAGTGATTGTGGTTTTAATGAGTATAGGGATTATCTGGAACCCTCTCAGGGACCACTGGTGGTCCCCGGACCACTGGATGAAAACCCCTGCAGTAAACTATTCAGTCAGTCAGCCAATAACATTTCTGTTCTTTGGGTTTTTGTTAAACTATAATAACCTTATTCCCCACAGGCAACTGTCGTCCTCCAGCCCAGACCTGATCTGTACGGCTCTGGAGGCCGGAGGAAGCCACGCCAAGGGGAAGGGAGAGCCGTCCTCCTCGTCCGTGGGGGGTCTGGAGAGGGGCGGGAGCCTCAGTGCTTCGGCGGGCCTGGGGGGAGGCGGCGGGGCAGAGGGGGCGGGCCTCCTGGACGACCTGGCGGAGACGCCGCCGCGCAGCGACACGCCCAGCGAAGACGCCGCCTCCTTCCCCTTCTCCAGCAGCCCCGACTCGCCCTGCGGGAGGGGTGCGGCCGGGGGGCGGGGCTCTCTGACTGGGGAGGACAAGGAGGAGGGGGCGGCCGCCGGCGTCCGGCTGCCCCGCGGCCCGTCAGCGGGGGGGATCGGGAGTCAGCACCTCACCCCCTCGGCCATCCTGTATCGGGCGGCCATCACCAGGAAACAGGTATGCACAGGACGTTTGTCCCGTCCTTTAGGTCAAAACTATAGATCTTTTGGGATCTTCTTGGGGTTTAAAGGGACCCATGACATTAGAAGACACTTTCCTAGGGGGGATTCTGTGTGTAATATGTGGTTTTAGATATATTAGCAATGAGCCCAGTCTCTCCGATGTCATCGACACTACTTCCTGGACTACAATTGCAATTGCACTCTACAGATTCCACAGCAGACAAAAGCCACTGACAGCAACATTTTGACATCATGTGGCAGTCAAGTCTATGGACCTTAAGGGCCCTATTTTGATTGTTTTAAGTATCAGGTCTTAAGTCAAAACTTGCAGGTGTGGCAAAGCTATTTGGCCACTCAAAGCTTTGCCACACCTCCAAGTTTTGACTTAATACTTATGACCTGATACTTAAGACAATCAAAATAGGGCCCTATATGTTTAAGTACATTTCTTAAAAGAAGTGAGGCACCTATGCAATTCATGCAAGTGTGAATTTCTGTCACTTGTTTGTGTTCATCTGTGCTCTTCCCAACACGTAGCTTTATGTGTAAGGAAACATTGTAATCGCCCGGAAAGTTAATCATTAAACCATTGGAGCAGTATTAGTAGAAATATGGAAAAATGGCGATGCTCCAGTAAAGTGCACTGCACGTCTTGATCTTTTGCCGCAAAGAGGCCAATTTACACCAGGCATTCCGGCTCCATTTCACAACTATATGTTGTGTATCAGATGACAGGATGTAAATGAAAGAGTCCAGAGCAACAAATTCTACTGAACATGTTCAGCTCGTCCTCCTCAGTTATGTCTGTTTTCCCGTCACCATGACTACAGAGGAGGGGCGTGTCTTCAGAAGAGGAGGAGGGCGAAGTCGACAGCGAAGTGGAGTTGCCACGGAGACGGTGAGCAGGGCTCTTTTCATAGGACGATGAACAGTTCTTATTATAAACCAGTGATCATGCCGGCAGGTCAAGAAACTACAGTGATGGGCCATCCATGAGCAATGCGCTCCAAATGATCAGGTCTTTGGTGTGAAAATGTTATGTTCAGACATTCACAGACGTCAATTGGTTGTGTGACTTAGCATAGAGAGTGAGTTTGCTACAAGTCTACACTAGGCGATACAAACGGATATAAATGTAAATGTATTGTTACTAGACACATATTCGCCAGTAAACACCATCAGCAATGAAACAAAATGAGACAGAACTGTCTACATCAGGGTTCCCCAATTCATTTATAGGGATATTTCACTTGGTTTGGTCATTTTAACATCTACTTAGTTTTTTTTTTTTTTAACACCCAGGACACAGTTTAAGTGTATTTGATATTCATTTCTGCTGCCCTGCCCTGTCCCCTTCATATCAAACAAATAAAAAAGTGAGTCAAGAAACTTAAATACTATCTGCTGGGGTGCTTACATAAGTCTGATTGATAAAATGACCATAATAAATCTTGAAAGTGAAATATCTTAACTTACTGGTAAATGTAAAAACAGGTTCGCGAATGGCCCACGGGTCACCTATGGTCTACATTAAGAGGAACATGTGCTGATATTCCATGCGTATCATAGCAGCCCATGCAGTGCCTGCGCACAGAAGCAACAAAAGTTTAACAGTGAACGAATCACTTGATCTTATTCTTTCTCACTTACTAAACTAGATCAGTACTCACCGACCACCAAGAACCGAGCACTGCAGGGGCGGATTGGCACATATTTTCCCACCGGGACAATTTTGCCTTTGCCAGGCCACTGGTTAACCAGATGTAACTCTTTGAGAGCGTAAAAATGAAACCAAATGGACCCTTGCGGGTCCATTTGGTTTCATTTTTACACCCTCAAGAGTTAAAATATTCATGTGAATTAGCCCAGCTTAGTCTACACAACTAGAAGATCTCTCCTACTTGAAGGCTCTGGTGTAGGACACCTTTTTTTTTTGAAGGATAGAAACACTAGTTTGCCTGGCCTGGGCCTGGCGCACTGGCCTACCCTGGACTTAAAAAAAAAAACCCTGTCCAGGCCACTAGGTGGCGCAGGCCACCGGGAAAACTCTAGGTACTCCAGATGGCCAATCCACCCCTGGAGCACTGCACAACAATTGCCTTACTTGTGCCTGCTCCACTCACGCAAGTAATGACTCGAAGACTCGAAGTAATGAACGCTAACCCCACCGCTGATAGTAGGGAATTAAAATCTCTGTCTTCCTCTCAGACGTCCGACCAGCATCACCAAATGCCAGTCGGTGTCGACGTTCAGCTCGGAGAACCTGTCGGTGTCAGACGGCGAGGAGGGCCACACCACAGACCACTCCCACAGCGGCACGCCCGATGTGGTCAGCACCAACACGGACGACCGGCTGGACGACCGCAGTGACGACCTGCTCTCGCAGGGGTCAGAGATCCCAGCTGACAACACAGACCCCGCATCAGAGAGAGACGGAGCCCCCGGGAGAGCCCCCAAGAGTCCCCCACTGGACCTGGGACAGAATACCAATGAGGTATGTACCCAGCAGCTTCACATGCTCATGGACACAGATGGATAATTTACAATGACCCTTTTAAGTCCCACCCATTTAAAAGTGTGAATATTATTATTTCATTGGTCTGTGAGGGGATTCCAGGTGGTCCTGTCAAGGCAGATTTGGCATAGTACTCAGAAAAGAAGGAGTAGATACATTAAATAATGAGATGACACACCAGAGCTTCAATATGAGTGATTTGTATTATGGTACCATAAGGCTCACAAATGATTTACATCTCAGTATGGGAAATCCTCCCTTAGTCAAAAGCAACGCATAGACTTGGGTAAAACTAATCAACTTATACACAGCTGAGAGCCAACCCCCATGGGAAAAAAAGGTGACACTACAGGTTTAGACACAGGATCTAACAGCTTAAAACAAACAGGAGATGGAAAAGAACAACTGGCATCAAGTACAGCATCTTATAGAACAAAGACTGCTGCCAGGTCGGGTCTTTTTAGAGATTGAACCACTTGTTATAATTGTCACCTTCTTTGACAATGATGGACAGTTAGTAACCAAATGGACCCTTATAGATCTGTAACTCTTGAGAGCATTAAAATCAAACCAATGGACCCTTTTGGTTTCATTTTATGCTCTCTAGAGTTTAACTATATCTGAATTACTTAATTTTTGTCTTTGAGGAATCTACACAATTAGAAAATTTGGAATTGTTATTTTGACCAACGCTTTGTCAGTTATCACTCCTAAATTGTGGGCCTTTTGTCCACAATTTAGTAATAACTGGCAAAAATCCTCTTTTGGGTCTGAAAGACTAGACTCATCAAATGTGGTCCATGGCTAAAATGCAGAATAAATGGTGGGCCCTGCTATGAAAAAGGTTGAAAACCACTGGAGTAAAACATGAGGAAATGTTAGAGAGAAACGGTGTCGACTCACTAACTTTGATGAATTCCTTACAGGGGTTTTAATGTAATGCATGTTTAAACTACAGCGATTAGTAGGATCGTTATCACCTGGGCAGGTGATAACGATAAGGTGAATCCTATAACTTCCCTGACATTATGCTGTGCATGTGTTCAAACTGGAGCCACAAACCACCAGGAAACAAGGATTTCAGTTATCCAGATTTATTTGCAGATTTGCAAGATAATTAGGTCAAATGATGAATGCCATGGTTCTACAAACAACAGAGCAAAGAGAACAAGTTATACCATCTATATGCAAATCAAAAGTATGCCATTTAAATAAATATATTTATACTTCAATATTGTATAAGCAAATCATCAATGGCCATATATAGTGAAGTTCATAACATAGCTAAATCAAATATCCATTTCTAAAGTGTAATTCACATCAATGGAGATAACTTACATCGAAACAAGTTCAATAGATGCAAGGGGAAAAAACCTGAAGCACACAGAGCGAACAGGTGGTTGTGCAGTTGGGCATCAAGGACCTTGTGATGACCATGACCTTCTTTATAGGATGGAGGAAGTGAGAGAGGCAGTGAGGCACAGCCACAGGTTCCTCCTGGTGGAGTGGAGGGGGAATTCATCTTGCAGTTTCTAAAAGTGTTCAACAAGTGACATTAGCCGGTTTAAGATCATCCGACTTGGGATGCTCAATATGTAAGCCTCGCAGCCATCAGAGCCTGTCCTCCGATGGCGAAACGCAGCTTTTGGCGTTTGGGTTAACAACGTGGACGAGAGCTACGCTGTAGAAGAGTGTCACCATGGAAACCAGAGACCACCAGTGGAAGAGGTGGACCCTGTAGGCGTCGCCTGCTTTCTTAACTATGTTGGCCTTCCGTGGCGACTGCGATGGAGCACGCTCACATCTTCATTGTGTCGACTGCTTTCTTAAAGTCCCGATTGCCAGCTGTGAGGTAACAGAAGCTGGCCCAGCTTAGCAGCCGTTGCTAAACTATTTGGATTGGCATTGGACAATCGCTTTTGCGGTGGGGGTTAGCGAAGGGTACATTGTAGGTATTTAGCTTTTTATCCAGAGGGGCCGACTATGAAGCAAGGTAAACACATGTACATGTACAACGTACATCAAATGCTTAGAGAGTAATCTATAGGATCACAGGTGAAAAAAGGAACCTGTAGTAGCAGTCTAAAAAGGTTCTAATTTGTATATTGAAACTGTGCCAGGTAAACAAGTGCATATCTGTCTAAATAACATGCTACAGCTAGAGAGGTGAACCGTGAAGAAACACAGCAAATAAATATGCCTTTACATATAAACATATAAAATGCACATAAAAGCAGTATGAGATGAGTCATAAGGTGCAGAAGGAAGAAGGAGGGAAAGGGTATGAATGCATTGGCATTCCACACAGACATTCACTGTTGAAAGAAACAAAAACAGGGCAGGTCCACAGGGAAGGCAAGTTGTGCAACTTATGCATAGATTCACATGAAGGGAGAAAATACAAAACAGTCTATTTCAAGGAAAGTGTTCCAGTGAATGTCTTTCACAATGGACCACTTTCCTCCTCTCTGGTCATTCATCTACACAGTATTATGCTGTTGGAGAGTTTTTTTTGGCACTTGCCGACAACCACCCTTGGATCCCAGTGGTTTTGCTT